>MNCI01012686.1:64592-103701 GCA_015680685.1 Gnetum montanum
ATCGTTACTGGGATTACCACACGTAATGCACGTGCTCGAAGCGGTCGTACTGAGGCACTTAACTAACCTAAGTGTGACAAGCAGCTGATTCCTTGACTAACCGTACACATCCGTAGATGCTCGTAATCAAGTCGTACTTGTCCCATGTTCTAGGAGGTAAGGGTGAGAGAATCTACTCGCGATGAGTAGCCGATTCCTTGGCTAGCCATACACGTTCGTCAATGCTCGTAACCAAGTCGTACTCATGCCACATTACTAGGAAAGCAATAAATAACATTAATTAAACCTATCCATGCACTGCAAGGTTTATCCACAAAGCTCATCTTTATTGCCATACAAAACTTGCGTTCAGGTACAAAGCTGCTCGAATAAAGAACCGTTCACTTGGGGGACTCCTACTGCGGGCACATGGAAAATATTCTATCTTTGGGGTGATCAATCCACCAGAGCTTCGCTACTTTGCCTATCTGATGTCAAATGAGGTGAGTGCGGCCTCTTATTTATAGATTTGGTGGTGGACCGCGATATCGCAGGGGATGCGATATCGTGTATGTGATATCGCGGCCTGTGCAATTCACGTCTCATCACCATTGGAAAGACATGTTACTCATGCTTGAAGGTAGGCAGCTTCTCAGAAATGTAAAGATAAAAATAAAGTGCCATGACTACAACTCCTCCTTTGGACAATACACCAAGTGATAATACCCCTTGTAACATTGATAGTCTTATGATTGTAATTCCAAGGGATGAAATGATGCAATGTCATTGGAATGTGGTTTGAATCTTGGATTGAAAGGCTAATGATTACTTTAACCACTAATAAAATACAAGAATTCATTATGCCTATGGTAAGACACCTCACATCCTGATTTTTGCAATCCCTTCTAAGTCCATCTCATCTTACTATTTGAATAGTCATAACTTATGGTTTTCTGTAACATAGAGTCATTTTCCCCAATTGGTGGTACTAACATGTGTGTTTTGCTAAACAAATATGCATTACATTCAACTTCTTAAGTGCCTAAGGACACTTCTAGGCATGGTTATAAAAGGGCATTAAGAGCTAGAGCTGACTTTGGGGAGGACCCACTTGTATAATTATTATGTCTTATACCTGCCAAGCAATTCCACATCATTTTGAACCTTCCAAATATCAATAAACACTTCCCATATCATGTACACTCTCCATTCAACAAATATGAATTCATTACCCTTCTTACCCAACTTATGAACTTTCATAACTCGAGATTTCTTCTCTATATACTTCCAATAACATGTTTTTGCAAAAAGAAGCATATTTTCATCATTCAAATCCTCTAAGCTACCTTAAATCCTTCTAAACATCCAAAGGAATCATATTTTGCCATTCGATCCTCATGAAACATGCATCTTCTTGGGCTCTAATATCTTATCATCAATATTTAGTCTGCACCAATATCAAATCCCTAATGTTGAGTCTCCAATATTAGGTCCCTTAAAACCTATATATATGTAGGCACTTAGGAAAACTTTTCACATGTTTCATTTTGAGCTAAAGGAAATTTTTGCATTTTTCTTTTTTGAATTAAGCTCTAACCTCCTAGCTTTCCCAAGCCATATCTCAATCAATATCACTTCAATTTTCATGATTCTTAAACCTATTTGATCACAGAGTACTCAACTTAGTCGTAGGGGGGTGCTAGTGAGGAAAATTTGAGCTGATTTTTCAAAAAATTATAATGCCAGGAAGGTACTTTAAGGGTAAGTATCAAGAGATAATTGGAATTTTTAAAGAATAATCAAACATACTAAAGCCAAAACACTTAATTAATGATCTTAAGAACCAATAACCATAATACATAGGGATAAAATGAGTGATTGTGAAAGGTTATCAAGAGATTAACACCTATGGGTTGACTTTTTTTGAAAATTTTTCTAACTCTACAATCTTACCAACTACGAATTTAATGAAACTAAGGGTATGAGTAAGGTATGAAACCATCAAGAATACATGGAAAGACCTTAGTAACTATAATTCCTTAATGATTGCAGATGGCCCCAAGAAAAAGGAGGATCACAAGGAGGACCTTCACAAGGAGCAAGCAAATGATTAAGAGCCAAGGTAGAGGCCAAAATGGAGGCTAAGAACTAGAACATGAGGAGCATGAAGCATCATCATTTAGCATTTATCAAGACACTCCTGCTACAGTACAATCAGCCTCAGGAGAGGCAAATGACCCACAAGTCAAAGGATAATGCCTCAAGTTGTCATAAGATTTCCTCCAAGAAATTGAAGAAAGATCCATTTAGACCACGATGATCATGAAAATGAACTTTGGCCTACTTATGAAATTTGTTCCTGACACAATACAAATACAACTCTAAGTGTCACCACCATGGCCTATCCTGTCATAGAATAGTTAATGGTACCTTGGAGAGACTTACCAATTTTTGCACAACAAGGAAGAGGGTACTACTGTCAACATTGGAGAAGTCTTAGTGTTATTCTCAATCAAGGCAATTGTAGAAGCTCTGAACATACCCAATGAAGGAGCATGGGTAGCACATCTATTCACTCGATTTGATCATAAAACCATAAAGTTATGGCTGAAATGAGCTTATGGCAAAGAAGATAAAGCGTATAGTGAGCTAACTTTGGAGGAGAGAATATACTTTAAAATTGACACTTATCACCTATTCCCAACAAAAGGACTCCATCTACTATCAGCTTATGCAATTAGAGATAGTGCGATTTTGATGGGCAAACACAATGCCAACCTTACACAATTTTACTTCATGGAAATCCAAAGGAGGTTTGAAGAGAAGAAGGCAAGGAAGCTAACACTTCCATTTCTTTACCTCATTAGGAAGCTATGCAAGTAAGCTAGAATCCTTGGATACACCAATGATGTTCCCACTAGAGCCCAAAATGCTTTATACGTTGAGTTGCTCAAACCAACACCACCAAGGAAAGACCATGGTGAGGAGCAAGAGCAAGAACAAGATCAACAACAAGAGTAACAACTGGAACAAGAGTAGGTAAAGCCTAATAGCCAACAACAAGGGCAACAACAACCAGAAGTCCCACCACCACCACTACAAGAGTGTAGACCGTTGATGAGACATTTGCAACAAATTGCAGAAACAATGAACTAGGGAACTAGGGAAGAAGCCAATCTATACAAAGTCATTGATAGTGCCATTAGATCCATAGTTTTAGTTGATCCAGTAAGTGGACAAATCTCATTGCAGTCAGGAGGAGAGGTATGGTTACAACAAATCTCTAGGAATGTTGCATCATTCCAAGTGGTGCTAGAGACTGGAGAAGGAGCCACAGTTGTGGTAATGTAGCACCAGGATGCAGTGGGAGCAGCAAAGGTGATTACCAATCACATTAATGAATTATTCAACGTACCTATTGTACCATTGGTAGATGTAACTGGAACCAGAGATGCTCAGATGTTAGTCAAAATCTCAATGACTCCTATCAATCATGAGGATGTGTTTGATAGGCTACCATAGAAAAGACAAGTAATGACAACACTTTTTGACATTCCTAGTGATGTCATTGTAGTACAATCTAAACTCATAACTATCAAAGGAAAATTGGGCATGGTAAAGACTAGGGCAAAGCATGCAGAAGCAAAAGTCTTAAAACTACAAAAAGAGCTTGCAACCCTGAGAGCTGAAAGGAGAGATCCTATGCAATTCATTGCACCTAATCAAATTGAGCAATTTTGAACAAAGCATATTAGCAGATTGATTGAGCAGAATAAACAACTAGTAGATGAGAAGGAGAAACTAGTATGGAATGCCTTTAGCTGAAGCATAGACATATGCACATGTGAAGGCACTTACTGCAGTTCATGAACAAAACAAGTAACTTGCTTCTAACAACCTAAGGTTGACCACTATGGAGAAGCAAAAAAACATCCTAAAAGAAAGCATTCGCTAGTTAAGGGAACAACTGGTAAGGGTTAACCAGGACATGAGCTGCCTTGTGAGAGAAAACAAAATCCTTTCTATGGAGTAGGTACGTGCCATTTGACAAAAATCAGCCATTGAAATCAGCACATGGCAACATGAGGCAAAGAAACACAAGAGGCTTAAGAAACACTTCTAAGACCAAGTGGGCATGTACAAACAAATCAACGAGAAAGAAATCTAGATGACAATAGCCAAAATTAGTTTCATATCAGTGTAGAATCCTAATTAGCAACCCATCCTAAAGAGCTATACCCTGAAGTGAAAAATAAAGACATACAAATTGAGGATTTGAAAGAGTACATGGGTTTAACTAACCTTTGTTATGCTAACTTAGCCATGTTAACAATAGGAAGGCCCAAAAATGAGCTAGAACAATAAGTAGCAGCCATCTATGCATTATATGAGAAAGAGTTTGCGGATTGAAAAGATGCTTTGCAGAAACTCCAAGTAGCAAACTTAGAACTAGAAGCAGTAAAGGTTAGCTACCATGGGTAGAAAGATGTAGCAACAAACTTGGCTAGAAGATTATCGGATCATCATAAATTAAGAGAAAAGGCTAGAGCATTTGAGAAAGAAAGGAGGCAATTTGTAGCTTGGTGTATCAAAGGAAACCAAATGTTTCCACAACTACCATGCCCATGGGATGTGTCAATTCCATTAAACATTGATTCATCAGCATGGAAAATTCATGATCCTAAAACGGAAGAGGAAAAACTTTAGGTGCTTCTCAACTGGTATAGATTTCAAAAACTTGGTGATAAGGGGAAGCAAGCAATGGAAGAGCCACTGCTACCTAGAATCACTTAAAGCTACATCCAGCTTCACCAATTTTGTTTTTTGTTTTTTTTTTTTTTGTAAAGTTGTCATGTCATGAATTGTATCATTTTTGTAAACTCCACTGTGGCATTAGAGAGTCATATATATAAGAGTCAATGTCATATAAATCCACCTTCCAATTTTGTAAGGAAATCCATCCTCATTTTGTTTTAACTTGAGGATGAGTTTTCAGTTAATCATGGGGGTATAATAAATAGAAATTTTCAATGGCAATGATATTGAGTATTTGATATTTAAGCAACGATATCAAATCCCTTATATCAGGGCATAAGATACAATGTTGCATATTCGATATTGCAGACATGCGTAGACTTATAAATACAACACTTAAGTGCACTGTCCACATACAACTTCATTTCACACTTAGCAAAATTACATTAGTTTGTTTTCTCAATTTTAGCACTTAGCACTTAAGAGTGTATGCCTGCAATGTGATTCTTAGTAATTGAACAGAGTTTTTATTTGAGTGGAATGTACTTGGACATGTTTCATGCATGAAAATAAAGATCAAGATTACTATTGCAACATCACTTAGTCTTTATTGCTTATACTTAGGATAATTTTCCTATTTTCACTTAGCTTAATGTTTACTATTTTCATTAATTACTAATTTACTTCCTATGCACTTTACTATTCCTGTTGTTAAGTATAATGAGTACAACTGATCTCAAACATTTAAGTGTAACTACTTGGTAACCTAGTAGTACTAACACTTGGTACACCCAATAGTGTGGTACTTGGTAATCCCAATAGTAGTTGCATGAAGTCCAAGGTGTGAATGGAAGGTCAAGACTGGATGCTCATTGCATACGCTAGATTAGAGTTATTTACTACTACTTAGATTTAGAAACTATTCTATTTACTTCATGTTTACTAGGAGAATCATGGCCCCACAACATCAATCTATCATATACCTCACCATGAGTTAAACCATATGCATCGATTTTACTAACTCATGTGGGAAGATAATGATCATGAACTCTAATCAATTACTAGCATAATTACATTGCCTTGTCCATGGAATTTGACTGGGATCATGCGTGAACACTTGTATCTATTAATGCATAAATTTTGGTCGCACCAACACCCAGAAAGAAAACTCGTTTTAGGAGACTATTGCCTAAGGTACCTCCCATATGGGTACGGAAACCCACGAATAGTCTTAGTTGGAGAGGGCTACGTGGCTTTTGAAAATAGTAAACCAAACCAAACAAATAAAAATTTAAATTGAATGAATCTAAACTTAGGTTGAATAACTTTCTCAAAGTTGAGAATACAATAACTAACTAAAAGAAATGAATTTTCCATGGTATTGTTGACGCTACCCGTTCATGACTACAGACGGTATCTACTGCTGGGTAGGAAGACCATGATTACCGCGAGAGAGGAAGAGAGAGAGAGAGAGATTTCCCACCGTAGTCTGCATAGGGCAACAATCATAGTTCTCAAAGCTTGCCACTATTTGTTGCCTTTTGTGCACTATTGCAGAGAGGAAGATCGTCCACCCACACCTGCACCTCCGAGACAAGCTGTCAACCTAAAGAAAACTGCACGTCTCACGTCCTGCACATGGGTTGCATTGTTTGCATTGTTGCAAATAAAAAGAAGAGGGAGAGAACCCTCCTGCCATCACCGAGAAGACCCGCAAGGATTTGATTTTGAGCCGCTAGCTCCTACTTTGGACCCTCCTCAAAGATCAGTTGGAAACATGTAAAGAAAAGAAAAGAAAAGAGGAAACTGCTGCTTAGTGGAGAGAAAGTTGCCCCTCCAAGACTCATAGAAAGAGCCCTTTAGGAAACTACTCTTCTCTCCCCAACTCTCCTCAACACTAATCATTTTATAGCTGTTGTGGCCATCCATAATAATGTCCACATTTCATGTAACGGCTATAGAAACTACCACCACTTCTTGCGTAATAATGCCCACTTTCTCCATAACTTCCGAAACATCTACCACTAATGACCGTAATCGCTACCATTAATGATCGTAATAGTTGTAACTTCTGAAACGTCTACCACTAATGTTTGTGACTGCTGCCATTAATGACCACCACTTGGTAATTTAAATGCCCACTACTCGCATGATTTTTACTGTGGTTATTAAGAGGAAGAAATAGAGACGTTGATAATCATGGCCCCATGAGAGCATGGGAGTGTTGACATCAACACTTAGCCCCCAAACTTTTAATTGCATGCAAGTGCAAGAAACAAGACCACAAAAATTTTAAAATGATGCAATAGGTAGGGAATCACAAACTTCACAAAACAAGCAAATGAAAACTTAAAAGTAAACTGTATTGATCTAAACATGATTGAAATAACCATATAATCAAAAGAGAACTAAATGCGGGCCACCCAAACCACACTAATGAGACGCGACATGCACTGTGCCGCGATATCGCATCCCATGCGATATTGCGGTCCGTCGCCATATCTATAAATAAGAGGCGATACTCCCCTTATTTCCCAATCCTGGCTAGAAGTAGCGAAGCTCTGGCAGATTGATCACTCCAGAGTTAGAATTTTTCCCATGTGCCCACAGTAGGAGTCCTAGAGTGAACGGCTCTTTATTCGAGCAGCTTGTAACCTGAACCCAAGTTGTGTACGGCAATAAAGACGAACTTGATTGGATAAACCTTGTAGCACGTGGTTTTATTTATTTTTATTTATTTACTGCTTTCCTAGTGCTTACAAGTACGACTTGATTACGAGCATCTACGGATGTGTATGGCTAATCAAGGAATCGGCTGCTTGTTGCAACGCGTGAGTACGACTTAACTACGAGCATTGGCTGCTTGGTAACCCAGTAGCGTATTCCAGGATCTGTGCTTGGTAATCCTAGTGGTAGTCCAATGTGTACGGCTATTTAAGGAATCGGCTGCTCATCGCTAGGCTAGAACGTGTGATCCGTACGACTTAGTTACGAGCACCCACGGGTGTGTACAGCTAGCTAAGGAATCGACTACTTATCACACTTAAGCTAAATAGGTGCCTCAGTACGACCACTTCGAGCACTTGCATTACGTGTGGTGATCCCAGTAACGATTAGCGTTTGGTAGCCACAGTTGCATAGTTCAAGGTGTGTCTAGTAAGTGGGAACGGATGCTGACGCTAGTTAATTTAGACTTAGGACATTAGTTAGAGTTAGCTTAGTTTCTCAACCCTTTCTCTCATAGCATAGGCGATAAACTGAAAATACCAAAAAAATCACATATCTCAGACTTGCTTAACCATACACCGTGACACTTACAAGCAAGCCTGGGAAGACAACGAACGATTAACCCCAAGTGTTTCTTGTGGTGTTAAGGCATTTAGTCTGCGGAGTTCGACCGGATCGCGTGTGCACGCTTGTATTCGTATGGTTGAGTGTAGGGGTACCTCGCCACTCATCACACACCATCTTAATTAATCAAACTCTAAATATATAATTTTATTGTTTTAACATATATCTATATATAATTAAAATATAATTATGATTTCTTTCCCAATCTTCTTACAACGTAAAAGTTAATAGCATGCGGACTACTTTGAGCACAAAACCCATACTAAATTTAATGAGGATGACAGGCTCACGTTAGATTGTGGCTAGCCACAACTTTTGGATTTTTCCTTAGAACCCTTTTTTTTTTTTGAAAAGGGGGAATGAAGTCTAGGGTAAGGATTGTTGCTAGACCCCATCACACTCAAGAACTTATTACACTACCAATGAACATAGTTCTCATTCCTTTCTTTTTTTTTCTTTAGGAAACTTTACCCATGGTGTACTTCATTCTTAAGGTAGGAATTCCAACACGAGTCTGGCCAATTAGTTGCACTACTAATGAACATGGTCCTTTCGAAACTTTGCCCATGGTGCAGTGCAACCCTTGTGTATGTGCCTTTAATTATGATTTGATAGCATCATAGCAGGTCTCCTAGGTGGCTAAGGGTTCATAGGGTAACCATGAATCATCACACTTGAGGGCTAGAGCTTATGAGAGAGAAAATGGGGTTTTCCAAGGTCACTTAGTGATTATGATTAATCATTCTCCAACATCACCTATCCTACACTCACATGATCATGATGATTACATGATAAGTTAGCACAAATCTCATACTCCATAATCCAACATAACTAAAGAAACTAAAACCTTGAAAAAGACTGGCAAGAATCAAAACATTATTAAAATATATAGTATAAAAGAGATTTTATGTAATACTAATAAGAAATATTATATAAAGCATTATACTAACATTATTTTCAAATTGTGTTCTAATGACCCAATGCCTAGTAACTCAAAAGACCATAATGATGATTAAAATCATATGCAAAGCCAAAATCAAAACAATATGTGAAGAAAGAAATGATGGACGTGCAAAGAAAATATGCAAATGTGACTATATACAAATGAAATGCATGATGAAGAGGAAGAAAACATGCAACTAAGAATCTACTCGGTGTCCACGTGGGGCACCTAAGTAGAAATGCTTTGGATGGAATGCATTAAAATTTCTAGGTAACCTATGTCCTTGCACATTAGCACCCTTGTACACATTGGGGCCAATGACGTCTTTAATTTGGAATGGGCCTGACCACATAGGAGAGAACTTACCTTGAAGATTTTCTTGGTCAAATGTTCTACCTTTTTCTGAGACTAGGTCTCCTATCTTAAAGACTTCACCAATGTACTTCGTGTTAAGACATTGTTTAACAATTTTTCGATGCTTAAGATTACGAAAATCAAGACCTAATCTTAACTTGCTTGATCGTTTTCTATAAAGTTTTTCTTTGATATAAGTTTCAATGATAGGTCTAGGTCTTGGTGGGTCATCAAATATAGCCTTTATAGGAAAATGTTCCATGGATGTGTCATTAAAATTTAGCACACCTTCAATTGTTTTAAGAGGTAGGGTCTTATTTATATATTTATCTTCCCCTAAAGATGGTGGATTACTCAAACGAAATCCATCATGTTGTTGATAAGGAAAAGTGTCTCCATAGATTTCTTCACCTTCTCTAGAGCTTTGATAGGATTGGATTGAATCTACATGAGAGACAATATTTATTTTTGTAGTTCCACTCACATAGTCATTTACAACATGTTTGCTATGCTCAACCTCGATAACCCCAACATAAAGATTAGTGTTTCAATATTCCAAAGATTGATTTTGTTAATCTAAGGTTGTAACTACTTGTTTGTAGAAGGGTTCTCGAGGTATAGTCATGTATTCAAATTTTCCTTTGATAGGGATTAAAGAAGCCCCCAAACTTGGCTCCAAAAGTCCTAGATAGAAGCACACCATAGGTGGGCAACATGTCAACTACTAGGATATCAGTGTAACATGTAAATGTAGGATATTGTTTAAATTGCACCTTCACTACTTTCAATGATCCTACTACAGGTACATTGGATCCATCAAGTTGAATCACATTTTTCATTTGTGGTATCATTTGTGCTCCTAAAGTCTTACATACCTCAAGTGACATGACATTGACAGTCGCTACAGAATCCATCAAACAATTGTGAACATTCTTTCCTAAAATAATCAGAGTTGTAAGGAAAGGAGGTTGCTCTTTCTTGCTCATCATGGAATTGATTACATTTTGTACTGATAATGTGTTAGGACTTTTGGTGAAGTGAACTTGCCTTTCAAGGATTGGGGATTTTCCTTTATTGGTTTTCGGTTTATGAACTATCTCTTGAATCACCTATTTTATTTGATTAAATTGTAAAAGGTCATACATTGAGATGTTAGATTTAATTTAAATTGTAAAAGGTCATAAGTCTTGTGTTCATCTTTAGCTTCTTATTAAGGTGAAATTCTTCTAAGTATAGAAGGTGGGTTTGATCATTGTGGAGTGTTTGTTTGAGATGACCTAGTTTGAGTATTTATGTTACTTTGACTAGGAGGTCTTCTATTTAGAGGAGTGTAAGGGTCATTCCTAGTTTGTTGTTGTGTGTTGTTCATGATGTCACTAAGTTTACAGTAGCAAGCATTATGCAGGTTGGGGTTGTTTACCATAACTTGCTCCAATGAGGAAACCTCTTCGTTTTCTGTTTCACGAGGTACATTAAATACCATAATAGGAGGTTTTCCATTTTGTTGACCTTGGCTATTGTTGCCATATAATGCTAAAAATTGGAGACAAGTCTTCTTAGAATGTTGCCTAGTGTTATGGCGGTGACAATAATCATCACTGACTGATGAACTAGGCTTTTCAGGTTGTATAGGACCCTTGTTGTTGTTTCTCTTTAATTCAACTACTTCATTGGAAAGTTTTTGAAGCGAAGTTAATATCTGGGTCATTTGATCTTGAGCTTGAGTCATGGATTCAATAGGATTAGATACCTTGTTTGGGTTTATGATAGATTGGATTAAGGCCTTCGATTGATTATCATTCAAACTAGTGTTAGATGGTAGGAATGGAGAAGATGTGTGACCTTGAAAATAGCTATTTGTAGGTTGAGTCATTTGAAAGGGAACAAGAGTTTGGAACATAGTATTGGCCATTGGGAAAGTTGGTAGAGAGTTAGATTGCACAAGATTACTAATGCTCATCATTCTGAATTGGGTTTGGATGTTGTTCATAAGGGTTATTTGTTCTAACTCCACAACTTTAGCCATTGCTCCCTATATTTTTGTTATGTTTGAATCGAATTTGATGGCATAGGCAAAGAATGGATCAATGGTAGAGAGATAAAAGTTGAGGATGCCATTGGGTTGTAGACGCATCTCACTTGACACATAGGCCAGCTGGTAAAGGAATCTAAGGTTATAATCCCTAACATTTTCCCTAGGTAACTTTCTTAGGTTGGTAAAGTTACTTAACACGATTGCAGGGCTCATGAATTTATCAGACTGAGTCAAAAACTTATTTTTAAACTCCTACCATGAGTTAATGGAGGCATTGGGGAGCATCAAAAACCATTGGGTTGCTTTGGTTTTGAAAGTTGTCATAAATACCCTACATTCCACATCATTTTGGACAATGTTGTAGATGCCTAGTAAGGTTTTAAAACATTGTATATGTTGGCGGGCATCACTAGAAGGGTTTGTAGGGTCATAGAACAAATTTATGTTTTGGAGTGACTTTCGGATGTCATGGTAGTTAGTAAAGTTAAAGGGGTTACTGACCAAGGGAGCCGAGGGTTAATTGGTTGCCATCCTAGTTTGAGTTCTCCTAAGAATAAAACTTGGAAAATGTGAGGCTCGTTGTTTCCTTAATGCGAAGAGACGAGTGACTAGTTGATTAGAAGTAGATGAGAGTTCACTCATAAAATAGAACTATAAAATATAATTGTTAGAATGAAACTATAAAATTAAGTAAAAAGAAAAGAAAATATTGAAATAATATTTTTTTGGTAAAGAAAAAAAACTCTAAAATATGTTATATTTTTTTAGAAAAGAAAAATAAATGTATAAAATTGAAATATTTATAAAATTAAAAGGTAAGGACCCCAAAACACAAATTCGAAAATGGAACTAAGAAATGAGGGTTTTTTTTTTAAAAAGGATTAAAGAAAAATGGTTAATGAGACCTGAAAAGTTTTCAAGAAATGAATTTTGAGAATCAGAAATAAAAGGCTCAAAAATTCTTTGAAAAGATTCTTCAAGGCAATGGTTGAAAATAAGAATTTTAAATAAAACAAGTTTGAAACAAGAAAAATGAAATTTTTCAAGAAATAAAAATAGAATAGGGATTGGAAAAGGACAGAAAATAGATATTTTAGAAAATGGGATAGCAATGGTTAGAAAAATAGCAAAAAAAGCTGATAAACAAAAGGCGAAAGAAAGGCCCTCCTTCTAGTGACAAAAAGGTGTTGATGCATAAATTTTGGTTGCACCAACACTTAGAAAAAAAACTCATTTTAGGAGACTATTGCCTAAGGTGCCTCCCGTACCTGTATGGAAACTCGGGAATAGTCTCAGCTGAAGAGGGCTTTTGAAAATAGTAAACCAAACCAAAGAAATCAAAATTTAAATTGAATGAATCTGAACTTAAATTGAATAACTATCTCAGAGTTGAAAATACAATAAGTAACTAAAAGAAATGAAATTTTCCTAGTTTTGCTGACGCTGTCAGTTTGTGACTGCCGATGGTATCTACTACTGGGTAGGAAGACTATGATCGCCGCGAGAGAGGGAGAGAGAGAGGGAGAGAGACCGCCCACTGTAGTCCGCATAGGGCAACAATCGCAGTCCTCAAAGCTTGCCATTGTCTGTTGACTTTTGTGCACTGCCGTAGAGAGGAAGATCGTCCACCCATGTCTGCTAAAATAGAACCCATAACTTAGAACTCTTAAATAAAAAATCTTACCATTAATTTAAAGAAAACTCTTAGACAAAACATAATCTTTTTGCAAAACATTTAGGCAAAACATAATCTTTTTGCAAAACATTATCATGCTTTACTTTGGCTATAGAGTTGATCGCTGTACATTGTTTCAATTGGTGAGATATGACTAACAAGTTGGAGTCTCTGCCCTCCACACGATGCACAACAAGATAAGGATTCCGTTAACTCGAACATCAAATTAATTGATAATGAAACTACGCCATCAAATCATTGACAATCACATGTTCATCAAATTTATCCCACTCTTAAGCCACAACAAACCAACGAACTTCCGTAAGCAAAACCATTACTTTGTTGACCATTCGACCCTCTCACATCAAGCACGTCCCAAATCCAAATCACCTCCTGCAAAAAAGACGTCTGCCCACCAAACTTGTCCAAGGAATTTGTTGATAAAGATTTAAAAATTTTCCAAAAAAAATACCATTATGACAACAAAGCAACATCCTGTAGTTAGGATATGCCCTTGGACTGTTTATTAAAAACAGACTCCGACCAGCCCAAATTCACCAAGCTCAGTTAAACCATGGCGTAAAAAAAAACCAAGGAGGTTATAAAAACAAAGGTGGGACAAATAAGCTAGTACAAGCCAAAAGAAAAAACCACTGGGGCAACGTCCGTTTCCTGATGAAAGTCTTCACACAAAACAAAACAAAAAAAACGCAAAAACGCGGTGGTGGGGCACAGACGCCCAAGATCGTGCGGTTAAGCCCTCCTGGTCCAGCCATGTGACCAGGGCCAAGTGCCATCGATCGCGCCACGCCCTCCTTTGCGGCGTGGAAATGATTTAAAATGTCCACTCCTCACAGAAGAGGCAGGAAGCAGCATAGCAGGAAGCAGCTCTTCCACTTTTGGCTTTGGCAAATGCAAATTCCCGTGACAACGCAAAATTCGTTCAGGATTGATTTTGTAATTTTCCGGTGCCTCGGATCGAATCCGCACATATCAGTGGCAGTAACAACAGCAGCAGCAGTATAATCATCATCATCATCCTGCTCATCGTCGTCAGCGTTGATTACGGCTACGGTATTCAACGGCGAAGAAAAAGAAGAGGAAGAAAGATGAGATTACTCGCAGACATGACGATGTTTGTAGTGTCATCATAATAATAATAGCAGTCATGATGCTTTTCGTCCTCCGCATTCGATTCGGTTTTGCGCTTTGAGGCGACAAATCATCTGAAGGAAAATCAGAGTTTCTGGTAAGCACAGGTGTGGAGCCCTTGCAGAGGGTTCGGCGACTGCAATTACTTCACGCAAGGTCGGTATTTGCGTTCATGTTGCGGTGTCTATGTGCGTGCGTTGATGCTTGTTCGTCGTTTTCGAGTTCCCTTTTTCTGGAATTGAATGCTTCCAAGACATGTGAGAGATGGAATTTCGGACTTTTTGTACGTTGAACAATTAAGGTTTAGTGTCGTGTTTGTTTTTAGCAGGTTAGGGTTTATCTGAATTGTTTATCGATAATTTCTCTTTATGTAGTCTTGCATATGTTATTGCTTTGTTGTCTATAATTTCGCTTTATGTCCCTTTTTTTTTGCATAAGGTGTTGCGTGAATCTTAATTTGTTGCCTTTCTAGTGGGATGCTTGCGCTTTTATGCAAGCAAGTAGAGTAAATTCTTGATGATTTTGTCGGACGCCTTAAACGCGGTGTGTTTGTTGCTGATTAGGTGGCGTTGAAGAAAGGATTGGCTTCCTAGTTCCGGAACGCGAGAGCTGATTTTGTAAGGAGAGAGATTTTTTTGGAACTTGGAGATCTGAGACTTTTAGAATCGGAGGCATGCTTTCTTTTCTTGGAGTGAAGATGGCGTTTTAATTGAGTTTCGGCTTTTATAATTGGTTTCATGCATTTTCCTTCCGGAGTCAAGTTGGCATGTTGAATTTATAAACAACCAAAGAATGACTGTTGCTATTAACATTAGCACAAATTCATACAAGGAAGTTGGCATTTTCAGATTTGACACAGCTTTGGAGTGAGAGTCCAGGAAATTTTACAACCTAAAGCTTATTTATTTCTGTTTCTTCTTGGTTAGTTTGATTTAAAGACGGTATTCCTTAATGTGGAGCTTGCTTGGAGGCCTTCGACATTATTGGATTATTTATCAAGATTGAGTAGCTTGTTCGCGAACTGGTTCAAGCTTCTGCGTTACCCTTATTTTTTCGTGGCTTGTGGCTTTTGACTTTATCCAACGGACATGCTAAATTAGAAAAAGCCACCTGTTACTCCTTATGCATAATGGAGAGTGAAATTATGATCGAAATGCCTGAGTCTGACAGTGACAAGAAGCCGTTGGTTATCCCTCAAACAACTGAGGAAGTAGCAAGAGCTGCAGTTGTAGCTGCTCAAAGTGTTCGCCCGAGTCCTTCAATAGTTATATCTGCAAAGCAACAGAATAACCATAACATTCAGAGATTGAAACGGCAATTTCAAAAAGTCTGGAGATGGGGTGCCCATTCTAGAGAATCTGGTTTAAAACCATCTTTTAATCCTGAAGTATTGACATCTCAAAAACGACAATGGTATGAACTTCATTTACAAGCATTGGTGAGTGACTTATTCCCAATTTGTGTTTGGAAGCTTAATGATGTCAAAGAAATTTTTTTTCTTTCATTTGTTCTGTCGGACAGTATGAGTATATACATTGATTCTCTGGTTTGCAGACATTAATGATTGTACTGATCAGTGGTAAGTGGATATTTGCAGAAACGAAAGCAACATTCAGAACCAACTTCTTTATTTGAACATTTTGTTCTTATTGGATTACCGTCTAATGCCAATGTTGAAGAGACTGAAGTTGCATTTGCTAGAAGAAAATCTTGGGAAACAGAAGTAGCAAGAAATGAGAAGCTAGGTGATGGGAAAAGGTTCCCATTGAGAGGTCCTTCGTTTCCTGCATTGCAGCCTCAGGTTTGTTGACAAAAATGTTAAATGATTTATAATTTGTGTATCTTTTTATGGATTAACATTTTTTGTTGAATTGTCCAACATCTATAAACTATGGATAGATCTTTAGTGTTTGACAAAAATATGATGTTCTGCAGATCTTTTCAAAATTAGAAATGTTGCTGGCTACTTTAATTCTAACTTTCATAGTGATTTTTTATACCGGAAAATAGACATGTTGTCATGTTAGCAAAAAGCTTTTATAAACTGCATGCTTTCAGATTCTCCTCTTTTGTAATTATAGCTTAGTAGTTATTCAAGGAGATTTTTACAAATATTGTTGAATCCTGTATCCTTTTTGCCAATTAATAGCTGCTCTTTCTGAATCCAATCTATAAATCGACTCTAATGAACACCTAGATAGATCTCTATTGAGATGTTTTTGAAATTACTGGCAAATAGAGAAATTATTCAATGTTTTGAAGGCTTCAAAAGCATCAATCCAGATGAACTTTTGTTTGGTACACTTGGAGACACGAGCGTGCGAGTTAACTTGGAACTTGATCTGTGTTTAGTACATTTGATGGCCCCCACCTATGAATTCATGGTTTGTAACAATTTTTATCTGCCATTGTCACCGTCCGATTAACAATTTGTTACCAGGATTGCACATGATGTTCAAAAAACAATTTTTATAACGTCATTTTTCAATTGCATTCAAGGTTAGTTGTAGCTTGATGATGTAATATTGAGCATGACAGAGAGATAACAATTGCACTTTTTCTCTCATTTGCAATTGTTGGAAGGGATGGTAAATCGTGACAACAATTGTAGAAATGCTCAATGTATGGTGGGCCTGAGTTAACGTGGAACCTGACATCTTTTTCAAATGGTTCTATTGATGTGCATCTGATTTGGTGTTCCTATATAATGTTTGAACAAGTAAATCCACCTTTTCTGTGGCTTTCATTAAAAAAGAATTTCTTACAAGAAAGTAACATCTGATGAGATGCTTATGACTGGATTAAATAATGTCAACTGTCAACTTTAAATATGTGTTTTCTGCTTAACTTCCAAATTTCAGGTCGTTAGAAAACAATGAATTTGAGCACGCGTATGTATCTCTGTGAATGCCTAAATGGAGTGTCATGAGTGGATTTGAACTTCAAGTTGTATTGACAATAGCTTTGAACTTTATCATCAAGATACAGATCAAAGCTCAAATGTAAAAATATTATGTTGTAGAATTTGTGAATTTTAAGCACACTGGAAATTTATGGTAGTTTATAACATGCAGATGCATCTTGGTCTGCAAGCCAGTTTTGCTAGGAAAGATTGATTTGTAATTGGTTGCTGACATTGTGGTGTCATTTTGTTTATAAATTTTCTTATATGATCCGTGAAACGTCTTCCAGATCCTTTTTAAATATCCACCAGGAAAGAGATTGGCTATAAGAAACAAAGATCTCCTTGCATTCAGTTTTCCTGGAGGTGTCAAGGTGCTTTTTTCTCTTTATTATTTTTTTGCAAGTATTTATTTACTTATTTTACTATAGCTTAAGTGATTTTATGTTATAGTTGCCTTTTACCCTTTCTATTTGGTGATTGTGATAATGGCTTAAGACATTTGTTTAATGATTTCACAAATATGATTCTTGCATTACCTTCAAACTAATATTTTTTAGGCCATCGTTTTCTTTAGATCTGGTTTCTTTGTCCAAGTCGTGAGTTTTCAAAAGTAAACCTTCATTCTATAGTAGAGTTTAAGTTGAGCTGATTTGCAACATGGAATGGGCATTTATGGCAAACATAATCATTGAAAGACTTTTCATTTTTATATGTAGGCTCGCATGATGGAAAGAACTCCATCAATGAGTGATCTCAATGAAGTTGTGTATGGTCAGGTATATAAGTTTGCTTAATTCAGTTCTTTATATATATTTTTGAAAAGCTATCCATGTGGATTTTGGAATGAGTAAAGGACGTTTATGTAAGAAATCAAGTTCTATCATCATTATCTTTGTTCTAGCCTTATCCCAAATACATGTGGTCTGTTGTATGAATTGTTATTTGCTATTCACCTCTGTTAAGAAATTAAGTTCCATATAGTCAGTTATATAGGATTGCTTGTTCATGTGTATATGCCATCCATCTAGTTCTTGAGAATTAAAAAAAAGTTCATTACCAAAGGTTTAATCGAAAACATTGTGAGAGCCTCACAAAGTCTGTTAATTTCACATGCAGGATCACCAAAATCGAGATGATTTATCTTTTATTTTCTCATTGAAGGTACTCTCTTCTCTCTTTGCATTTAAAAGTAACACCGTATTGATTCATGTATTGCTTTTTCAGACAGTGGTAAGCTACGTCCTAACAGTTGTCACTATCTGATTAGAGCCCCTGGTGACTGAGTTTTTTACTTCAGAAGGCTTGTAAATGCATCATGTACATAATTTTTAAAATTTCAAATTTTTGATTGTAGGCCATCACTTGAATTTATGGAATTTTGAAATTAATAGTCCAAATCTGCAACATAAATTAAAACAAATCTTTATTTGGGTGAATATTCTGAGGGACAACAGACATTTCATAGCTTGATGTCTTGAATAATTACTTTCTGTGGGTCTAATGATGAAGGATCAAATATGATTGTCGGATTCTATGTAAGCTTACATCTGGAGTCAACTGTTGACATATTTCAACTGTTTTTTTGTATTATTATTATTTTGAATTCCAGTGAAATAATAGGATATGTGGTGTGCGTGATCTTTGTTTTAGTAAATCTTTTTTGCGAGTCTTTGATTTCTTTCATAAAAATCAAGATATATGTTAATTTGAATAAACATTCAACCTAATTTTTGCATGCTTTTATAATTACAGTTTTTGATAGAAGATTTAATGTTCTTTGACTTTTTTAAGCAAATAATATTTACATCTCTATTGTATCAATTGGGAAATATTGGTATTTCCATCACCGTTATCATGGTGCCTTTATCATAGCATGGGCTAACCCATTATGATAAGCCAATTAACTGATGATAATTTTCTATGGCCAGCTGCATGTAAAAAGATCATGTTAACCCATTAAGGTAGGTGAATAAACTGAGGATAATTTTCTCTGGATGACCCCTGAATGTATATATTTTTACCATACAATGGCTCGCTTCCTAACATAGCCCGCTTGGAATCAAACCTATAATTTTCACAACCACAAGCCACTTGATTTAACCAAGTAAGCTATTCCTCTTTAAAGTAAGCGTAATTTATTAAATGGAATGAGTTGTTTAGCAACTACAATTTTATCCAACACAAATGGGTTTTAAATTTGCAAAATATGGATTTTCTCTAAAAGACCAAATTTATAAGAATGAGGCGTTGAGCAATTGGTTGTTACTTGAGTTTAGAAGGTGACCCATCACTTAAGGGTAAAAAACCCAAATTTAAGAGATATGAGCATGCTAGTCTTATGCATGATCTAGGAGTGGTGGGGAATTAGAAGTGCCATATACAATTTTGTTGGATATATGCGACTTGTTAAATAGGTGTTTCTTTGCAATTAACTTTTAGTGTTATATTCTGTATTTAAACATTTGTTGCTTTTGTATTCTATATTTGTTATCAATAGTTGGAGCAGCTTCCATAATTAATGATGTATCTGGTGATTTTTAGGTAGCAGATAACACGCCATTATATGGAGTGTGTGTGTACGTGCAAGAAATAGTTCAACGGCCACCTGGCATCCTTGCCATGAATGCAACAATGTCTGAATCTCTTTCATCTTGCAGTCGATTCTTGGTGTCTGCACCTCGGTGTTATTGTATACTCACAAAGTTGCCGTTCTTTGAACTGCATTATGAAGTACTGAACAGGTATGCAACATTGTATGTCATCTACAGGAAAATGTTATTGGACTGTACTTTAAACATCTGTCTGGACTGTTCTTTGATCATATAAATTAATTTTGATGTGCTATTTGGTTTGTCTTCTATATGATTTTATTTGCTTATTTTACGCATGATGCATTGTTTACTTAAGTATTATTTAAATGCATCTTTCATAAGATCTACTGTATATATTTAATAAGATATTAGCAACAAATTATCTAGAGGTGGTGCAAAGGATTGTCCAAGTCTCCTGTTTAAATCTATTCACTAAGCTAAGTTTACAACGCCCTTGTAATTCTGTACTTAAAGCTCATAACTGAAACTCCATATTTGTTCTCCATCCCCATTGAATATGTGACTGGATTTCCTATCAACATCACCCCCTTACGAAAGAGTTATGTCTCTTTATGGTTAATGAAGCGTGGTTGTATAGTGTAAAGAGAGATAGATTCATTCAAGAAGCAAGATTGACTGTTGATATATCCACATACCAATATGCAGTAGTTCAATGGAAATGAAGGACAATTAATTATCACTAATTACTATTGGTCTTGCATGAGCTGTTGTAAAAGAAGTAGCGTTGGGCAAATGTATTCTTCTAACAAGAGAGATAGGGATGCATTCTTGTGAAATGTTACTGCATGTTGCAACGTCCTTATCTCTTGTTAAAAGAATACATTTTTATACAATGCAACTTTTGTTTTATGATAGTGCATATAAAAGTATCATTAGTAACAGAATGCTCTTTTTTAATTGCCATGTGTTCTTTTTCTCCCCCTCTACCTCCACCTGAGCCTGAAAATCCCATCCCCAGGTGTAGCCAATTCTCCAGTCATATGGCCTCCAAACCCCACCGAGGCTGCAGCTGAATATTTAAGATATTTTTAGATTTCATGTGTGTTCCCACTGCATACTTGTAAAGTAGTTTCAGTGAAATGATCATCTATTACCTTCATATGTACTTAAGTTATTTTGATGACATGAGTTTGAGCATACAAACTCATGCTCTGGAGATATTCTTGTGTTGATGCTGGATTGTTTTGACAGTATCATTGCTCAAGAGCGTCTGGAGAGAATAACTCAGTTTGTGAATGAGATGTCTTTGGCAGAGGACGTGCCATCTGGGGTTACAGTGCGAGAGGGAGAAAATGGGAACACAGATACTCCTAGAGCATCTGATTCTAGTGACTGGATGTCTTGTGCAATTCCTGTAGATGGGATGTTTGGTGCAACTGCAATAGCAGCAGGCCTAGCATCTGAATGTAAATTGAGTTCCTTCTCATCAAGAACTTCAGAGCCCACTTCTCCTAGAAGTGCTGGCACCAGTGAAGCTTCTGATACTCCTCAAGCAAAGGAGTGGGATAGAGAGCTTAAACAGACAGCAGAGAATAATGAAGATCATGTTTCAGAAACATCTGAGGGTTGTTCAGATAGTTTTGACAAATTGAATGGTGGGTCTACTAATGGCCATTCAATTGAAAATAAAATCTTATCTTGTGGACGTAGTCTTCAGCGTGTTGAGAGTTCTGAATCACTTTACAGGTAATGCTAATATTTTCCTCAATAAATCTTCTCTTGTGTGTTTGCTAGGGTTTGCTAAATGTTACTTTTTTGTTTTTAAGTCTTGGAAATTGGAACTGGTGGAATTTATTTACAAATTTAAACGCTGTAGTTTATAAAAAAGGAGATTATCTTTTTGTGTCACTTTTCTACTCATCTTCTTTTGATCATTTCCAATATCAGTGACGCATTTTATTTCATGCCGTTATTTATTCAACCTATTTAATATGTACGGTTGACACATTTATGAAAATGTTGGCAAGCAAATTTTCTGCTGTTTGAAAAGTTGGAAAATGGCAATGGGGAATGTAACCAAAATTTTAATCATTGGTTGGACATAACCTTAAATAAGCTGGTGTTGGGTTTATTTAGGAAGAAGAATTTTTTAGAAAATGTATAAAGGTTTTTTTGTAGGGACCACCACTTGGAGTAATGGTAAGGTGCTTGTTTCTCAAGTTGTAAGACCTGGGTTTGAGCTTAGGCATAGCCACTCAAAAGAGTTTGACCTTTCACTCATCCACCACCCCACCCAGGACCCTGCCTTGGTGGGATGAGCATTGAGCCTCTAGGTGTTGATCCTGTTATAAAGTTTTTCTTTTATCTTCAAGTGCAGTTTATTAGCTGAGTTTGTATTCAACTCTGTTAGGAGGGCTCCTGCCAAGTGAGGTCTTGGAACATTGGTAGATGAGTGAAAACCTAGTTTTTGAGTGGCAGTGCCCAAGCTCAAACCGAAGCCTTGCAACCTGAGAAACGAGTACTGTAATATCATTCCATTTGATAGCCCATTTTGTCTATCATGCCTGTTATTAGGAAAAAATTGCTTAATTTGGAGAATATTAGTTTGGAACACTTTTTAATTAAAATTGGAAGAAAAATTAAAATAAATTTGTTAGCAGGTCAAGCTAAAAAATTAATAAAGATCATTATTTTTGTTTTCTATGTTCTATAATGGCTATTACCTTATTAATGATTAAATTCTTGTAGAAAATTGAATATAGTAAAGCCTTATGTAGTATCAATAATGTATGGATAATACATTTTCATTACCTAGCACATTATTTCAATTTCTGTCTCTAACTTATGTTTACAGATGGTTTGTTTTATGAAATAATATGTATTATAAAATTTTTTTATCCAATTTGACAGTTCAATAGTCAGTCTTGATTCAGAAGAGGATGACATTTCTCAAGTATCTTTTTCTGGACAAGAAAACAATTTTGACAATGAGGGAATCATGACTTGGGCAAAGGTAAAGGAAGTGTCGTAGTTGGTGAGGTATTAAAGGCTACATTGCTTTTTGTTGCTGTTATGAGATGAGTCATGTGCTGAAACTCATGGTCTTGGCTGCACTGCAGGCTCATAACAATGAATCATTACAGATTATTTGTGGTTATCATTCCTTGCAAGTTCCTCCAAGAGGATCTGAGATTACATTTCAGCCCCTTGAGCATTTATCATTCATAAAGTATCACAGACCAGGAGAATTGGAGCTAAAATCTATGGCTGGAAAGGTTTCTTATAACTGGCTTTGTAAAAGTAATATAGAAAGAGCCGAGGTAAAGTTTTACAAGTGAAAATAAATTTGGGGCTTTCCAGTACTAATTTATTTGCTTTAGCTTTCTATCAAGAACATTTTCTTTAATAAAGAAGTATGAATTATGTTATACTTGAATACGATTTTGAAGAATGGGGATTAAAATTGATATTTCTGACTAGTTTCAGAGGAATACTGCATTTGCTGCTGCAGAGGAGGCTTTGGCTTTATCTACCTGGACAGTAGCTACAGTTTGTAGAGCTTTATCTGTTGAAAGTGTAAGTTGATTTGATATAGTTTAATTTAGAAATGGGAAGTAAAATCCTTAACATGTTTTAATCTAAAAAGGAAAAACATTTTGTTCTTGTTTTTTTTTTCTGGAATGTTTTTGCAGTTATTTTATTATTTGAATTAAGGTAGATGACTGGTTTAGGAGTGCATGTTTGTGCGTAAATGATTAAATTATCTTTCCTTGCATGTCCATTGTGTAAAAAGTCTATGCATTCTCTGACCTTTTGAAGAATGAAAGAATTCTGAATAAAAAATGGATTTTTGTTTTACCGCAAGTTGTGGTATTGCACCATGAGCTAACCACGGGTTGTGGTATACACACCATGAGCTGACTATGGGTTGTGGTCTTCAAAAATTGAAAAAATTTGATTACTGATGATATCATGAGTTTTCCATGAGTCGTGGTATGAGTAACAAAGAGACTAAATATTCTGAGGTTACCACGAATTGTGGTGAGGTCATGGTATATGAAATATCCTTATTTATGCGGATTTTGGATTCCAATCTGAACATGGATTGGATAGTTGATGTCGCTTAGAGGTGTATAAAATACTAAGGTGGGAGCATGAACAAGTTAACACTGAATTTTGATAGAAATTGAATGAAGAATGTGGTGATGACTTTAGATCTTCATTGTGATGAAATTCTGAAAGTTGAGATGCAGATCTTGGTATGAGATGAAATCTGTTGGAATTGATGACAAGAACGATAATTGATGACGTAAATGTTGACTTGAATTGATGACAAGAACGATAATTGATGACGTAAATGTTGACTTGAATTGATGACAAGAACGATAATTGATGATGTAAATGTTGACTTGAATTGATGACAAGAACGATAATTGATGACGTAAATGTTGACTTGAATTGATGACAAGAACGATAATTGATGACGTAAATGTTGACTTGAATTGATGACAAGAACGATAATTGATGATGTAAATGTTGACTTGAATTGATGACAAGAACGATAATTGATGACGTAAATGTTGACTTGAATTGATGACAAGAACGATAATTGATGATGTAAATGTTGACTTGAATTGATGACAAGAACGATAATTGATGATGTAAATGTTGACTTGAATTGATGAACTGATATTGGAAACTAGTTTGGTACTAAAAGAGATTATTGTTGGAGAGAAACAACAGCTTTATGACATTTGAACAGCTGCAAAAACAGAAGAATTTTTGGAGAAAATTCGTAACCAATTCTTTATTGTAGAAAAACTGATCACTGATCCGTATAACCATGTATTGCCCTACAATATATAGAAAATGATTGGGGCCATACTTAGGGGATTTGAAAAGTCATTATCTGTTATAAAAAATGAGAAATTTAAGCAAAATAATGGTGAATTGGGGAAAAATAAGTTACATCCAATTCAATAAGAAAAATATTTGACACATTGTGCTCTAGAGTTAACACATTGTCTCTTAGCTTTTCTAGAAATGGATGTTCTTGGTAATGGTCTAGTGCCTTCTGTTCTCACTGCACATCTCACTGCACATAACTGCAAGCATTAAACTCCATGTTGAACGATAAATATGGCGTTGTTTTTGTCAACCTATCTTTAAAGTTCACTGCAGTTATTCAATTTCTATTGACCATGTGTCCTTTCTAAGTGTTCATTTAAAACATCAGTGCCTAATACAACGACTATGTTACATATTTTTATATAAATATATGGATGGATGGTTGAAGGACTGATCATAGAATAAGAAATTTTATTTTGTCCATAACCTTCTACAACTATGATGATCTAATGCTGAATAATATTTCCCAAAATTTTCATTTTATATTATATACATTTTTTAGAATGGATCCTAAGATTTGATTTTTGAAAAGGGAAAAGATACTTTCTGCAAAATTATAGATACATATTATATATTTGTTTGAGTACAGTTAATGTTCTTCCAGCTAAATTAGTTTGAGTACAATGAATGTTCTTATTTTAACTTTGATGAATTTTATTTATGATATTTGTTATGGGCTCAATACGGTAGTCTATTAAGTTTATATTGTATCATGTTTGTGAAGCCATTTTCTTCGTTCCAAAGTGCTTAAAACATTTTTTAAAGTTATTGAAGCATCTGACTTTGGGAATGTCAGCTATTTTGTTGGCATTGGAACTTATAGCGGCATATCTGATAACAGGTTCTAACATTGTTAGCTGGAGCACTACTGGAGAAGCAGATTGTTGTGATTTGTTCCAATTTGGTAATTTTTAAATTTTTTTTCATATATTGTATCTCTCTCTGTAAGATTTATATTTTATTCATTTTATATGGTTAATTTGTTTCATACAGGGAGTTCTGTCTGCAGTTGTTCTTTCAATAATTCCTATGATTCGTCCATTTGAATGGCATAGCCTGTTACTACCTGTATGTATACTTCTCAAACAATTAATTTTCTTAATTATTGGATGTATACTTCTTGTTTTCTGTAGAACTGCTTCAAAGATATTTTATAAGATTATATTCATTTTTTGAAATTTTAGAATTTAAAATGGTTTTGTGCCATGGACTTCTCTTAAGTTGATTTCTGTTTTTGTGTTCTGAATTTAGGTATTACCTAATGCAATAGTTGACTTTCTGGATGCACCTGTCCCATACATTGTAAGTTTTTTTTTTTCAAAAAATAAAAATAAAAATAAAAATAAAAATGAAATGGATATTTTTTTCTAGCTTTCTTGAAACACGTACCGGTTACATTTCACCTTTGCTAAGATCATTGAAATTCTCTGAGATATGTTTCATATCTGAGCCTTTCCCTAAATAACGAGCAAAATTTTATGAAGTTTGTTTTAGGTGCTCTTTTAGTAATGAGATTTTTTGTTTTCTCATGCTCTGGCTCATTGCATTATTTTCTCTGTTAGGTTGGCATTCAACACAAAACCAGCGATGTAAAGTCTAAGATCTCTAATATTCTCAGAGTAAATGTTTACAAGAATGAGGTATTTTATCTGTTTCTACACTTAAAACCATGTCCGCGTCTCCCAGAGAAATCACCTTTTTTTATATGTAAAATTCTTCGTTGGCGAGATAGAATGAATACTCTCTCTTTTTTTTCAAAAGGTCAAGGCTCCGTCAATGCCACAGTTACCTCGACATAAAGAGCTTGCAGCAGCCTTGGAGCCTATTCATGCAACTTTAGTATCAGAGGGTGATTCGGCAAAAAGAAACCCAATTTACAAGTGCAGTGATGTACAGGTAATTTCATAAAAGCTGAATATTTTCCAGGAGAAGGCTGGTTAAGAAGCATTGTAATTACAACCAGATATTAACAAAGTATATTTTGATAACGCAGGCAGCCAAATCCTACTTTATAATGCATATTCTCTTCCCATTGCTGTACCGCCAACCATCATACTGTTTCTAAGCTGCTTTCAGTACTATTCTCTTTTTACTTGTTCCAACCCACCAAAAAAAGGAAAAAAAATCCAAAAGAAAGAAATAAAAAAGAGAAGGGAAAAAACATCACTACCATCGTTAACCTATTTTTTCAGTACTCTAACAAAGTTATTATCTTATTCCTTACAAATTCAAGATTGCATATGCTAGTAGATCACTTCAAATTTTATTTTGTTATATAAATCCATGTCCAAGCTTCTCCTACATCCTGTAAGGATTTTGGCATTATAAAATGTTGATTTATGGCTGCCGAAGCTTTACTCCAGATATGAGTAATTACAGGGTCATGCATAAAGGTACGATTACTCTAGATCTGTTCCTTATGGGAAAATTGCCATGCTCCCTCCGTTCCGAGAATGTGTTACGAAAATATTTAAAATACTCATAATTTAGAAAGAACGTTAAAGCATCACATTAAATATTTTAAACCATATTATCAATTGAGCATGCTGATTTTGACTTTCTGATTGGAAAAAGCTGATTTTCAATTTCTTGTATCGTTATTTGAAGATGGTACAAAGAATTGTATATTGATATTCATACTTGGATGTAATTGTCCTGATAGTTGTGATTAAAAAATAAAAATAAAATTATTTTAGTAAATATTTGAGTATTGGTTTCTGTTATTTTATTAACATATAGATAACCCAAATATGTAATATATTTTTAGTTTTATTTTCTGTTGCACACCCTATATAGTGCATTTCCATTTTACCAAGTTTATCTCCAATAATTTTTTAAAAATGTTTTACCGTAGTGTGGGAATGCAAGGGTGCATTGAATTTCGGAAGAGGGCACCTATGGACTGTGAGATTAGAAAGTTAAGAAATCTACATGCACATAATTTGAAAATGCTTTTTGCAAAACGATATTTACTTGAATGAAAAGTAAATGACATGCATCAATGAGGTGCAACTTGATAGTTAAGGCATATGGTTTGAATCCTACAAGTTATACGTTCCAATCCCAATGAATTATGTTGAGATATACTGAACTTGATAGCATTGTACTGAACTTGTCCAATAAGTCTTTAGGAAGAAAGTAGATGTTAGTAGGCTTTTGGACAATTATGCAATCAGTAGCTAAAGCAGCCACTCAAATGAGGTTAGGTTTTGCTCATCCACCAACCTTATAAGGACCCCCACCTTGGCAGGATGAGCATTGAGCCTCTGGGTGATGATCCTTCAGTAGCTGAAGTAGCTTTCAGATGTGGACATGACAGCATGAATAACAGGTTCCCAACAGTGCATTATTCACAAATGTTAAAACAATTTCAAGTTCTAGAAAATAGTTTTTTTTTTCAAAAATCTTAAAACAATTTCAAGTTCTAGAAAATAGTTTTATTAAAAAAAAATTAAAGAGGGCCTGCATCAATCAGTATTACAGAATACAAATTAAATATGATTGGGGCTGCACAAGCAAATGACCAGCATCTTAGAGTGTGTTAACTACAGTTGATCAGTATGGCCTTTATAATTTTGAAAATTAGTTGTGTCGTAGATTAGCACTTACAGTTTTTTTGATATAATTATTATAAAACAGTCATTCAGTGATTATTCATTTACAATTCTCTCTGCTTTGATGCAATAACGATCGAATGGTTTTGGTTTTAGTAATTTGCACTTATGTCAGTTTCATTGTTTGACAGGTTAAAGCTGCAGAAGATTTCCTTGCAGTTTTAAGAAGTTATTTAGAATCTTTTTGCTCAGATTTACGTTCTCATACAATTACAGATGTTCAATCAAATAATGATAGGGTGAGTTGAACATGTTCAGATTTGGAATGGTTTCAGAAGAAGATTTATTTATTTTTTTTGCAAAAATGATATCGTGCCTTACCCAACAGGTTTCCCTGTTACTGAAAGAGAGTTTTGTTGATTCTTTTCCTGCAAGAGATCAGCCATTTATCAAGGTATCTGTGTGCTTCCTTTAAGTTGCTTGGAATTCAAATGGTTTCCATTTTACCCCTTTGACTTTATGAATTAATCTGGTTATCTAGATTTCTATGTTTTGGCAATTTGCAAGTTGGAACAGGCATTGCTGTAGAAAATCACTACCCACATTTTTCTTTTGACTTTTATTTTCTGAATATATGGGATTTTTTGATATTCGAATGTTTTTTTCAATGGAAACAAAGAACACGTATGATTTAAAATTTCAAATTAATGGACTACTGTTCTGAATTTTGCAGCTTCTTGTAGACACACAACTTTTTTCCGTACTGACTGATGCAGCACTCTCTAGTTATGAAAGTGACTAAGCAGGATAATATTCAATCATGTACACTGATTTTCCTATGTGGGAGAATGGAGGGTCGTCTACCCAAAGGAAGAACTACGATGAATCAAAAAACAACACTATTACTTTGCTGAAGGTGTATACTAATTTTCATTTTCTCATTACCATGTTGTGTTGGTCAGTGTTCCATGTACCCAGGTTTTCTTTATTCAGTGCAAGGTTTTTTGTTCATCATTACATGGAGCAGAGCAGCCAATATCACAATTACGTGTAGATATATTGTACTTCTTACGGAAGTGATTTGTACACAATAAATGATATTTACGTCTGAGAAAGTTGCTATCAATGTCGAGAATCGGCAGAGGGCAGTTCTGTAGGATCGGTTTTGACTTTTGACTAATTCAGCTTTGTTCTTGAATTTTTGTTGGTTAAAACAGTGTAAATGAGAAATTAAATTAACAGATGTTTTTTTTCAACTTAGTCGGCCATTGTATTGTTTTTCATTTTGAGTTTACTGGAATCAAGTTTGAAAATTTAAACGAATACCATTTTTTCTGGGCATCTGTATATATATATGCTTTTTGCATCAGCGGAGGTATATGGGATAATGTTTTGCGAGATTTCAGTACCTGCAGCCAGAGTCAGGCTGGTGCTGTTTTTGCCCCTTCTTGAAACTGTTTTCATTGTTGCGTCTTTTGCGGTTAAGAGACCCCAACATTCCGGAGGTGTGCAGGTTTGGGGGCAAATTGTTTACGCCGCAAGCATCTGAGTTTGATTCGCAAGCTGATGTCATAAATATAAGAGGGTTGCTTTCATGAGGAATTTGAAATTGACGTCATCAATAATATTGAAAGTGGTTATTATTTCACCTGAACTGAGAGAAGCTGCCAAATTGGAGCGAAGGATGACCCATGATCAAATTTGATTTAAATTATTGAGCAAAACTGAGACGAATTAAAAGGGTAATTGAATTATTTTACAAAATAAAATTACTTTTTGTTTTAGGGGCTGCTGGAACTTGAAAATATTTGAGTGTGAGGAGGAATATAACGATGCTTTAATTTTTGGTTTGAATCCACAAATTAAAAGTAAAATTGCATTATTTCACAAAACAACATTACTTTTTAAAATTCTTTTATTATACGATAAGCTAACCACTTCACTAGAGGGTTTTTACCCAACTTCATTCAACAATTTAACCTATTTAATATAACATGTTTTAATTTAATTTTACTTATTCCAATTTAATGTGATTGTTAATATTGTTTTGCAAGTAATCAAAGAACACAATGTTTAGTAGTAACTTAAATGGATGGACTTATTTTCTAGATATACTTGACTATCTATTGTTGCCCAATCTTATACCATGACATCAATTTTCACTTGGTACCTCCAACCCTATATGTGTTAGTTTCTTGATTCTTGATAGATTTTACGTCTTTGGGTTAGGGAAATTCTACATTTATAGTTTTACTTGCTTTATCAAAGTTGATTTGATTACTTAGTCTATTATTGTTAGAGTAGCATGTGTAACATTGGATTATTTTTGTCGTTGAATTCATTTAGATAGATGTTGAGAAGGATGGGTGATATAGCTAAGTTTTATAATATCTAATTTTAATGTGAAATTCTACTTTTAATTTTCTCATTCCACTTCCAATATTTTTTGCTAAATTATTTTCATTAGCTACAATTTATTCTTTAATAAAAGAAATTAACTTTCTTTGCTAAATTATTTTTGTTAGCTACCATTTATTCTCAATAAAAGAAATTACTTCACTGTACCAATGGAAAGACACTGAAGGAAGCAGCAGCAGAAACATGGAGAGAGTAGAAAAGAATTAAGTTTGCAAGAGATAGCTTCAATATATAAGCTAAGCTCATTTATCCATTTTAAGATCTGTTAAGATAGAAAAGAGTACAAAGCTTCTGAGATCCTCCATACATGTTACTTTGAAACATTTCTACGTCGGCCCTGAACTCATCATACGTGCAAGGATACTGAGAAATAAATCTTGTACAGGTTGTAAATATAACCTCAAATTTATTATTCAGCAAAAATAAAATAAGTGCAGATTGAACTTGTGATTGGTAGATACAACATTTCTCCATGTAACCTAAACCTGAACTGCAGCAAGGCTTAAAAATTTTTGAACTCAGGCCATTAATCACCTTTAATATAAGTCTTCTTTTATTTTTATGAATTTTGCATTTCAGTTGTAACATAAACCTCATTTGCTGCAAGCCTTTATAATTTGTGAACTTAGGCCATTAATCACCTTTAATAAGCCTTATACAACCATTGAAATTTAAATTTTGCTTTTCAATACCGTTCGTTTTCTTTTTCAATGAGAGCACCATCTCAGAAAAAACCAATGTCGAGATGATTTTATGCACAACAGAGGAGATATGGTTTCCACCATTTTAAAATGAACAAGAAGTTACGATGAAAAAAAATGTTCAATTCTTCTTTTTTAAAAAACATGTTACGCAGCCCCATTTTTAAATTTAAAAAAATCACGTGCTCGAAGGGGTTGCAATTAACAAAAACTGATTAAAAAACATTCCGAGTCAAACATAACGCATTCCTGCATTAGTTCTACAGGCCATTCTGTTATAAATGTGATCTCTTTCACAAGTTGTTCCTAGAAAACAACAAATAACCTGGACGCACAACAAGGGGAGTGGTAGTGTTGGACCCTGAAAAGAAGTTTTATTAATATTAAAAGAGTATCAAGTATATTAACCACATTAAGTGATAGGGTTAAAAAGAAGGGGAAACTAAGATAACTAGGAATGAGACTTGGGTAACAACTTCATAAATAACTGATCTTTAAAAGAGAAAATCCGATTTGAGGCACTACCAATCGTCAAGACAAACTGGTTGATGAGTGGCGAGGTACCCCTACACTCAACCATACGAATACGAGTGTTTCATGCACGATCCGGTCGAACTTCGCAGACGGGCTAGTTGTGGTATCTAGATAGTTACTCACTAATCGCAGTTTGCTGTCTTCCCACCTAGACTAGTATTTTAGTCTAGAGTGAGGTGTATGATGTGTTTCTAAACTAATGCTACTCGTGAAGGCGATGGAAAATAATCTTAGCTAAGCTAGGAGGGAAAAGGGAGAGAGAATCTAAACTAATAGGAGATAGGGAGAGAGAATCTAAGTTATCCTAAGTGCGATGAGCATCCGTTCCTTAATCATCCGTACACATCTTGGACCTTGTGCACGACTACTACTGGGATTACCAAGCGCAGATCCTAGGTACACTACTGGGTTACCAAGTAGTCACACTTAAATGCTTGTGATTAAGTCATACTCATTCTGCATTTAAGGAGTTTAGGGTGAAGAGATATTAACTATGAAAGCAATAAAAACAATAACGATTAAATAATTAAACTAAGTGAATGCTGCAATGATGAAGTAATCTCGATCTTTATTTCCGATCATGTGCGTGTCCAAGTACGTCACACTTGAATAAAGGTGCCATACAATTACAATCATCACACTGCGGGCATGCACTAGGAGAAAAGAGTTGAGAGGAAAAAGTGACAAAAAGACTCTACTCTAACACCAAACTGACTTACTAAAAATTGACCAAAGACTCCCCCTCTTGTGTGCCTACATGTGTATTTATAGGCTCATGTAGGAGTCGCGATATCATGTATCCGATATCGTTGTTGGGTGTGATATCGTGTACCCGATATTGCATACCTGATATCGTGGGTCCGATATCGCAACCAGATGAATCACGATTCATCATATCCCCATGACTGAATAAAAACTCGTCCTCAAGTCAGAATGAGAACAAGCCCCATTGATTACATAGTGGATAGGTATGAGATTATTAACTGACAGAGAATTTATTTATGCTGCAGTCGAGAACTCAATAGAACAAAGTTGAGACACAACACGAAAGATGCAAAAAATCACAAAATTACAAAATTGGGTGGAACTCATGTGGTTCCTAGTGGTAGTGGCTCCTCCATGGGTTGCTTCCCCTTGTCTTGTGCTCCAGGTTTTGGAATTTGATGACGTTGAAGTAGTGCTCGGAGCTTTTCCTCTTCAGTTTGGGGGTCCTGTGTCATCCATGCTGATGCTCTAATGTTTGATGGAGTCGGCACCTCCCATGGGCACGGTAGTTGCAGAAACATTTTGTTTGTTTTGACGTACCAGGCCGCAAACAACCGTCGTTCCTCCTCATAGGCTCTGGCTTTGTCCCTATATTCCTGAAAATTTGTAAGTCGTCGAGCCAAGTTCATTGCGACATCTTTTGTCCTTGGTAGCTTACTTTAACCACCTCTAATTTAGAATTTGCGACTTCCAACTTCTGCAATGTTTTCTTGTGTTCTGCAAATTTTGCTTCATACTTGGCATAGGTGGCAGCTACTTGCCTCTCGAGCTCTATCCTCGGGCACCTTGCTATCAACATGGCTAGATTGGCATACCGCAGATTAGCCAACTCCTTGTACTCCGTGAGATCCTGAATCTGCAGGTTCCGACTTTTAAGTTTTGCCTGGTGAGCAAATGCATGTGTCCAATATGGCCCGCCAATCAGTGTGTTGAGCACTGATGTGGGCCTTGGCCATATGGATCTCCTTCTTGATGATTTTTTTGTACATTTCCACCTAGTCAAGGAAGTGCTCTTTTAATTTTTCATGCCGCTTACCCTCGTTTTGCCATGCACTTATTTCGATGGCCGTCTTCTAACGAATGATGCGTACCTCCTCCATCGAGAGGGTTCAATTTTCTTTGGCCAAACAGTTCATGTCTTGGTTGATCCTGATTAGCTGTTCTCATAGCTGCTAAAAATGTTTTTCGAGAATGTTCTTTTGTTTTTCCACAGAGGTCAATCAAAGATTGTTGGCAACGAGCTGTTTATTTTCTTCTTGTAAGACCTTGAGTGCCTTGGCATGCACGTAGGTTTGCGCTTGTGCCATGGAGGCATCCCAGTTGGCCTTCTCTTTTTCCTCCACCTCCCTTTTATTTTCCACCAGCAATTTGTTGAGTTGCTAGATCTTGAAGGTGTCCAGCTAGTCTACGGGAATGAATTGAGAGGGATCCTGCTGTGTAGCTTGCAGGGTTACGAGCCTTTCTTGTAATCTTGCCACTTTTGCTTCTACATGCTTGGCACTCATCTCTATCATGACTAGCTTTCCCTTGGTGGAGATGAGGTTTGATTGTGCTACCATAACATCCTGTGGGATGTCAAACAAGGGCATCATCACTTATCCTATTTGTAGCAATTGATCAAGTGCCTCCTCATGCTTCACAGGAGTCATTGAGGGGCCGACCAAAGTTCAAGCATCCTATGCTCCTGTGAAATCTATCGGTGGCACAATAAGGACGTTAAAAGATTTCTTGATGTGGTCTGTGACCACCTTTGCATCTCTCGCTGTGTCTTGGTGCTGCATGACCACCACTGTGGCCCCTTCACCTGTTTCCAATTACACCTGAAAGGATGCAGCGTTTCCTGAAATATGTTACGACCAATAACTCTCCCCTTCTCCTGTCTAAATGGACACCTCGCCCTATGCACTATCTATAGAGATAGTGGGCTGTACAGTATCATCGATGACGCAGAAGAGATTTGCATCATCATGACTTTGCCAACTGACTGTCTCAGCGATGGCTCTGAGATGATGGCTCATTGACGGTCGGTAATCCTACAGTGGTGGCAGTGGTTGATCTTGCTGGTTCATGCTAGGCTTTGCTTCTTGTTGTTGACTAGGTCCTGTGCTTGGAGGTTGGCTGGGCCCTACAAGTTGAGTTGCAGTGGGCCCCACCGTCTATTCTTGCTCTTGTTCTGGCCCCAACATCTCACCAACAATTTTTCTTGCAGCTGGTGGCTTTAGTAGTTCAGTGTACGAAGCATTTTGGGCTTTTCTGAGGACATCATTGGTGTATCCTTGAATACTAGCATGCTTGCATAGCTTCCTGATGAGACAAGGGAAGGGCAACGCAAACTTCCCTGTCTTGCATTCTTCAAACCACCTTAAGATCTCCATGAAATATAGATGAGGTAGGTTAGCATTAACCTTTTCCATCAATATCACACTTTCTCTTGTTGCATATGTTGAAATTCTATTTAATCCTTTTATGGGAAAGATGTGATAAGTTCCAATTTTAAAGTAGAATTTCTCTTCCAACGTCAACTCTACATAGGTATTATCTTCTTTACTGTATGCCTTGTCTAACCAAACCCATCGCACATCAACATCAGAGTGAGTAGATAGACGAGCAACCTTTGGCCCTGTATTTAGAAGGTTTAACACTTCCGAAATGGCTTTGACAGAGAAATCAACAGACACATTTCAAATGTCAACTGTAGTGCCTTCTTCTTTATTGTGCCAGAATTGGTACATTTCTCCTAAGTACTAGGCACTGCTTTCGGAGAGGATAGGCCATAATGGGGACCCTTTGAGGTGGTTCCTAATGGCCTCAAGAGCAAATTCTATGAAAGGTTCGAAGTTCAATTCCATAATCACTACAGCTAATGTGGACCTTTCATGGATGGCCTGGACACATTCCGGGGGCAAAGTAAGGTGTCATCCTGGTTTAGGCACTGCAGTAGCTCCTCCTTCTACCTATCTTGATTGTACAGTAGCAAGGCCTTCTTGATGGATATTGAACAATTGCTCCTCCTGCTCTATGTGTTGTTTGGCAGGCACCTGTCCTTTACCTCTCTTGGGTTGCTTAAATGCACCTTGAGAGGGACCTTCTTGTTGTCCACGCTTTGGGGCCATCTACAATCACATGGGGCCAAGCATTAGTAAGGTTGTTTACCCAAGTTAAGTTATACCTTACTTCTTGCCTTAATGAGTTTGTTTTGATTCTATGTGATTTTAAAGTTAGGAATTTTTATGGAAATGTCCCCAAAAGATTTTTATATTTGGTCCACTTTGCTTAGGTGGTTTCAAAGTTTAATTTCCTGGTATAGATAAGGAGATGTAATTGTTTTTGGCACATGTTTATTATTATTTTTATAACTAATTACCCTTGATAGTTTCCTTTGGGTGATGAAGAATTTCAAACAAATTTATACACAACTCCCTCACGACTAAGCTGAAGACTCTGGGTTCAAGTAGGTTCAGATGGGATGAAAATCGGAGCACTAGTGAGTGAGTTATGGTTATCGAAGCAAGAAATGCGCAATTGTAAGTCATAGAAGAAAATTTGAAAAACTTCCCCCGCGTGAATAGTTACAAATGATGTTGATAGGTGTGGGGGGTCCTTGTATATATATATATATTTTAAGGATGTGATATTGCGTACCTGCTAGCAGGGACCCGATATCACGTCGGACTCGATATCAAGGACCTGATATTGTGTCCTATCAAAAATAGGGCACTTGAAAAATTTACCAAATTTTAAAATTTTTTGAAACTTCAAGGTATAAATTGAGGATGTGTAGGTCAATGTAAAGGGGTCCAGGGTAATACAAACTAGTCCTAAAGGCACCAAGAGTATGATGTTGTAGAATTTGACAATGAAAATCATGAAGAGGAGGGGAAAAAGGACATGTGTTAGCGCATAGGAACATTTGAATCAAAAGGATGATAAGGGAAAGAAGAATGTTGGTAATGCTTAGAGGGTGTAAGATGATGTGCGGGAGATGTGTTATAAGTGCAAATTACAAAGGTTATGCAAGTGGATCCTCCCCAAAGTAGGTTCCCACCTATAGTGCCCTTGCATAACCACACCTTAAAATGTCCGTAGGCACTAGAAGGGTTAAATGTAATCCACACCGATCTCAAAAAACACACACATATAGATATCACTATGATGAGAGATGAATTCCATGCTACCTGAGTCACAAGTCACAATTACATGAATAGTGAAGTGAGGTGAATTGTAGAAGGGATAGTAGAGATTGGGACATGAGGTAACAAACTTAGGGCACAATGAACCTTGCGTGTAAGGCATGATTAATGTGTCATTTTCTTGTCACTCCAAAATCAGAACCAAGTCCATTCCTCTGATCAATGACATTGCATTGCTTCATCCCATGATGGACAACCATAAGAGCACCATGACAGCAAGGCGTACGATCATTTCACGTTTTGTACAAGGGAGGAGTGATTTTTCTTTGTGGCACTTTCTCTTCTCTCTCTCTATTTTTCTTTTTTTGTGTGATGAAGTATTGCTTAATCCAGAGAAGCCGCCTACCTTCAAGCATGGGTACATGTCTTTCCAATGGGATCCCCCTGGAATAGCATTATTTTTTTTTGGTTGAGTGCCTTTTGATTACTCTTACTCCCACTTTTTGTTAGATCTACAAGGATCTTAGTACAACCAAGCTACATGGTAACTTCCATAGAAGTTACCAAAGAGAATCCACAAGTCCCCTTGATGTCACACCCTGGCCATTCCTTCTTGGTCCATCATTCTTCATTCTGGCACAATAACACAAGGTTACTTTAAGTTTTTAATGATTAAGAATATCATTGTACCCAAGGTTGAACCCCTTATTAATAGAATGGATGGATAGATGTTGTGGGCTTGCTATTGAAATAATTAGTCACCTGAGACTTGATAGCATAAAATAACACCTCAACCAACGGTTCACATGAGTGTTTTATTCATAGATGAGATTACTTGTAAAAAGATGAAAAGACAAAAAGACAATAAGTTGAAAAGTGAAAAACTGAAAAAAAAAATATCAAAATTAAAGAAAATGAAAAATATTTATTAATCCTGCTTGTTATTAGAATGAGGGGTATCCCCCATAACTAAACGGTTGAGTATGGAAAGGATTAATAAATGAAAAGTTGGAATCCTTGCATGTTGGACGTATTGGGATCTGGTCATATTCGAACCACTAGGTGTCTTTTGATGTGGTGGTTGGAATGTACCCCGAGTGGGGTTCGCACACTTGATTATAGTAAACATAGTGGGGCAATTTATAAGATGTAGTCAATTGACGAGTGGTTGATCCACTATGGCACCTGTGATCGTAAGATGGTATGCAAGGATCAATTTGTCTCCCTCGGTGGCTATATTCATTGGGCCATATGGTTGTTGGAGTATTTGTTGATGGCCCAGAGAAAGTAACACGAGGCGTTGGGTTTGAGGAGGGAGTTGCACCACAGTGTTGGACTTGTGTTGGGTTGGAAGGTGTAGTGGGCTCAGAAGTGTGTTGTCCCTACTTACGGTCACGTCTAAAGAAGGGACACCTATGATGTTGTGAAGGATTTCCACTGCTATTGACAGTAGCAGCATAGGTAACATTCATGAGTTGGTGTGGTGGTGCAAAACCCTTTGGAACACTTGGTGGCGATGTGGAAAGAGGTGAAGAATGAGAATATTGAAATTGAGGAGGAGTGTAAGGTATCCAAGGTGGTGGTTGTGTTGGAGAGGACATGGGTTGATAGTATTAAGGAGAATGATAATAATGTGATAAGATAGAGGATGTTCACCCAGTTGGGAAAATAGGATGTTGGACTTGATAAGCACTTAGGTTCGGATGATATGAAGGGTGTACCCATGTTGAGGGTGGCCTCCCCCATGACTGGGATTGTTGCCACTATGATCGAACACAGTATCTCTGTATGAAATCTCGATGTAACACTTTTCCCCAATGCTCCTGCAAATGTGACAAGATTGGACATTGGCCCTTGGGGTGATCGTACAGGCAAAGATTACATTGATACTTATGATTGGCAGTTAAGTTCTTATTCTCTTTTACCCTTCTTTCCGATTGTCTAAGGGTATTTTGTCCTGCTTCTTGGTTCTTCATGACTCTACCTCCAATAATGTTGGCATATTCTCTACATTTTTTATGCATCCATTCCATCATCTCATTGATTGATGAGTGGCAAGGTACCCCTACACTCAACCATATGAATACAAGCGTTACATGCGTGATCCGGTTGAACTCCGCAAACTAAGTGCTTACACGCCTTATGGAACACTTAAGGTTAATCATTCGTTGTCTTCCCAGACTTACTTGTATTTGTCATGGTTGTATGGTTAAGTAAGTATGAGGTATGTGATTTTTATGTCTTTTTTGTTTTATCTCCTATGCTGAAGAGGTGAAGGGTGAAGAGACTAATTAACTAACTTTAACTAACTAATTAAGCCTTAATTAACCTAGCATCAGTATCCATTCCCACTTACCGTTCACACCCTGAACCAATGCAACCTTGGTTACCAAACGCT
>MNCI01012686.1:109902-133600 GCA_015680685.1 Gnetum montanum
ATGGATTCAGAGGATGGTACGCGTGTGAAGTGTCTCTCGAAGGAGAAGGAGTCCTTCTAAAATACTCCTGAACTTGGTAGTGATGTTGTGGGGTTGTGTGATCCATAGAGTCACTTGGAGAAATCGGCTGCTGCACGTAATAGCCATAAGGATTGGGTTGTTGATAAAGGTATTATTGTCTAGGTGGTGGCATCCCCCATGATTGTGGGTATTTCCACTGCTGATGTTTCCCGATAGGTTGTGGCTTCCACTTAGATAATATGTTAACGGTTGGTGGAATTGCCTTGGGTTACCTTGGGGATAAGGTAACCTTCAGGGTGCCTACTATCTGTTAAGTCTTGGGTTGAGCACATACACCCCATACTCTTATAGATGTGAGATGATTGGGTAACATCCCTTAGGATGGTCATATTGGCAGATCTCACATCCATCGTCATTTTCTGTATTCGAATCCACAACCTCATTGGAGATATTCATTTTTCCCTTACCCTTGTCACGTGCATGGCCTGAATCTCTCCGCTTTTTCTTATCCTTGTCACTACTTTGTTCCTCCTTAGATTCCTCTATGATTTTTAGGACAAGTTTAAATCTACTATCTAAGGAGTCCTATATCTGATCTACCTTAGCCACCACTTCTGTTGTTAGCTTTTGAAGTGACAAGGTTTTTCTACTCACCAACTCTTCAAGTGGTGACTCATCCTCTTCATTGCAGAATCTTACTTCCCTCTTTTGGAGGGAAGGATCGTGGTTATATTCTTCCATGCTTTCTCTTTTCCATAGCTCCCCTTCTTCTTTAGCTACTTACTCCAACAATCGATGAATTTCATGGGATCTAAGTTTAGATAGTCTCCCTTGGGCATATGTCCCAAGGGTTCTCCTGGTCTCATACCTTAGCCCATCTACGAGATGGTGGAGTTGATCCCGTTGTGCGTAACCATGGCTCGGGCAATGATGTAGCAATGCATAATATTGGCCCATGGTAGCATCCAAGGGTTCGTGATTACCCTGCTTCCATCCTTGGATCTGCTTACGCAAGTTAGACACTCTGGAGTATGTTTGGTATTTATCGTTGAACAACTCTAACATCGTATTCCATCTCCTAATGGTTTCCAATTCTAAGGACTAGTACCAACTCTCTGCTTCTTTTATGAGTGTCCTAGAAAACAACTTTAGTTTCTACCACTTGTTCTCTATGTTCTGCAAGGTGTAGGCATCATGGAATGCCTGTAAATGATTCTGCGGATCAACATTATATCCCCCCTCAAACCATGGGATATTATTCATGTTTAAGCACTTGATTCAGCTATATTTTTGATGCGTTGTCAGTTTTCTAACTGCCTCTGTTATATCTAGCATACTCTGGGTTGCAAGTAGGGGCTCATCATGATCATCTCTCTCATGACGTCTATGATGCCTATGTGGTTCCCTACTTTCCCTTCTACCATGCCTAGACTCTCTAGATTGCCCTTGTCCTTTCTCTCAACTCTCTTGTCGAGGTCTCTCATCTCACTTACCCTTATCCTTACCGTTATGCTCTTTATGACTGTGCCCTGATGTGGAAGGAGAGGGTGAATGATGTGATGAAGGGGAAGAAGAAGGAGAACCATCGCCATGATGATGTTTCTTACCTTCTCTTCAATGGCTACAACCCCGATCGTGATGACGATCAAAATGCCCATCCTTGTCATATTTTTTCGTTCCCTCAGTGAATAGTTGATGTTCACGAGGATCAGAACTAGGGTTTTGTATCATGGAGCATAAGTTCTAATATCCCACCTCCTCACTATCGTTAGGAGGGGGAACATCATTTGATGGAGAACCCGTTATAAGTGGTTCACCATCTTCAATTTCACTTAGAACATGCGAACCCCTTTGCCCTTCAGCAATGTATGGTGGCTCTCCTGCCTCGAGTACCTTAAATGTTGTGCTTCTGTGGGATGATAATCCCTTATGTCAAAATCACCTATAACGTATTCAGCGTATAGCTGTGTCATGCCTATCAATGCAAGAGCACGAAGGAGCATGTTAGGGACTACCTGATCTGGAGGCAACACTATGTTACCTTGCAAATCTCTCCAGCACAGCTATCCATCTTGATGGAGGACAAAAGTAAAATTGGGTATATACTCATTGGGATGAGTATATACCACTCGGTACTATTGAGGAACTGGCAGATTTTGGTTATGTGTTTTAGACTGTCGACTATTTCTTGTATGATCCCTAGGTGGTGAAGTACTTTTGTTTGAAGAAGAAGACATTGTTATTTCACTCGGTGTGCTGATTAACCATTATATAATTTTTTGTTTAATTAACCCTAAGGGTTCGTTTAAGCTCCCAACGATGTGAGTGATCTCTTATGTTCTACTTAACGCACCAACACTTAGTCCTCGGCAACGGTGCCAATGATGAGTGGCGAGGTACTCGTACACTCAACCATATGAATATGAGTGTTACATGCGCAATCCAGTCGAACTTTGCAGACTAAGTGCCTACACGCCTTATGGAACACTTAAGGTTAATCATTCATTGTCTTCCTAGACTTACTTGTATTTTTCACGGTTATATGGTTAAGTCTGAGGTATGTGATTTTTATGTCTTTTCTGTTTTATCTCCTATGCTGAAGAGGTGAAGGGTGAAGAGACTAATTAACTAAATTTAACTAACTAACTAAGTGTTAATTAACCTAGCATCAGTATCCATTCCCACTTACTGTTCACACCTTGAACCAATGCAACCTTGGTTACCAAACGCTAGTCGTTGCTGGGATCACCAAGTGTGACACATGTGCTCGAAGCGGTTGTACTGAATGCACTTAACTAGGAGAGAAAGGTTGAGAGAAATTTAATGAACTAATAAAGCATTTAAATGATAAATAATAAATAACAATAAGTAAAGTCCTATTTAGCCTATTTAGCTTAGTCCATGCACTGCAAGGTTTATCCAAGAAGTTTGTCTTTATTGCCGTATACAAACTTGTGTTCAGGTACAATATTTGCTCGAATAAAGATCTGTTCACTTTGGAGCTCCTACTATGGGCACATGGAAATTATTCTATCTCTGGAGAGGTAAAACTACCAGAGTTTCCCTACGGTCTAGGCCTAGAATGAGAAATAAGTGAGAGCTGCATCTTATTTATATATTTGACGGTGCACTGTGATATTGCGTATGCGATATGGCAGGGGAAGACGCGATGCAACATTGCGTCCCATCATTGATCTTTGCCTCAATTTCATCCAATGATTGTAGTATTGGCAAAGATGGTTCCACCTCCTTGAGGTGAGTTGATTTCTCCTCTTCATAATCCTAGGTCCTTGTTGATTTTTGGGCTTGTTGAGATTTTTTAGCATTTTCCCATTTAACCATTTCTCCTTCTTCTTTTGCTACTTGCTTAATAAGCTCTTGGAGTTGGTGGGTTTGTAGCTCATATAGTTGACCTCGGGCATACATCCCGAGGGTCTCCCTTGTTTTATTATGGAGCCCATCAATAATGTGGTACATTAGCCTCTCCTCGAAGAACTCATGACCTGGGTAGTTGTTTAACAATGCATAATATCTTTCTAAGGCCATGTCCAAGGGTTCATGTTGTGCTTCTTTTCACTCTTGGATTTGTTTCCTCAAGTCTAACACTCTTACATAAGTTTGATATCTTTCGTTGAAGAGTTCTACCATTGTTGAACAACGTCAAATTGACTTTGGTTTTAGGGACCTATACCACACTTTTACGTGGCCAACGAGTGTCATAGAAAAGAGCTTAAGTTTTTGCCATCCATTATCAATGTTGTTCCATGCACATGTATCATAGAAGGCTCATAAATGTTGTTATGGATATACTTCATAGCCTGCTGAGAATTTGGGAAAGTTTTTTAAGTCAAGCCTAGGTAGATGGCTTTCCTTGCGATGCTTATGGGATATTCAAACAAGCTCTTGTATTTCCGTTAGGCTTGTAGTGGCCAGTAGGGGTTCATCATCACTAGGTATGTTATGAATTTGTGAGTTGGGATGATGTTGTCTTCGTTTATGTTTATAGGAAACCCCTACATCAGATTGGGTACTCCAAACTTCATCTTCATCATCATATAATTCTTTGGTTCTCCAATGAATTGCCTTACTAGTTGTTGCGTTATCATAGTCTTGTGAGAGAGACATGGTTGTGAATTTGTGTGTGATTTAATTACAATTATTTCTTCCTAAAAGATGTATTGTTAATACTTTGTTACAACGATCTTGTATGATGTAACTAATCTAAATAACTAGCACCGTCCTTGACAACGACGCCAATGATGAGTGGCGAGGTACCCCTACACTCAACCATACGAATACGAGTGTTTCACACATGATCCGGTCGAACTCTGTAGATGGGTTAGTTGTGGTATCTAGATAGTTACTTGCTAATTGCAGTTTGCTGTCTTCCCACCTGGACTAGTATTTGCTTTATCACATATGGTTTAGTCTAGAGTGAGGTGTATGATGTGTTCCTAAACTAATGCTACTCCTAGAGGCGATGGAAAATAATCTTAGCTAAGCTAGGAGGGAAAAGGGAAAGAGAATCTAAACTAATAGGAGATAGGGAGAGAGAATCTAAGCTAGCCTAAGTGCTATGAGCTTCTTTTCATTAATCATTCATACACATCTTGGACCTCGTGCACAACTACTACTAGGATTACCAAGCGTAGATCCTAAGTACGCTATTGGGTTACCAAGTAGTCACACTTAAATGCTCGTGATTAAGTTGTACTCATTCCACATTTAAGGAGTTTAGGGTGAGGAGATATTAACTACGAAAGCAATAGAAAATAATAACATTAAATAATTAAACTAAGTGAATGCTACAATGATGAAGTAATCTCGATCTTTATTTTTGATCATGTGCATGTCCAAGTACGTCACACTTGAATAAAGGTGTCATACAATTACAATCATCACACTGTAGGCATGCACTAGGAGAAAAGAGTTGAGAGGAAAAAGTGACAAAAAGACTCTACTCTAACACTAAATTGACTCACTAAAAACTAACCAAAGACTCCCCCTCTCGTGCGCCTACATGTGTATTTATAGGCTCACATAGGAGTCGCAATATCGTGTATCCGATATCGTTGTTTGGTGCGATATTGCATACCCAATATCGCGTATCCAATATCATGGGTTTGATATCGCAACTCGATGAATCATGATTCATCATTGGCTCATTACAAGAGAGAATGACATAAGTTTAGATGAGGCAGAGAGCACTTGTATAGGATAGAGAGGCTTCCAAATGTTGAATCCACACAACTTAAAGAAGGGAAGCTTCATTGTAGAGATTACTAATGAAGAGTGTTGCTTGAATGCACAGGTCTTTCCCAAGGTTGTATGAGATGAACCAACTGATGACTATCCATTTTGAACTTGGATGCTTGAGATTTGAGTTGGAAATGAATGAGTTGGAAGATTTGCAACTTCTCCAACATGGTAAGATGACATTTATTAGAATAATATGTCCTTTGAAAAATAACATTGCATCTACACTTCCAAATATAATATAAAATAATAGGTCTAATAACTTTCCATAGAAAATTAAAATTAGTAGAAGTAATGGCCAAAAAGCCAAATATAGCACCATTTTCAGATAGCTTGCATGATGGAAATACTTTGGAAGCCCAATCCCACATGTGCTAAGCAAAGGAGCAATGCTAAAACACATGAACAAAGCCATTTTTCCATCACAGAGAGGGAAATTAGGATTGGTGATGAATCGTGTTTTGCCAGGTCCCAATATTGGATCCTCGATATTGGGTATGTGATATTGCAGCCTAGATAATGATATTGAATACATGATATCGTGATTCTTGTGTAAGTCTATAAATACAACATTCAGGTGCACAAGAAAGGGAGGAGTTGGTGAGTCTTAGGATAGAATTTTTTTTATTAGTTTTCAGTTAATTTCAATTCTTTCCTTAGTGCATTCCCACACTGTAATGATTGTAATTGTATGGAACCTTTATTCGAGTGTGACATACTTGGACACGCACATGATTAGCAATAAAGATCAAGATTACTCCATCATTGTAGCATTCGCTTAGCTTTTAATTACTTTAATTGTTAATTATATATTGTTGTCTTTTTAGTTCATATTTCCTTTATTGTCATTTACACTTCCTGTTGATTAACACGAAATGAGTATGACTTAATCATGAACATTTAAGTGTAACTACTTGGTAACCCAGTAGCGTATCTAAGAGTGCTCAAGTAATGTGTGCTTGGTAATCCCAGGAGTAGTACACGAGGTCCAAGATGCATATGGATGATTAAGGATGGATGCTCATCGCACTTAGGATAGCATAGATTTCAGTTTCCATTGTCCATTAGCTTAATTAAGATTGTTCCCCATCGTCTCTAGGAGTAGCATTATTTTAAGATCCCATCATTCACCTCACTCTGGACTAAACCATACGCGACAAAGCAAATACTAGTCCAGGTGGAAAGACAATGAATTGTGATCAACGTGTAACTATCTAGATACCACAACTAGTCCATTTGTGGAGTTCGACTAGATCGTGTGTACATACTCGTATTCATATAGTTGAGTGTAGGGGTACCTAGCCGCTCATCATTGGCATTGTTGCTGGGGATGGTGCTAGTTCTTTAGATTAGTTACATCATCCAAGATCATTGTAATGAAGCCTTGATGATATATCTTTTAGAAAGAAAGTAATTGCAAATAAGTCACACACAATTCACAACAATGTCTCTCTCACAAGACTATGATAACGAAACACTTAGTGAGGCAATTCATTGGAGAACCAACGAAATATATGATGAAGAAGATGAAGTTTTAAGTACTTAATCTTATGTAGGAGTCTCCTATGTTCATGAACACCCCAACGGTACTCAAGGACTTTTGTCATCCAACTCTGACACCTTTAGAGAGGATGGGACATCCCATAGAATGAGGGGGCCCATAAGGCCTAGGACCTTCTGAATGGTCAATAGGAATTTATCCAGGGATGATTGAGAGACTTACAAAAGTCATGAAGATTCTTCCAATTCTTTCTCTTCCTATGCTCCTTCAATGTCAGGTTGTGACATAGATGACTATCTCTCAAGGGGTCGGCGTAGAAATAGAAATCAAGCCCACAGGCAAAGTTAGGAACGCCAACATGAACAAGGACAACATCGTCCCAACTCACAAATTCATAACCTACCTAGTGATGATGAACCCCTGCTAGCCACTAAGAGCCTAATGCTTATACAAGAGGTTGTTCAAATACCCTACAGGCATCGCAAGGAAAGCCGTCTACCTAGGCTTGATTTAAATAACTTTCCCAAGTTTCTAGGAGGCTATGATTAAATCCACAACATCATTTACAAGCCTTCCATGATGCTTGTCTATGGAATAGTATTAATAATGGGTGGAGAAAACTTAAGCTCTTTCCTATGATACTCGTTGGCCAATCAAAAGTATGGTATATGTCCTTAAAACCAAAATCAATTTGTAGTTGGCCGACAATGGTAGAACTCTTCACTGAAAGATATCAAACCTATGCAAGAGTGTTAGCCTTGAGGAGACAAATCCAAGAGTGGAAACAATGAGAACATGAACCCTTGGACATGGCCTTAGAAAGATACTATTCGTTGTTAAACAATTGCCCAAGCCATGGGTTCTCCGAGGAAAGGCTAATGTATCACATCATGGATGGGCTTCGTAATGAAACCAGGAAGATCCTAGGGATGTATGCCCGAGGACAACTATATGAGCTACGAACCCACCAATTCCAAGAGCTTATCAAGTAGGTAGAAAAATAGGAAGGAGAAATAGCTAAATAGGAGAATGTTGAAAGCTCTCAACAGGAACAAAATCTCAAAATAGCAAATGTCCATGATCATGAAGAGGAGAAATCAACTCGTCTCAAGGAGGTGGAATCATCTTTGCCAATACTACAATCACTAGATGAAATTAAGGCAAAGATCAATAAGATGATGGAATGGGTATATTAAAAATGTGGAGAATATGCCAACATTATTAGGGGTCGAACCATGCTAAACCGAGAAACAGGACAGGACACCACACAACAATCGAAAAGAAGGGTTGAAGAAAAGAGGGATAAAAGCTCAACTGCAAATCACTCATATCAATGTGACATTTTCCTGTACGATTACCCCAAAGGCCAATGCCCAATCTTGTTACATTTACATGAGCATTGGTGAGGAATGGTACATCTAGATTTCATACAAAAATACCAGGTTCAACCACAATGGAAAAAACCCCAGTCTTGGGGGAGGCCATTGTCAAATTGGTTGCACCCTTCATACCATATGAGCCCAAGTGCTTATTATGTTTAGCATTCTATTTCCCCAACTATGTCAACATCCTCTATTTCACCACATCATTATCATTCTCCTAAATACTATCAACTCATGTCCTCTCTAACAAGATCACCTCCTCATGTTCCTTGCACTTCTCCTCGCCCTCAATATTCTCATCATTCACTTCCTTTTACATCACCACTAGTTATGCCATAAGACTTTACACCACAACACCAACCTGCGAATGTTACTTGTGCTACTACTGTCAATAGTAGTGGAGGTCCTCCACAACATCAGAAGTGTCCTTTCTTTAGGCATGACCATAGAAAGAGACAACACAGTTTTGAAACCATTACATCCACCAACTCAACACAAGTTCAGTGCTGTGATACATCTTCTCCCTCGAACTCAATGCCTCATGTTACCTTATCAGGGCCACCAATCAACACTCCAACAACCATGTGTCCTAATGAATATAACCACGTAGGGAGACATATTAATCCATGCATACCATCTTACGGTCATGGGTGCCATAGTGGATCAACTCCTTATCACATGACCACATCTTATAATTTGCCCTACTATGCCAACTTTAATCAAGTGTGTACACCCCAAGCTGGGTACATTATAGCCACCACATCAAAAGACACCCAGTGGTTTGGATATGATCAGACCCCAACATTTCCCACATGCATGGATCTACATCTTCTATTTATTAATTCTAGCCATGCTCAAAAATTTAGTTATGGGGGATATCCTCCATTCTAACAAGTAGAATTAGTAAATGTTTTTCCTTTTCTTTGATTTTACAATTTTTTTTCTAGTTTTTGATTTCCAATTTGTTTCTTTATCTTTTTAAGGGCAATCTTATTAGTGAATAAAATACTCATGTGACTTGTCAGTTGAGGTGTTGTTCTATACTATCAAGCCTCAAGTGACTAATTATGTGGACAGTGAGCCCACAACATCCACCCACCCATTCTATTAATAAGAGGTTCTACTCTGGGTATGATGATATTCTTGTCATCATTAAAACTTAAAGTAATGTTATGCTCATTATGCCCAGAGCAAAAAATGATGGACTAAGAGGGAATGGTCAGGGTGTGACATCAAGGTGACTTATGGATTCTCTTTGATGACATCTATAGGTGCTATCATGTAGCTTGGTTGTACTAAAGTCCTTGTAGATCTAATGAAAAATGGGAGTAAGAGTAATAAAGACACTCAATAAAGAAACTCAATGTTGTTCTGGGGGTCCCATTGGAAAGACATACACCCATGCCTGATGGTTGGCGCCTTCTTTGGTTCACTATTGGAAAGAACAAAGTGCGAAAGTAGCTAGAAGAAGAAAAGAAGAAAAAAAAAAAAGAAACATCAAAGAAAAGACCAAAGAAGAATCTGCCACAAAGAAATTCCAAATCACTCCTTCCTTGGACAAAATTCCAAGTGATCGTACACCTTGCTGTCATGGTGCTCTTATAGTTGTCCATCATTGGATAAAACAATGCGATGTCACTGATCAGAGGTATAGACTTCGTCTTGATTTTGGAGCAATAGTTTAATGACACATTAATCACATCCTACACTCAAGATTCATTGTGCCTAGGGTCAGTTGCCTCATGTCTCAATATCTGCAATCCCTTCTGCGATTTGTTCCACCTCACTGTCGAAGTATTTCTAACTTGTGTCTTATGTGGCATAGACCTCATACCTCATCATGATGGTATCTACATGTGTGTGTTTTGTTGCATTGGTGCGAATTGCATTTAACCCTTTTAGTGCCTACGGACATTTTCAGGTGTGGTTACGTAAGGGCATGATAGGTAGGAACCTACTTTGGGGAGGACCCACTTGCGTAGCTTTTATAATTTGCACTCTTTGCACATCACCACATCATCTTGCATCCTCCAAGTGTTACATTGGTACAATTATTTTTTCCTTTAACATTACTTTAATTCAAATGTTCCTATGCACCATAACATGTCCTTTTTCCTTATCCTATTCACAAACTTCATTGTAAAATTCCACTTCATTACACTTTGGGTGCCTTTAGGTCTCTTTAATACTACCCTAGATCTTTAAAAGTAACCTTAAATCCTTCATTTTTGACCTTGGAAATTTGAAAATTCATCAATTTTTCCAAGTACCCTATTTTCAAAGGGACATGATATCGAGTACCCAATATCGGGTCTGACAAGATATCAGGTCCACGCTAGCGGGTATGCGATATTGCATCTATAAAAACTATATATATGGACCCTTCGGTGCATGTTAATGTCATTTTTCATTGTTCATGCAAGGGGAGTTGTTCAAATTTTCTTCAAAGAATTTTCTAATCTTGCGCACCTATCATTTAACCATCAATAACTTACTCATTAATGCTCTGATTCTTATTTTGATCGAACTTGCTTAAACCCGAAATGTTTAACTTAGTCATGGGGGAAGGGTACGCTTCAAGTCACACATAGTTATTTCAAAATTCATCATTGCCTGAAGGATATTATCAAAGGTAAGTGACCTTAAAAATGCTAAAAAATTTTGCCAAATTAATTTTATTTCTTCACCCAGACCATAAAAAATTACTTTTTGGAGTTACCTAATCAAAATTGGGCCCAATATCAAAACTTTTAGGAAAATTTTTGTGAAAATCTATAACTTTGAATCACACTAAGCAAGAAATCAATCTATTAAGGCAAAGGAGTAAGGTATTAATCTAATTTTGTAAATAGCCTTACTAATAATTGGTCTCATGTGATTGTAGATGGCCCCTAAATGAGGACAACAAGGAGGACCCTCTCAGGGTGCATCCAAACAACCAAGGAGAGGTAGAGGCCAAGCGCCTCCCCACTAACATGCAGAGTAGGAAGCACACTTGTTCAGCATTTATCAAGAACTTCTTGTCATTGCACAATCGGGGCATGCCAAAGGTGGAGATAGCAGGGTACCTAAATAGGGACAACATCTCACGTTGTCCCCGAAATGTGTTTAGGAAATTCGTGAAAGGTCCACATCAACAGTTGTGATTGTGGAACTCAATTTTGGACCTTTCACTAAATTTTCCCCTAAGGCAGTTAGAGACCAACTTAAAGGGTCTCCACTGTGGCCTGTTCTCTCTAAGAGCAGTGATTGGTACCTGGGGGAGACATACAAATTTTGGCACAACAAGGAAGAAGGCACCACTGTTGATATTGGTGGAATTTCTATTGATTTCTCTGCCAAGGCCATTTCGAAAGTGTTGAATCTTTTGAACACAGGGCCTAAGATTGCTCAGCTGTCCACTTGCTCGGATGTGGATGCATGCAAGATATGGTTAAAGAAGGCATACAACAAGGAGGATAAAGCATATGGAGAGCTCACACTTGAAGAGAGGATCTATTTCAAAATTGGCACATATCACATTTTTCCAACAAAAGGATTGAATAGAATTTTCACCCATGCGGCTAACATCTTGATGGGCAAGGTTGATGCCAACCTACCCCATCTATATCTTATAGAAATTAAGGTGGTTTGAAGAATGTAAGAAAAGGAAGTTTGCATTGCCCTTTCCTTGCCTAATCAGGAAGCTATGCCTACATGCTAGAATTTTGGGATACACCAATGACGCCCCCAAAAAGGCTCAAAACGCCTCATTTGCTGAAGTATTGAAGCCACCAGCCCCATGAAAAATTGCTGGTGAGACACTGGAGCCTGAGTAAGAACAAATGGAGGGGCCCACTACACCTAAAACTGTAGGGCCTAGCTAACTTCTAGACACAAGGCCCAGTCAACAATAGGAAGCAAGGCCCAGCACACAACCTATAGGCCAGCAAGACCAATCATCACCGCCATCGCAGGACTATTGATTGTTGATGAACCATCTCAAGGCCATCGCTAAATTTGTCAATTAGGGAAGCCGTGATGAAGCCAATATTTTCAGAGTCATTGATGATGCCGTATAATCCACAGTCTCAATTAATCGTGAACGAGGCAAGGTGTCTATCCAAATAGAAGGAGGGAATCACACTGGTCACAACAGATCTTTGGAAATGCTACATCCTTTCAAGTGCAACTAGAAACTGGTGAAGGCACTACAGTAGTGGTAATGTAGCACCAGGATGCAGCTGGAGCAACAAAAGTGGTCGTAGACCACATAAAAGAATCATTTAATGTCCTTGTTGTGCCATCGTGTTGAACCCAAAAATTTGTTCAATTTTAATAAGTATTTTTGTCAAACTTATGCATTTTAATTAATTTCATTCTATATTTCATATAGTTAATTTTTTATCTAATGATTATTTTATTTGTTTATGTAAGTGGTAAATATTAGTTTATTATTATTTTATGATTAGTTAATTGGTGTGATTTAGTTTACTTTAATTTTAGTTTAACTAGTAAAATGTATTATTATATAATAAGATTTTATGTACCTCATATAAATTATATTATATTATATATTTTACGTAAACTATATTATAAAATACTATTATATATATATATATATATATATGGTGACAGGTTGTTGCTACCAGATTTAAACTTGCCATTGTCGCTATCATCGGATAACAATGCCAACAATGATGTTCTTGGAATTTTGCTCATTGTGAGCTGTCTAAATTATCTTATTCATTTTTTGCAATGTCTCTCCCACCATTTCTGGCAAATTCATGATAACAAGAACACTAAATTTGGCACCTGCACCAAAAATAATGGATTGGTATCAAATTCTTCCATATCTATTTATTATTAAAATATTTATTTTTAAACATCAGTGCAAACAATGGCATGGTAAAGATTGATGAGGATAAGGCACCAGCAAAGACTATGGTAGAGAATTTCGTAGATTTATTTTCTTCTTGGATGAATGCATGGAGCATCACATACGCCTCTTTTAATGCTTCTTTGAGAATCCATATTAATTTAAAACATTAAAAAGCCAAGATTGGCAGGAGTACCAATTTTAACGGATTGGTATTGGGTTTTGAAATACCAAGATATTATTGTAATATTTATTTTTAAACCTAGTGGTAGTATAAAAAAGGATTCATTAGGCACTAGAAAATTTAATTTTCTTTGAAAGGAAAAAAGGGGATTATGCATACACACCAAAAGAAAATTCATTTCTGTTGAGAGAATAGGAAGAAGGAGTTGATACCAGTAAATTCCATGTCACATTGGAATGAATTATGTTTAAGATTTATTGAAGATTTGTTGAGCCTTGTGGCAATTCTTGTAACTTACAATCAAATTGTTGTATTGTGGAGACAACAAAGCAGGATTGCAATTTAGGCAAGCCTCCTTTGTAATCTTCAAATTATTATTTATAATTTCAATTTGATTTAATTATAAATCTTTATTCTTGAACTTATGATTAGAAGTTAGGATAAAGGTTTATAATTTTACTTATGAGTGAGAGACATAAGTATAGAATTTAATTAGATTCAATTCTAATTGTTTATTGTCTTGATGATTTCTTTGACTTTTTAACTATTCCTCCACTGGATACGACTCGCGGGTCAGTCATAGATGAGGTGGAAATTACTACAACAAAATAAAAAGGGAAAATAAATTTTAAAGGTATCCAGCACCAGATTTTGCCTGGCTTGTCAATTTGGCACTGTTGCTGGGGAGGACCGTAGAGTTAATCATCATCAAGGGTTCAGTAAGCTTTAATTTTTATTTTATTTCATTGTATTTTATTTATTTATTCATGCATTTTAGTTTTCTTTTATTTTTTTTAGAAATGGTTTCTTTTACTTGTTTTCCTTGCTTTTTCCATTTAAAAATTTAAAAACATACCCAAAATAGCTGAAACAATCAATACCAATTAGAAAACACACCAAAATAATGGGGTAGGATTTCATTGAAATTTAATTTTGACATATACTTTGGCCTAGATCATGGAAAAATGACAATATTCCAAATTTGGAAAAAAAAGTATAAAAGCAATCAACATGATTTTAGAAAAAACCAAATCTACTAAAGACAAAAGAACGAAATGACCATAGATCTACATGGAAGTGTTTTCATATCACCTATTAATGATTACTCAACAACGTTCCTAGTCAATGGTCAATGACTTAAGTTATATCATCAACACCACATTGAGGAACCTGGAGAAGACAAATTAATAGAGCTAAGTGATCCAACTTATCCCACTACAAATGAATTATATGAAAATCATTCATTAGAAGTCCTAGCTCGTAACTATACCCCTCAACTAGACTCTTTCATCATCGAATAAAATAATAAAAGAATTATATTTAGTTTACAACTTTCACCTTGAAAAATGTAGAGGTTAATAGGAAGTTCTATTATGAGTTGGTACTATAAAAAATTTAGGAGCATCATGTCTAGAATGCAAGGGAGAAGGACAACTCTTCCTACCTTGAAATAGGTAAGTTTAAACCCAAAATCTAACTAAGGGTGAGCCTTAGACTAATAAGTGTCTTACACAGAATAAAGTTCATTATTTTTTTTAAACTAGCTTAGTTATATATTTATAATATATATCTATAAATTGGCCGATAGAATCTTGTTTGTTTACAAGTAAAAATTTTTTTGAGTAAAAAATTTCATGACTTCTGGATGAAGAACAAGATTTAAAAACCCAAATTTTCATGCCTTCTGGATGAAGAACAAGAGTTTTGTACCTTATTTTTCCTAAGGATGGATTTTCTGAAAAAAAAAATTTCCATCAATTAGTGTATGCTCTCACTCTTGGCCGAATTTGTTGTTTTTTTAGCTGAGAGTGAGAGCATAAATTTGGCCGAGAGTGAGAGCATACACTAATTGATGGAAATTTTTTTTTCAGAAAACCCATCCTTAGGAAAAATAAGGTACAGAACTCTTGTTCTTCATCCAGAAGGCATGAAAATTTGGGTTTTTAAATCTTGTTCTTTGTCTAGAAGTCGTGAAATTTTTTACTCAAAGAACTTTTTACTTGTAAACAAATAAGATTCTCGCGGCCAATTTATAGATATATATTATAAATATATAACTAAGCTAGTGATTGCCAGTCATCTGCTGCAACGATGATTTAAACATAATAGATAAAAATATTATAAGACCATGGAATGCTTTATTGAATAATTATAAACATGTTAGAATACAACAAAAATGATCAATGTACAAACCTCAGGCCCCGCGGAGGGATCCACCGATTGAAGACGTCAGCCCCACAGAACACATGGCAAGGTAGCCATCTGGTGCCAGGGGGTCACAGCAGGCTACTGAGGGAACACTCTCTAAGACACCGACCCTACCCCTGCAATCGTACAACCAAACGCTGCAATGGATCGAGAACATTATCAGAGACCACATGATAGGTGTTGCCCAGATAATTGAAGAAAATTACCGTTGCCTGGTTGCTGGCCCGAGTGAGTAGTACCCGGGCCTTCAAACCCCCGAGGAGAGTCAGGGCTCTAACTACGAACACCCCAAAAGGCCCTAACGTGGGGGTGGGGGGGACAGCTCTCCCCCCAGGACATGCCCGACCTAGTCTGAACTATTGTTTAAGGGATTGGGGATCGGACATATCAACCGCTAACGAGGATGCCCTGAGGTGGTCGGGACTTGGGGGGGGGGGCCTAGGGTTTGGGTGCACTATCGGTGTGGGGTCAGCAGCTGTGGCCTATGCTAACTGGTGTATAGTCTTTTTTGGGAATAAAAATTTGCTAGATTTTTTTCAAAAATAAAAATAAAACATCAAAAATGATAATAAAGTGCTCGTTTCTCAAGTAAGAGGTTAGGCTTTTACTAATCTACCAACCCTCTTGGGGCCCCACTTAGTGAGATGAGCATTATGGCTTTGGGTAATGATCCTATATTATATTAAGTGTTTATAAGGGGTAAAACCCCTTCAAAAATAAAATAAAATAGAGCATTGTGGAGGAGACTTTAACTTTAGAGGTAGGTTAAATGTTGAAATTCAATAGTTTAATACTGTAAGAAAATGCCAAGATTTTATTTTACATATACAATTTTTTTAGAAGAAGCTTCTAGCTTTAAGGAACTAAACCAAAATAAAGTTAGATGTCCCAAAGTAGAGATTGAGCTTCCACCCGTTAGAATAGACTATGCATAGCTTATGATCATTGAAACTAAAATCTAAGAAAAATAGGATAAGAAAAGTAAGTTGATAGAGAAAAGTGATCTCTTAGAAGTAAGTTAAAATTTGCAGGGTTTAATCTTTTTAATATAAAATTAATTTGTAATATTGAAATAAAGAATAATGAATTGAAAAGGAAGATAAAAGAAACTGAGGATAAGGTGAAGGCAGAGATTGAAACTAATCATAAATGAAACGCGTAGGGGATAAGGATGATGATGACGATGTGCATAATTTGTATTGTGCTTTAGTTCCATTAACTAAATAAATGGTGAGGTTCAAACGAAGAAGTGCATACAATTCACTTGGATATGTTGTATTATTAAACCAAAGAAAGGTGCAAGCGATAAAGTATTTTATACATAAAGTCCATAAGTTTATAAAAAAAAAAGACTAAATAAAAAAAGTCAAAGAAAGAGGAAATCCTTATTTAAAACCAACAAAACTACTAAAAATTCTTTCTTACCCCTTTATCCTAGAATTCTTAAAAGTTTAGAAATTTTGGATTTTGAGATTCACTTCCAAAAGTGGGTTCAAGAGTACTTTTTAAGCACTTACACCTATTGATTAAGATTATTAAAGCTAAATCATCATCTTGATTCCTTTTATCCTATGTATCAAGGGTACATGAGGGATTTAAAGCCTATTTACCTAACACCATAGTTTTTAATGTCCCTCAATAAAGTGTATCTAAGTGTAGGTACTTATTAGAGTAAAATGTATCTAAGTCTATGTACTTCTTAGAGTCCAACCTATGGATCCTAAGTTGTATTTTCTAACCAACAAGGCAATACCTCATTGATATTCTTAAAGCTAAATAATTATACAATAATGCTTGTCTCCTACATACTTATATCTATTTTGATAGAAGGTTTACTATTTGGAAGAATATCTCACGTCTTTAATCTTTTAAGCTACTGAAATTCCATTTATGTAAAAGAAATTCATTTTCCTCTTCTTCTTTGTACATAACTTGAATGACAAGAGCACCATCAACATTCATCCTTCTTATTTATATCTTTAATTCAAGAGGCTCCATTATACCTATAATTATATCTTTAAATTTTTTTTAAATATATAAAAGTATTAGTGATATTTTTAGCTTTTTTTAAAAAAATGTCATTTCCTTCAAAATTTACTTCGACAATTTTCTTCATATATTTTATTACAATTTTCTTCATATATTTTATTAATATCGAATTCTTATGTGAACGTAGTGCTAAAGCCACTCAGGTTTCCATAGGAGACAGTTTAAACATTAATTTACAAACCATATTACCGAAGCATATTTGAGAAACTAAAACATACATATGGCCAAGGGGAGAAGACCTCACAGGAAGATAGAAGCACAAAATAGATACTCAGTGAACAGAAACACTGCACATTACCAGGTGACTGTGAAGGACTAAATGTTGGCGACCATTTGGGATGCGACCGCCAATGAGTGTCCTCGAACAGGATTTAGGTGCTTGTTGGTCTCTGGCAACACCAAGGCCTAGATACCTCCAAATAGACTCAGTACTTAATGTGAGTATTTGTGTGTGCTGTTGCGATGTGCGGTTGTGTAAAATGAAACGATTGCATTATGTGTAAACTACAAATGACTTATCTTAAAGAGATTTAGCCAACTTTGCCAAGTACTGTGAGTTGTTGAGAGTTCCTATTTTGTTCAATTGCCTAGTCTACGCGGTCCTTATAATACCTACTTGTAACAAATAAAATTTTGCAAAAACATTTGAGCACAACTCTGCAAATCTACTTCTAATTTTCCCTAGAGAAAGAGCTAGTTCCACAAGAAAACTAGAAATAGAGCAAGATTCGATGGAAATAGACAGAAAAGAAAGCAGATTTGTGTAGACCTCAAATATTTAAACAAGGTAAAATGACATGAGTAAACACTTCGCAATAAAGCTATCCCAAATTCAATAACTACGAATTGTTCAAACTTCCAAGGCTCAAATAAGCAATTTTTTCAAGACAATCCTACTATGCTACCAAAAAATTGCTATGTAAACTATCACGTATGAGACTCCATTTTGGCTAGATAATGGACGTCAACAATTGCATTCAATAGAACCTTCAAAAGACTTGACAATTTCTGATTGAAATACCACGGAGATTCACTTTAAAGATAAAATAAAGCTATTTTGGTCCCATCAAAATACCAAAGATTTTCTGAACCCTCTTGACTATTGAATCGTTCAATGACATGACTACAAGTAGAGGCTCTCTTACAACAATCTCAATAGCAGTTCTTATACGTTTCACAATAATAAAATTTACTACTAAAATGCTCTTAAGGCTTTTAAACACAAGCGCTTCTATGGCAAAATTTTAACAGAAATTTCTATTGGGAAACAAGAACAATAAGAGCAATCTAAAAATCCCAAAATTATTTGCCAAGGATGATACTATCTAAACCACTAGCTAAAAAATTTAAACAAAAAATAAAAAGCATAACTCACAAGACTATGACAAAGAGGCTGAAATATTTTCTTTAGCAAGTCATCTTACAAGCAATCTTTCACAATTTCTCCTTTACAATGCTCTTCCCAGGACCCAAAGTGTGTCTCCAAGTGAGAGCCCAAGTGCTAGCTAGTAGTCTTCCAAAGTGTGATTCCAATGTGTCCCCCCACCCTTTTATTTTTCTTACCCCTGAAGCCTTTCTATAAGGTTCAAAAGGTAGTTACATACTCAAAAATATCTTAGCTAACTTCTCTCCCAAGTAACTTGCCCAACAAGTTAGGAAGTTAGGAAGTTAGGAGAAATATTGCTTTTTTGAATAATGAAAATAAACCCAATAGCTCCATATAATTGTTATTTTCATTTTTACTTGTTTAGAATTTTTAAGTTTTGAATACTATTGAAGCCCTAGTAATTTTATGAACAAGGTGATGGTAGAAAGATAATATAATATCCACCTTGATGTAGACGTTGGTGGTAGCTAATCTATGTAAATTTATAATTTATCTGCACTTGCACCCGTGTAAAATTTGTTGGAAATAGAAATTTAAATCCAGCGATGGCTCAAAATATGAGGTCCAAATGTGAAGGTGCTAGGCCTGGAACTACCAACAAATAGTTCCAAATTATCCCACCCTACCAAAATTGTTATCAACTGCCACCGCGGAAGAAGGCTTTGCTGCTGCATTCAGTGTCATTGTCGTGTGGTGTTCAATTGCTGGAGAGCCAATGGTGTGGGCGCGTCTGCAATCACCATTTGTCTCCAGCAGAGAATAGACACCTTCCTTGTCCTTGAAAGTGCTACAGGAAAAGATGGTGAGTAGAGATGATCACACAAGAATAGCCCTGGTTTTGCTAAGGCACAGTTTTGGGTTTTCTAACACGTTTACAGGCATTTTTGTTTTTTCTGTAGCATTTTCTGCATATTATCACCCACAATTGTAGGCTCAGGTGCAGGCACTATAGAGGAGCCAATCTAGACCTCTGGCTCACTTTCCTGCATTGCTGGTCCACACAATCATGGTTGCCAATGCGGCACTTGGAGCATTGGAATGCTAGCAACGTGGTAAGCGCGGCAACGTTCCATTATCTTCAGGAGTAGCATTAGTATAGGAATACATCATACACCTCACTCTGGACTAAACCATACATGACAAACTTAACACTAGTCTAGATGGGAAGACAGTGAACTGCGATCTAAGAATAACTATCTAGATACCATAACTAGTCTATCTAAAGAGTTCAACCAGATCATGCATGAAACGCTCGTATTCGTATGGTTGAGTGTAGGGGTACCTCACCACTCATCATTGGCACCGTTGCTGGGGACGATGCTAGTTATCTAGATTAGTTATATCATACAAGGTCACTGTATAGGAATTAACGATATATCTTTTAGGAAGAAACAATTATAAAAAGTCACATATAAATTCACACATAATTTCACAACCATGCCTCTCCTACAAGACTACGATAATGCCACATCTAGTGAGGCAATTCATTGGAGAACCAACGAATTATATGACAATGAATATTGGAGTATGCAATCTGAGGTGGGGGTTTCTTATAAACATAAACAAAGGCAACATTGTCCCAATGCATGAAAGCATAACTTACTCAATGACGATGAACCCCTACTGGCCACTACAAGCCTAACACAAATACAAGAGCTTGTTCGAATCTCCTGTAGGCATCGTAAAGAGAGCCACATACCTAGGTTTGATTTAAATAACTTCCCTAATTTCTCAGGAGGCTATGACTTAGATCAACAACAACATTTACAAGCCTTCTACGATGCCTGTGCATGGAACAACATTGATGATGGTTGGAAAAAAATCAAGCTCTTTCCTATGACGCTCGTTGGCCAAGCAAAAATATGGTATAGATCATTAAAACCAAATTCAATTTGACATTGGCCAACAATGGTAGAACTCTTTAATGAAAGATATCTAACCTACGCAAGAGTGTCAACCTTGAGGAAACAAATCCAAGAGTGGAAACAAGCACAACATGAACCCTTGGACATGGCCTTAGAAAGATATTATGCACTATTAAACAATTGTCCAAGCCATGAGTGCTTCGAAGAAAGGCTAATGTATCATATCATTGATGGGCTTCATGATGAAACAAGAGAGACCCTAGGGATGTATGCCCAAGGTCAACTATACGAACTACAAACCCATCAATTCCAAGAGCTTATTAAGCGGGTCACAAAAGAAGAAGGAGAAATGGTTAGATGGGAGAGTGTTTAAAAACATCAATGGGACCAAAATATCAACTTAAATAGAGGTCCATAATCACAAAAAGGAGAAATCAACCTATCTCAAGGAGGAAGAACCATCTTTTCCAGTACAACAATCATTAGAGGAAGTCGAGGCAAAGATCAATAAGATGTTGGAATGAACATATAAAAAGTGTGGAGAATATATTGATATTATTGGAGATGGAGTTTTGACAACTCGAGAAGCAGGACAAAGTATCACTAGACAATTAGAAAGAAGGGATGAGGAAGATAAGAGCTCAACTGCCAATCATACATATGAATGCAACATTTGCCTATACGATCATCCCAAGGGCCAATGCCCAATCTTGTTACATTTATATGAGCATTGGGGAAGCATGTTACACCCAGAGTTCATACAAAGATACTGTGTTCGACCACAGTGGCAACAATCCCAGTCGTGGGGGAAGCCACCCCTAAACTGGTTACATCCTTCGTATCATCCAAATCTAAATGCTTATCTAGTTCAACATCCTGTTTCCCCAACTGGGTCAACATACTCTATCTCACCGCATTATCATTCTCCTCAATACTATCAACCCATGTCTTCAACACAACCACCACCTTGTGTACCTTACACTTCTCCTAAATTTTAACATTCTCATCCTTTCTCTCCTTCTACATCGTCACCAACTATTCCTAAAGTGTCTACACCATAGCAACAACTCATAAACATTACTTGTGCTCCTATTGCCAATAGTAGTGAGAGACCTCATCGACATCAAAAGTGTCCCTTCTTTAGACATGACTGTGGGAAGGGACAACATAGTTCCGAGGCCACTACATTCTCCAACTCAGCACAAGTCCAACATTGTGGTGCATCCTTCTTTTTGAACCCAACGCCTCGTGTCACTTCATCAGAGCCACCAATCAACACTCCAACAACCATATGGCCCAATGAATATAGCCATGGACAGCGACATCCTAATCCTTGCATACCATATTACGGTCCCAAGTATCATAGTGGGTCAACTCTTTATCCAGGAACCACATCTTATAAATTTCCCCACTATGTTTACTATAATCAAGTGTGTGAACCCCAATGGGGTAAGTATGACCAAGTTTCAATATTTCCAACATGCAAGGATCCTCATCTTTCAACTATTAATCCTTGCCATGCTCAACCATTTAGTTATGGGGGATGTTCCCCATTCTAATAACAAGCAGGATTAATAAATATTTTTCATTTTCTTTAATTTTACAATTTTTTGTTTTCCAGTTTTTCATTTTTCAAATTCTTGTATCTTTCTATCTTTTTTTCTTTTTATCTTTTTATAAGTAATCTCATCTATGAATAAAATAGTCATGTAGCTCGTTGGTTGAGGTGTGTTGTATGTTATCGAGTCTTGGGTGATCAATTATTTGGATAGTGAGCCCATTACACCCACTCATCCATTCTACAAATAAGAGGTTCTGTTTGAGGGTACAATGATATTCTTGACATTCTTGAAACTTAAAATTAATTTTGTGTTCATTGTACCCGGAATGAAGAAGGATGGATCAAGAGGGAATGATTAGGATGTGACATCAAGGGGACTTGCGGATTCTCTTTGGTGATGTATGTGGGGGTTATCACGCAATGTGGTTGTACTAAGATCCTTGAAGATCTAACACAAAATGGGAGTACGAGTAATTAAAAGGCACTCAAAAATCCAATGTTTTTCTAGGGGGTTCCACTGGAAAGACATGCACCCATGCCTAAAGGTTGGTGGCTTCTCTGAATTTAGCATTCAAACGTTCAAAAAAAAAAAAGAGGAGAGAAGGGGAAAAGTGCCACAAAGCCAAAATCACTCCTCCCTTGAACAAAATGCCAAGTGATCGTATGCCTTGTTGTTATGGTACTCTCATAGTTGCTCATCATGGGATGAAACAATGCAGTGTCACTGATAAGAGGAATGGACTTGGTCTTGATCTTGGAACAATGGGTTAATGACACATTAATCATGCTTTACATGCAGGATTCACTATGCCCTAGGTCAGTTACCTCATGTCCCAATCTCTACAATCCCTTCTATAATCTGTCTCATCTCACTGTTCATGTAATTGTAGCTTGTGCCTTGTGTAGTGTAGAATTTCGACCTCATCACGGTGATACTTACATGTGTGTGCTTTTTGGAACCAGTGTGGATTACATTTAACCCTTCTAGTTCCCACAGACATGTTTAAGTGTGGTTACGCAAGGGAATTATATGTTGGAACCTACTTTGGGGAGGATCCACTTGCGTAATTTTTGTAATTTTCACTCATAACACATCTTCCACACACCATTTATTACCCTTAGCATATTTTCAATGATGTTTTTTTCCCTCATTACTACCCCTCTGATTCAAATGTTCCTATGAACCATCACATGGCCTTTTTCTCTCCCTTACCACCCGAGGCCCTTATTGATCAATTCCACCCACACATAATTATTCGTGCCTTCAGAACTAGTTAAATTACCCTGAAACTCTTTAATACTTGTCCACATGTCCTTAGTTTCCATCATTCATTTTAGAAAAATCTTCAAAATTTGGTATATTCCCTAGTGCCTTAATATCGATAGGCCACGATATCGTGTCACAAAAAACCTATATATACGTGAC
>MNCI01012686.1:133678-160432 GCA_015680685.1 Gnetum montanum
GCACCACTTGCCATCATTTTCAACTATTCACGTAGGGGAGTTTTTCAAATTTCTCTCTATGACTTGCGATTACACGTCCCTTGCTTTCATACCTATATCTCACTCATTGGTCCTCCGATTTTCATTCTGTCTGAACCTACTTGAACCCGGAGTGTTCAACTTAGTCGTGAGGGAGAGGCACACACCGAATAGTGCATAAATTTTTTGAAATTTGTCATCACCCGAGGGACATTATCAAGGGTAATTAGCTATGAAATTAAGGATAAGTATGTCAAAAATAATTTCATCCCCTTAGTTACACTGGAAAATTAGATTTGGAAACCACCTAAGAAAAAAATGACTAAATATTATAATCTTTCGGTAAACATCACATGGAGATAAAACAAATTCATTAAGGCAAGAAGTAAGGTATAACCCAACTTTGGAAACAACCTTACTAACAATTGGCCTCGTGTGATTGTAGATGGCCCCGAAACATAGACAACAGGAAGGTCTCGCTCAAGGTGGGAGAAAACAACCTAGGATAGGTGAAGGATAAGTTCCTGCTGGATAGCATGCAGAGTAGGAGGAACAATCATTTAGCATCCACCAAGAGGACCCTGCTACTACACAATCAAGGTAGGTAGAAGGAGGAGCTGCTACAGCGCCTGAATAGGGACAACATCTCACCTTTTCCCATGATTGTGTTTAGGCTATCCATGAAAGGTCCATATTCATTGTGGTGATGGTGGAATTAAATTTTGAATCTTCTGCAGAATTTTCTCCAGAGGCCATTAGGGACCACCTCAAAGGATCCCCATTATGGCCTATTCTCTCTGAAAGCGGGCTTGGTACTTAGGGGAAATGTACCAATTTTGGCACAACAAGGAACAAGGCACCACAGTTAACATTTGTGGTGTGATAGTAGATTTCTTTGTTTAGGCCATTTCAGAAGTATTAAACCTTTTGAATACAGGGTCAAAGGTTTCTCAATTGTCTACCTGTTCAAACCCTAATGCACGATGAGTTTGGTTGGAAAGGGCATATGGCAAGGAAGATAAGACATTTGGGGAGTTGATGATGGAAGAAAGGATTTACTTCAAAATGGGAACTTATCACCTCTTCCCCACAAAGGGTTTAAAAAGAATTTCATAATATGCAGCTAGAGGATGTGCAATGTTGATGGGAAAGGTTAATGCTAACCTACCTCATCTATATTTTATAGAGATCTTAAGGCAGTTTGAGGAACAAAAGATAGGGAAGCTTGCATTGCCCTTCCCTTGTCTTATCAGGAAGCTGTACAGATGTGCTGGTATCAGAGCATACACCAATGATGTCCTCTGAAAAGCCCAAAATGCTTCATATGATGAACTACTAAAGCCACTAGTTTCAAGAAAAATCACTGGTGAGACGCTGGAGCCAGAACAAGAAAAGGAACAAATGGAAGGGCTAACTACAACTCAATTTGCAAGACCCATCCAACTTCCAAGCATGGGACCCAGCCAACAACAAGAAGTAGGGCATAGCATGAGCCAGCAGGATCAACCATCGGCACCACAAGATTACAGACCGTTAATGAGCCATCTTTGGGCCATCGCTGAGATGATTAGTTGGGGAAGTTATGATGATGCAAATTTCTTCTGCATCATCGATGATGCCATACAACCCATGGTTTCTTTGGATCACACAAGGGGTGAAGTGTCCATCCATATAGGAGGAGGGGAGAGCACTTGGTTGCAACAGATCTCACGGAATGCTGCATTTTTTCAAGTGCAATTAGAAATTGGTGAAGGGGCCACAGTGGTGGTCATGTAGCACTAGGATGCAGTAGGAGCTACAGAAGTGGTCGTAGATCACATTAAGGAATCATTCAATGTACTTGTTGTGCCACCAGCAGACCTTACAAGAGCATGGGATGCTCAAACTCTGGTCGGAACCTCAATGACTCCTACGGAACTTGAGTATGTACTTGATTGATTGTTACAAATAAGACATGTAATGACATCCCTATTTGACATCCCTCAGGATGTTACGGCAATTCAATCAAACCTCATTTCCACCAAGGGGAAGCTAGTCTTGACAAAGATGAGGGCCGAGCACACTGAAGCAAAGGTGCAAAATTGTAAGAAAGGCTTGTGGTCCTACAAGAAGCACAACGGGATCCTTCGCAATTTGTTCCTGCAAACCAACTTGACACTTTCAAAACTAAGCAATTGACCAAACTACTGACAGAAAATGAGAATGTGGCAGAAGAAAAAGAGAAGGTTTTTTGGGATGCATTTGCAGCACAAGCGTAAACTTATGCGCATACCAAGGCACTCAAGGCCTTACAAGAGGAAAAAAAGTAGTTTGTTGTTGACAACCTTCGGTTGACCTCTGTGGAGAAGCAACTCATTCGGGTCAACCAGGACATGAACCGTCTAGCCAGGGAAAATCGAACCCTCTCGATGGAGGAGGTACACACCATTCGTCAGAAGATGGCTATTGAAATAAGCGTGTGGTAGAATGAGGCTAAATGGCATGAAAAACTAAAGGAGCACTTCCAGGACCAGGTGGGGATATATAAACAAATCATTGAGAAAGAGATCCATATGGCCAAGGCCCACATCAATGCTATCAGTGCTCAACACATTGACTGGCGGGCCATATTGGACACATATGCATTTGTCCACCAGGCAGAAGTTAAGAACTAGGACTTGCAGATCCAGGACCTTACAGAATACATGGAGTTGGCAAACCTGCTGTATGCCAACCTTGCCATGTTGATAGTAAGACGCCCGAGAATAGAACTTGAGCAACAGGTAGCCACCACCTACATCAAATATGAAATAGAATTTGCAGAACGCAAGAAGATATTGCAAAAATTGGAGGTTGCAAATTCTAAACTTGAGGTGGTTAAAGCAAGCTACTAGGGAAAAAAAGGTGTCACAATAGACTTCGCTCAATGACTTGTAGATTTTCAAGAATACAGAGACAAAGCTAGAGCTTATGAGGAGGAACGATGGGTGTTTGCGGCTTGGTATGTCAAGGAAAATAAAATGTTTCTGTAATTACCCTACCCATGGGAGGTGCCGACTCCATCAAACATCAAAACATTAGCATGGAAAGCACAAGATCCCTGAACCAAAGAGGAGAAACTCCAAGCCATACTTCAACACCATTAGGCCCCAAGACCTGGAGCACAAGACAAGGGAAAGGCACCCATGGAGGAGCCACCGCCACTAGGAACTACATGAGTTCCACCAATTTTGTAGCTATAGGATTTTCTTTCGCATTCTTTGTGTTGTGTCTTAATTTTGTTCTGATTGCACACTGCGGCATGAATCCATTCTTACCAGTTAATAATCCCATACCTATCCACTGTGTAATCAATAGAGCTTGTTCTCACTTTAACTCGAGGATGAGTTTTCATTCAGTTGTGGGGGTATGATGAGTTATCATTTTATTGATCATGATATCATGTATGCGATATCATAGCCTAGACGTGATATAGCATACATGATATCGTAGCCTCTCTCCTCATCTATAAATAAGAGGTAGACAGATTTGGTAGGTAGTTTTTAGAGTTATTAAGTTTAGGTTTTTAATAAGTTTTTAGGACATCAGTTTTCTTCTCAACCCTTTTCTCCTAGTGCATGCTTGCAGTGTGGTGATTGTAATTGTACGACATTCTTATTTGAGTGTGACATACTTAGACATGCACATGATTGGCAATAAAGATAGAGATTACTTCATTATTGCAGCATCCACTTAGCTTAATTATTTATTTAATTGTTAGTTACTAATTTCTTAGTTAATATCTCTTCACCCTTATCTCCTAGTAATGTGGAATGAGTACGACTTAATCATGAGCATTCAAGTGTGACTACTTGGTAACCCAGTAGTGTACTTAGGCCATGTGCTTGGTAATCCCAGTGGTAGTCATGCACGAGGTCCAAGATGTGTACGGATGATTGAGGAACGGATGCTCATCGCACTTAGGCTAGTTAGATTCCCTCTCACACTCTCTCTCCTAGCTTAGTTCATATTATTTTCCATTATCTTCAGGAGTAGCATTAGTATAGGAACACATCATACACCTCACTCTAGACTAAACCATACATGACAAAGTTAACACTAGTCTAGATGGGAAGACAACGAACTGCGATCTAAGAATAACTATCTAGATACCATAACTAGTCCGTCTATGGAGTTCGACTGGATCATGCGTGAAATGCTCGTATTTGTATGGTTGAGTGTAGGGGTACCTCACCACTCATCACCACCTATTTAATAAATATATGTGCTATGAATTTTGAAAACATTGTTAAGAAAATTACTAAGAAAATTAACATTTGAAATAAATCAACTAAATTTGCATCCATAACATTCCATCTCTATCTAATGTGCACCAATATAGGACATTTTGAAGAAAATTTGGTCTTTATCTTCAATGCTATTTGTATCGTATAGTAGACATATTTGTTCTTGACAAGGAATTTTGTGTCATCTACCTTTTCCAATTCTTAGATGATAAGATCCTATTTTAGCTTTGTTAATCATGCATTGTAATTGATGAGAAATAGTGGAAAATAAATAATTTTTTTTGAATTAAAGCCTCCCTTGATACTATTCAAATGTAAATGTTTTTTTGCCATTCCAGGCCAAGATATTTGTAAGAGGAAACTATGTTTATGTGTTTATTTCCTATCGTAAAATTGTACATCTTATTTTGTGTGCTAAAAATCATAACTTTCGTTTTTTGGACATCAACATTCATTTTTAACTATTGACAAAATTCATTAAGATTATTAAGTATTTGCAACAATCTTTTCATTGAATTTGAAATTAAGGCAACATCATTAGCATAGAGTAAGAGTCTAATTGGGCTGCTTTTGATTGTAATTACAAAATGAGATGGTATTTTATGAATACTCTTCAAGTTCATGAATAAAAAACCAAATAAAGTAGCAAAAAGAAGACATCCTTATCTAATACTAAAAAAACTATTAAATAAAATTCTTTCTTGCCCATTTGTAAACTTAATGCATACTTTTGTAAAATTTTTAGATAGCCAATAATAGTGTATATGATCTTCTAAATTTTTTAGGTGTCTATAACTTCCTTCGAATGATAGAATCCTAGGCTTAAAAAACATTTACAAAGCAAATAAAAGTTTTCACCTTTTGGTTTATTAATAAGATATTTTAAAGTGATTAAATGATCTATAGTATAATGCTGTTGCCTAAATTGTCCTAAACTGTCTGAGCATCTCTATAACTTACTTTGAATAATAGAATCATTGGCTTAAAAAAATTTACAAAGCAAATAAAATTTTTCTTTTGCTCTATTAATAAGATATTTTAAAGTGATAAATGATCTATTGTAGAATGTTGTGGCCTATGTGCTAAATTGTAGGTATCTTCTTCCTATTCCAAGCATAGATTTTAAAATTGTGGTTGAAAGCTTAGCAAAAATATTGTTGATTCATTTTATAATTATTAGATCTTTTTTTGTCTTCTTTTTAAAGAGTATAACTACTTCAACTACTTTATTGGTGCAACGTTTTTTTTCTAACCTCACTTTAACGTCATATGATGTCTTTAATCCTAAGCAAATAATTCTATCCAATATTACTAGACTTCACTATCGACTCATTTTTGTGGGTATGAGGTAACAAGAAAGATAAAAATAAAATTACTCATCCATTCCTTATTTCTTTACCCATTTCCCAATTTATTTATACCCTCTCAGTCAAGTTTGTTCTATCTTTGTTTGTTCATGGTGTTCTTGAAACATAAACCTCTCACATAAATAATAGCTCAAAAACACCATGAATAAACAAAGACAGAAGAAACTTGACTGAGAGGGTATAACTAAATTGGGAAATGGGTAAGGAAATAGAGGATGGATGAGTGATTCTATTTTTATCTTTCTTGTTTTCTCATGTCTTTTTAAAAATCATCTCGGCCAATTCATATATATATCTAAGCTAGTGGAGTCGTTTTGTAGGCTAGGTGTAGAGTTTAATTATTTTTTTTCATGGAGTGTAGAATTTATTTATTTTTTTAAATTTTTAAAGTTATCAATTATCATTATAAAGGTTATTATTATAAAAGTTAAGTTGTGAAATTTTTTTTGAAAGTTTTAAAGTTATCAATTATCATTAGAAAGGACATTGTTATAAATGTTTAAGTTGTTAAAACATTATTTAAACTATTTCAATAATATCACTATTTGCATACCAAGTAATATATATGGATAATTCAATCATTTAGCTAGATACGGAATAATCCAATTAATGTGTGCTTGCACCTTTTTATTTGGTGTTGAATGATATCATATAATATAGAGTATTATTATATTATTATTTATTTTTTTGGATCGACATAAACCACCTATCCACCACCTAATTATATATAGTGTGTTAAGTGACTAGCTCATTATTTTGTTAGGCATGATGTTCTTAGTTCAAGTCACAGTTGAAACATCATTATATTCATTTACAATTCTTTTAAAGTATCATGTTAGCCATAAATGTTAAGGTGTATTTATCATCATTTTTTAAAGTTTCAACATCTCCTTTAATATCATATACAAGTAAAACCTTTTTAATCTTGGAATATCATGTTTTTCAATGACTATTATGTGAGGAATGTGAATTGAACCTCCTACCTATACAATCTTTGCATTTCTGTTAAGATGGATCATCACCCAGAACCATAGTGCTCATCCTACTAAAAAAGGTTTAGAAATGAGCAAAAGCCCAACCCTTACATATGTTTTAGCAAATATGAAAATAAAAGTGTTTAGCAAACCTATTGTGAAGTGTGACACAATATTCCTTCCAAAGGTAACTCCGTAAACACAAACTCTACTTGCAATGCTTTATAACCAATGCTCTTAAAATTCCTTAGGTAGTTATATTTGAATTGCCATGTGACAAGTCCATTCATTGGTATTTTAGGAAACACCAAAGAAATGTTAAATAAACGAAGGAATGATGGTAACATATGGATGGTTAGCTTTGCCATCACATTAAGGTTGAGTACAACTTCTAAGGGGGGGGGGGGGGGGGGGGGGGGGCGGGGGGGGGGGGGGGGGGGGTTGTCAGACCCCAAAAAGCAAGTTTTATTAATAGAAAAAAGCATTAAATACATAATCAACATTAAGAAATGTAGACTAGATATAGAAGGAAAAGGGAACTTAATGTACTAGGAATGTTACATAGGGAAACACCTTTACAAACAATAGATCACAAAGTAGAGGAAGACAATTCAAGATCTACCATCTACCAAGAATCAACTAAAATTGAGAGTAGATAAGAATGGTAGAAAATTAGATGAAGTAGAAGACATCCAAAGTTATGAAGAAACACTCCTGTGAAGCGAGTTGTGTTGAGGAAGATTGCTGGGACTCACGTATCTACTCTGAGGCTGCAAAAAATGAATCAATCGATTAGTATCCAACTTGAGCTTTGAAGCTTGAGATATAGTTTGGAAGTGAACAAGGCAGAGGATTTGCAATTTATTTGTAATAGTTAGGTGGTAGATATTTGAATAATCAATCCTTTGGAAAAGAATAGTCATTTCCACTTTCACATATAGTATAGAACAATGGGCCTAATGACCTTTCAAAGAAATTTGAAGTACATTGAAGTGGTAGAAAAAATGCCAAACATATATCATTTTGAGAAAGATTGCATGAAGGAATGACTTTAGAAGCCCATCCCCACGTATACTGAGCAAAGGGGCAATGCAAAAAAACATAGATAAAATCCGCAATTCCACCATAGAGGGGGCACTTAGGGGTGTGAATCCTAAGGTATTCAAGATGTTTGCCGATGAGTAAACCTTGATGGAGAAGACACCAGAGAAATTGTTGAATTTTAGGAAGAGTCAGAAGGTTCCAAATTCAGTTGAAGAGGGGGATCCAAAATTGCTCAAACTCTTGTTTGTGTCAAGATCTGTTACAATGTTGAATGACCATTGAGGAGTCCTTCAACAGTTGAAAGGGAATATGCAGCTTACAAGGAAGAAGTTTCGACTCATTAATCCACTGGAGGCCATGAAATATACTTTGAACCAAAATGTACAATTGTAAGTACAAATTGATGAGTGGTGAGGTATCCCTACACTCAACCATATGAATATGAGCACTTCACGCATGATCTGGTTGAACTCCACAGATGGACTAGTTGTGGTATCTAGATAGTTACTCATAGATCACAGTTCCCTGTCTTCCCAAACTTACTTGTATTGTCACGGTTGTATGGTTAAGTAAGCTTGAGGTATATAATTTTTATAGCTTTTGTATTTTTTATGTATTTTGCTAATAAAGGAGAGAAAGAGAGAATTAAGTGGCTAACTTACATTATCTATTCATTAATTAAGTTCTAAATGTTTCTAACACCAGTATCTGTTCCCACTTGTCGTACACATCCTGAACTAGTGCAACATTGCTGGGATTACCAAACGCTAATTGTTACTGGGTTACCAAGCACTACACGCATGCTTGAAGCGGTCGTACTAAGTGTATTTAACTAAGAGGGTTGAAGGTTGAGAGAGATATTAATTAACTAGGAAAGCATTAAAAAATAATTAATTACTAATTAGCTTAATCTGTATGCTACAAAGTTTATCATAAAGTTCGTCTTTATTGCTGTACAAAAAATTGTGCTTAGGTACAAATTGCTCGAATAAAGATCCGTTCACTCTATGACTCCTACTGTGGGCACAAAAAAATAATTCTAACTTTGGAATGACTAAACTACAAGAATCTGGCTAAGGGTCTAAGTCTAACTATGTGGAACCAAGGGCGCCACCTCTTATTTATAGAAGATGATGCAGGATGTGATATCGCATGGCGGATGTGATATCACGTATGCGATATCACAACTCATCATACCCCCATGACTGAATGAAAACTCATCCTCAAGTTCCTTACAAAAAATTGGGAAGGTATGGGATTATTGACTTGACTGACAACTAATGGTGAATGGGATGACGTGTGAACGGATCAGTCATTACAATACATGACAATATTAGTGTTCATGACTACAAGAATGAACACTATACACAATTGACATCTAGCCTTATTTGGCAGCTAAGAGAGAAGAGAGAGAGAGAGAGAGAAAAGAAGAAGACGTGTTGCTGCTGATGCTAGGATTGTGTCTTCCATTGTCCATCTATAACCGTGCCATCAGTCTTGTTCCTTGCACAATTGTTCCAGCACTAGTCCATCTTGAGTGTTTCCTCCAGATCCAGTCCATTGCTGTATGATTTCCATCTGCACACACAACACAGTCACATATGAGCAAGGATAAGTAAATTACAATACAGTTGATACCTTGCCTCAATGTAAGTTCCATTGGCTGAGTTGTGATATGGCCAATATGGATTCTAGAGATATAACATTAGTGACTACGCAAGGTGTAGGGGTTAGAAAAAATTGGACTAGGGCCCCCATGACTAAAAGCGATCCTCCAGCAATGATAGAATGGAAAAAGATAAGGAATAAGAAAGATGGAGAAAAAGAAACAATGACAACACCGATAAAATGGATGTCAGAGATGGGAATGAACAAAAAAAATGTTGATTGTGGGAATTTTTAAGGGAAAGAAAACTGATGCACCAAATAGGAATGCCAGTGGGTTCTCCCCAAAGCAGGCTCATGCCCTTTTATGCCCTGGAAAACCCACATTCAAAGAGTTCGTAGGCTTTGGAAATGTCATTTGGAAGAAAGAGTTAAAGACTTAACCCCAAGAATTCACCAAAGAGAAAACAATGCATCAACCAAATTATAGACTACTGATACAACTGGCAATGAGGTGGAAAGTAGAGAAAGAATGATGGGGAGAAGAGAATGGAATGGAGTCTCAAGAATAAGGTGGTGTACAACCCCCTATGTATTTATGGTTAATGTGACTGCATAGATCTCATTTCAAATCCAGCCTCAAACAATCCACATCTAGTGACTTCGCATTAAGACACTTGGCCAATCCACCCACTTGAAGTAACAAGAATGCTTCCACCAAAGAGTCACCACCATTTTGAGGAAATGAGAAAGGGAAAAGTAGGAAGCGAGAGAGGACCTTAGTTAGAGGGAACACATTTGTTTAGTTCCATAACTAGTGCTTGTAGCCTAGATGATTACTTTTTCTAAGGGGTGTGCTTTGAATTCTCACTATTTTTTGTGTGTGTTATGTTGTTTTGTTTTGCTTTGTTTTTTATTTTATTTTTATTTTTTGCATAAGAACCACACCATGCAAAGAATTATTTTTATTGGTTCAGCTTCTTGAAAATGGAGCAACGTTGGAATGGTAAGGAAAACTCAAGAAGAAAACATCCAAGCACCCAAGAGAATAGCTAGCACAAATGCATCAAATCTCTTTGAAGTCACACGCTTTTCAGTCCTTGAGTCCTTCCTTAGTTTGAGAAATGCCCAATCACCAATTCATTAATAGTTTTATTATTAGAGAAGGAGACTGCACAGTTCCAAGCCAAGAGAGACCATAGAAATTCATGGATGCATGGATGACGTGGACTCATTGCCTATTATATCAAAAGAACCATACCTTAGTATCAACATTATAACTCAAAGGTAAAAACCAAACATTAGCAATCAATAAAATACAGTTCATACCACCAGCATGAGCACTTATTAGGTGATGAATCTAACAAAACAAAAACAACAAACAAAAATAAAAAACAAAAATGAAACAAACAGTCACACAAAGAAATGAGAAAGTATAACGATGTTGCAAAATAAAAAGTTGTAAAATTAAAGAGAATGAAAAATATTTATTAATCTTGCTTGTTATAAGGATGAGGGATATCCTCCATAATGAAACGGTTGAGCATGGCAAGGATTAATAAATGAAAGATGAGGATCCTTGCATGTTGAAAATATCGAAACTTGGTCATACTTACCCCATTGGTGTTCACACACCTGATTATAGTAAGCATAGTGGGGCAATTTATAAGATGTGGTTCCCTGGTAAGGAGTTGACCCACTATGATACTTGAGACCATACGATTGTATGCAAGGATCGGGATGTTGCTCTCCATGGCTATATTTATTGGGCCATATGGTTGTTGGAGTGTTAATTGGTGGCCTTGATAAAGTAACATGAGACATTGGGTTCGAAGAGAAGGATGCACCACAATGTTGGACTTGTGCTGACTTGGAGAATGCAGTGGCCTTGGAACTGTGTTATCCCTTCCTATGGTCATGTCTAAAGAAGGGACGCCTTTGATGTTGGGGAGGTCTCTCATTGCTGTTGGCAATAGTAGCACAAGTAACGTTCGTGGGTTGTTGCTGTGGTGCAGACACTTTAGGAACAGTTGGTGATGATGTAGAAGGAGGGAAAGGATGAGAATGTTGAAATTTAGGAGAAGTGTAAGGTACATAATGCAGTGGTTATGTTGAGGACATGGGTTGATAGTACTGAGGGGAATAATAATGCGATGAGCTTTTATTTTCTTCATCCTTTCTTTCCGATTATCTAATGATATTTTGTCCTGCTTCTCGAGCTGTCAAAACTCTATCTCCAATAATATTGATATATTCTCCACACTTTTTATGCATCCATTCTAGCATCTTATTGATCTTTACCTCGATTTCACCTAATGATTGTTGTACTAGCAAAGATGGTTCTTCCTCCTTGAGATAGGTTGATTTCTCCTTTTTGTGATTATGGACCTTTGTTAAGTTGAGACTTTGGTCCCATTGATGTTTTTCAACACTCTCCCATCTAGTCATTTCTCCTTCTTCTTTTGCTACCTACTTAATAAGCTCTTGGAATTGATGGGTTCATAGTTCGTATAGTTGACCTTGGGCATACATCCCTAGGGTCTCTCTTGTTTCATCACGAAGCCCATCAATCATATGGTACATTAGCCTTTCTTCGGAGAACTCATGGCTTGGACAGTTGTTTAATAGTGCATAATATCTTTCTAAGGCCATGTCCAAGGGTTCATGTTGTGCTTGTTTNTCGAACAGCCTCTTGTATTTGCATTAGGCTTGTAGTGGCCAGTAGGGATTCATCATCATTGAGTAAGTTATGCTTTCATGCGTTGGGACAATGCTGCCTTTGTTTATGTTTATAAGAAGCCCCCACCTCAGATTGCGTACTCCAATCTTCATTGTCATATAATTTGTTGATTCTTGAATGAACTGCCTCACTAGATGTGGCATTATCATAGTCTTGTAGGAGAGGCATGATTGTGAAATTTTGTGTGAATTTTTATGTGAATTTTTGTAATTATTTCTTCCTAAAAGATATATCGTTAATTCCTATATAGTGACCTTGTATGATATAACTAATCTAGATAACTAGCACCGTCCCTGGCAACGACGCCAATGATGAGTGACGAGGTGCCCCTACACTCAACCATAAGAATACGAGCACTTCACGCACGATCCGGTCGAACTTCGTAGACGAACTAGTTGTGGTATCTTGATAGTTACTCGTAGATCGTAGTTCGTTGTCTTCCCAAACTTTCTTGTATTGTCACGGTTGTATGGTTAAGTAAGCTTGAGGTATATGATTTTTATAGCTTTTGTATTTTTTATGTCTTTTGCTAATAAAGGAGAGGGAGAGAGAACTAAGTGGCTAACTCACATTATCTATTTGTTAATCAAGTTCTAAATGTTCCTAACACCAGTATTCGTTCCCACTTGCCATACACATCCTGAACCAGTGCAACGTTGCTGGGATTACCAAATGCTAATTGTTACTAGGTTACCAAGCACTACCGCATGCTCGAAGCGGTTGTACTGAGTGTATTTAACTAAGGGGGTTGAAGGTTGAGAGAGATATTAATTAACTAGGAAAGCATTAAACAATAATTAATTACTAATTAGCTTAATCTGTATGCTGCAAGGTTTATCATAAAGTTCATCTTTATTGCCGTACACAAAATTGTGCTCAGGTACAAATTGCTTGAATAAAGATCTGTTCACTCTATGACTCCTACTGCGGGCACACAGAAATAATTCTAACTTTGGAATGACTAAACTGCAAGAATCTAGCTAAGGGTCTAAGTTTAACTCTGTGGAACCAAGGGCGCCACCTTTTATTTATAGAAGATGAGGTAGGACACGATATCACATGGCGGATGCGATATCGCGTACACGATACCACGGCTCATCACCAATGAATGAAATTATCAACATGATCTAAGCAATGGTGCACTGTTTTGGAAGCTCCATATAAATTTTTGAACACTTCCTAGGAAATCCATTGATTTGAGACATGAAGACAACTAAGGGAAATAACTCCCTTTTGATACTAAGTGGTGGCTATCCTTGCATTCATAGTATCAAGAGGAGCAGGTGACATGGGTAACCACCAAGGGAAAAGCTTAGAAAGAAGAGTAGGACTGATCTTAACCTTAGTCTAATTTATACAATGGTTTAAAGCTTGCCATGCCCTCCAAATTATTTTGAAGACATGGGACCCAGGGATGGTGATAGTATGGGGAGAGAGGATTCAATTGATAGGATGGATACCTTTCCAAAAGGGCTTATTTTTGGAAAATGCTTATTAGAGCCTTAACTAGAGGAGACTTCCAATAATGTTAGGGGCATCTAGATGTTGAACCAACCACTTAGTGACTAAGGTAAGCCCCTGTTGGAAAGAATTCAAAAGGCCTAAACCACCCCTATTCTTAGGAAGAGTTAAAATAATGCAGGCAACATGATGGAATCCTTTTTGGGAGTCTTTAGACAACCACATGAAGTCCTAAAATAATCGCTTAAGCTTTTGATGTGCAACATGGGAGGGGGCCCAACATTAGGAATAATACACATGAGTAGAAGCATAGATAGACTTACAGAAAAGGTACTTACTTGTTAGGCTGAGGGGTTTAGTCTTCCATTTTTCGATTTTCCTTTGAATTTGAGAAATTACTTGCTCCCAAAGGGCTGAAGTAGGGCCTCTAAAATGGAAGCAAATTCCCAAAACCTTAATGATATCTTGGTTCTGAATAAGCTTCTAGCTATAATTGGGCAAATGACTATAATTATTATTGAAGCTATATACAGAAGATTTAATCCAATTAATAGTGGAGCTAGAGAGAGAGAGAGCAGTATTGATCCACTTGAGATAAGAGGCATTGCACATTAACAACAGTGTTTTGAATGAGGAAAAATGAGTCGTTGGCGAAATGCATATTAAGAAGCTGATAATTAGCGGAAGAGAGACAAACCTTGAAGAGAACCTTATTCTGAATATCAAAGTTTAATTGATGATAGAGAAAGTTAGTAGTGATGATGAAGAGGTAAGGTGTAAGAGGACATCCTTGCATCACTGACTTGTGGGTAGAGAAGGGAGAAGTGATACGAAAGGTAGTAGTGATTCTCACAATAGCATTTGAGAATAAACATTTCACCATATGAAGAAACTTAGGACCAAAACCCAGTTTATTCATGGTTTGGATGATAAAGTCCCACTTGATATTGTCATAGGATTTAGCCTAATCAAGCTTCATCAAGAGGATATCTTGACTGTCATCCTTTGCTCATTGAAGAGCTTCCCAGGAAGCGATCACATTATTTAAAATGTACCTCCCTAGAACAAAGCTTGTTTGTTGGGGAGATATAATATGACAAAGAGTTTTCTTCAAATGTAAGGCTAAGCACTTGCTCCATATTTTGTAAACCATGTTAAGAAGAGTAATGGGTCGTCAATTGGAGATACAAGTAGGATCCCTTAATTTATGAAGAAGATGAATAATCCCTTGATTTAAATTTAAATTTGGTCCTAGAGAACTAGTAAGGGTAGCCTCTCTAATAACTTGGAAGACATCAATGCTAACTAGATCCCAATGATTTTGAAAAAATTTATAGGGAAAACCATCATAAATGGGGGCCTTCCTGGGGCTCAATTTAAAGTAAGCCTGCAACATGGTAAAGTTAACTAACCTATGATAATTAAGTGTAGTGGCCTTGAAAGATGAGAGATCCATAGGGGTAGCAATAAATAAGACTACGAAATGCTCCTTAAGATAGGAAAGGAGACTATTGTGGTTAGTGATGGTGGTACCATTACTAGAAATTTTGTCTAAAGAGGATGAAGGAGAAGAGCTATTAAGATACTTGAAGAATTCCTTACAATGTTCATTTTGAATATTTAACCAAATAAGTTTGCTCTTAATTAAAGCACTTTGTGCAACTGATCGAACTTTAGCCAACTCCTCGTGAAGTTGACTATTAAAGGGGTCTTGAACTAATCTTTCAGTAAGGTGATCTATAGTGGAGTAGATGTTGTTATACTCTTGTCTAGCATGAGAGGCCACTTCCTTACCATAGTAGCGGGCAAAATTCCTCATACTACTAGTAACATGATGCCATCACTAAACCCAACCCACCAAACCTAAGGGCCTAAGTTTCGCATTCCAAAGGTTTGCGAGAAGTTGTTGGGAGAAAGAAGAAGAGAAACAGTTACAATGTAATGAGAAAAGATGAAAACTACGCTTGTGGCAACTTTCGTGGATTTTCATAGATATAGTGATGGGGTAATGTTCTGATAAGTTTGTGTGTTGATGAAAAATAATAGTAGTAGAAGTCTACTAGAAAAAAAGAGTGGAAACAGAAAACCTATCTAACTAATTGTAAATGCGAGCCTACCCCATACAAAGATTACTCTAGGTGAATTTTGTGAAGAGGGCCATTAGCAGTAGCCTCAACACCATCAAAAAGATAGAATCGTTTCTTAAAGTTGGAAAAAGGCTCCCCCTATCTTATTGTGCGAGAATTTTGTCATGTTTAAATCACCATCGAAAATCCAAGGAACAAAAGAAAGAGAATGGGCTAGTTCTTGCCACAAACGGGCCCATTCCGTAGAGTCATTTGGGGCATTAATGGAATAGACACCGAAGGGTCCTTGTGAGGAGGAGAAGACAACCCAAGAGACTCTGTGGCCAAAGTTGGAACCACATTAAATGATTTTTTATTTCCAATAAGCTGAAAGGAGAATGTTTGCTCCACCTTTCCACACACATGTGAAGTAGCTAAAACTGAAGAGTGGGGAAGAAACTAATGGGCTGAAAGAGATAAATGGTTGGCTGAGATCTTAATTTCTTGAAAAAGAGCAAAATCAAAAGTGATATTTAAACTTAGAGAAAGTTGTTAGCTCGTTTACATTAAAGCTTATCAGTTAGGCCTCGAACAATTCAAAATAAGAGATTTGTGGAGAAGCAGAGGATGTTTCTAATGACAAGACATCAAAAGATTTTGGGTTCGAAGTATCAATTTTCATTATGTGTGAAAGAATAGCAAAGGAGTTGTTTGTAGTAACAAGTAGAGCAAGATTGTTTGTGGGGGGAGAAGAGATAGGCTGAGCTATAGTGGAGGAGGCTTTAGCTCTTTTCCTTCCACTTTTTGTCATGAACTCACTACTTAATAGTGAATCCTTGAATGACTTTGAATGGGTGACATGTGCTTTTGAAGCGACCGTTGTGAGAGAACAAGATTAGGATACTTTTGACTTAAAAAGATTGGATGAGGAGGAAGGTTTTGCAATGTTTTTAGAAGAGGATCCAAACTTGAAAGTTTCAGATAAAAGTAATCTACTTTTTTCATAAAAAGTTTCCCTCCAGGCACAAGGGTAACAGAGTTCTATAAAAGGTATCAAGCTGAATACAATAACGATGAAATTGGACGTCACTGACCTGCATTGGAGGTCACTGACCTCAATACCATGTTCAAAGATGATATGGCTGAAAGAAAAGATTAAAGGAATGTTTGGGAGCTCAACATAACAGGGATAACATTGTAAGCTGGGTAATTCACCCAAGCCTAACCAAGGAAGAAACCCTCCCGTCCAGCCCAACCCACCACCACAGCACCGTGAAGATCCGCACTGCCACTCTAGCAACCAAAACTGCAGCGGCATCCACGTGAAGATCCGCACTGCCACTCTAGCAACCAAAACTGCAGCGGCGTCCACGTGAAGATCCGCACTGCCACTCTAGCAACCAAAACTGCAGCGGCATCCACGCGAATCGGCACAGCCTCCATACAGCAGCAATGCAGATCTGCCCAGCTGCAGCATAGCGCTGCCAGGAAAATACAGTTTCAACCGCAGCAAAGAATACCACGAAATGATGTTGCTGCAAAACGCCAAACGCAGAGAGAGGCAGAGCGAGGAGCAACAACAACGCGGAGAGGCGCGCAAAGACACGGAGCGACACAGCAGGAAGAGGATTTCTTTCCACTGAAAAAACCCAACCAACCGCAGCAGCAGGAAATCGCGTTCAGGATTCAGCCCAGCGGAAAAAACGCAACCGCAGCCACTCAGGTGGAGCTGCCAGCGACCGCAGCGATGCACGCCACGGAGAGCAAGGACGCCCAGCGACGCAGCGGCGCAACAGCACAGCAAATGGGAGTTCACAACTGCTAACTTGGAATCCTTTTGTTGTAACAAGTATATCCAGTGCAACTTCTAGTCATGCCTACGTTAAAATTTTGGTATTTATGCAAATCTAGACCTCTTCACGCATCCCACAAACCCACGTTAGGTAAGAAAATCAGACAAATCCATGTTACGTAAGAAAATCAGCATTAGCAGTCCCGGAACATCATGCATAATTTGATGACAGAAATCTCTGCTAGCATTAATAATGAATATGCAAATATTTGGAGGTTTCATCATGATGCGTATCATCCTTGGCTTGTTTGGCATCGTCAACCAAATCCTACCCTGCAATAACCGATTGAAACGAATGATTAACCACGGATCAACATGACAGGAGGGAGGCAGCACGACACAGCAGCAGACGACGGTGGTGCAAAGGAGCAGGCGGCCACTACGCTGTGCCACACCAAATTATTTGAATGCGATGCCAAAGCCTGTCATTATATAATGAGGCTCCGGCTGTCCGGGGGTTCCCCATTTCGAAGGCTTCTTAAAGAAGAACTTGCAGCTGGCCGGAAAATCAAATTAGACAATTTCCATTCTATAATCAAAGATCAACAGATTTTCCGGTTTTGTAATTTGCAGCTGGCCGGAAAATCAAAAAACAAAAGATTTTTCTGTTTTGTAGCTGACAGTTAACCCAAAACGAAATTAGAATTTTTGATTTTTTTTTTTGTGTCAACAAAATTGAGCTCCCCTCACCCAGCATCGCCCCAGACGGATTAGCCTCTTCCTCAGCAAGTCACTCGGTATAAACTCGGACTTACTGAGTCAGCACAATAGTTAACTCCGACTCATTGAGTCACTCGGGGGCAAACTCATTAAACAGTCAAAATAAGTGGTGGAAATTTAGACTTTCACCTTTTTACCCTTAAAAATATATTAATTTCTGACCGTGAGTCACAAGTTGTTTTACCAGACTGAGACTAGTCGCAGATACTTGGCCAGACAGCAAAACTCAAGATTCGAGACTCTACCTACAGAAACTCTGCGAAGATGGTAACAAAGGTTCTGTCCACTTAACCTTTCCATAAAACATTACAAACCTGTTTCGGCGGGTGAGGGATGCTCTAAAAGATAAAGGGAGTTGCACGTAGATCTTGCACTACAATCGACTCTTATTTAGCCATGAATATGGAGGTGGTGATACCATGGTATTCTTGACAAAGATAAAATTTCTATAATCAAATCGCACAAAGAGCTACATTTGCTTGTAATAAATTTTACATGCATGTCCATCAATTCAGCGAGGCATAGACAGCTTATACAGGTTTTAGTAGACAGTAAACGAGTAATGCCTTAAGCATAGAAATTATACAAATCTTTTATAATCCCTGCCATTCATTCATCAAACCTGCAACATGATTATCTTACTGCAGACTCTGAAACAAATATACAATCAACTGCAATCATAAAAGTATACATGATCAAGAAAAGGTATAAAATATTGATCATGTATACTTTTGTACAATCAAATATACCGTTTTTTATGCATAGAAGCTCCCATATAACGTACTACAATTTGATCAGAAAACCTATAACATATTCATCTTACTGCAAACGTAACGGAACAGCAAATAGCAAATGGCTCAGACATATGGAACCAAACTCCAAGGGAGATGAATCGCAGGGAGTGTGAAAACAAAGACAGTGGAAAAGTCTCTCAGAAGTTAAAAGCAAGTAATGGGCATCAAACCGGTTCAAAAAGCACAAAGATGAAAGAGAGAAGAGAAGTTGGTGTTAGTATTATTATGGGAACGTATGAGGGTGGCATGGTCCATGAATGCCAGGGCTTCCTCCAAGTCCTTCTCTGCAAGAAGAAGGCCCAGAAGGCCACTTTACATACTTTACTTCTGTTGCTGCTTCTTCTTTGGTTTCAATTGGAATCGTTTCAGCAGCATTTCGACTCAGAATCGTGGTTGCCGAAGTTGCAACCAACAATTCAGATGAGCAAACAAGCAGCAGCAGCATAATGATGATTATTGCAACTCCTGTATTATTGTGCTTCATCTTCAGTCGCTTACACCTAACAACATACTTATCATATTAGCACCTCAGATCTTAACAACTGAGGGCAAAATATTATTGAACTAGAACTTACATATTAGAAACTGGTTAAGACTGTAAGTAGAACTTACATCTTAGAAACTGGTTAAGACTCTAAGTACCTGGAACTGGAAGAGGTGTTTTCAAATCAGGTCAGAACCTCAAATGTAGGGAGGCATACAGAGGGTATTTACAGGCGGCATAATTTCAGACACCGAACAATCAAAACAGAAGGCGAAGGAGAAGTCGATTCTTTGAAAAGATGAATCGATTCTAACTTACTAAGCGGGCATAGCTTGTAGTTTCAGTTTTAGGAATTTCTCTTTGGCAGTTGTTGACTTACTGGGTTCCACCGCTAGATTTCATTGTCGTGCTGTACACGAGGTCAGCCACTATGTCTTGACCGAATTCATGGCTTGAGATGGAGTTCTTTATGCCACCATTTTGTAAGCGGACGTGGAGTCGACCGACCGTAGCAGATGGAATCTGTTTTCGACTTTTGCGTATCGTCGGTTTGAATGCAGGTTACTTCCGATTCAAGTAATTTTCTTAACGTCCCATTTTTTATGTCCGTTCAAGAAAAGGTAAGGGAATATTTGCTCTTCTCTCTCTTTCAAGTAATTTTCTTAACGTCCCATTTTTTATGTCCGTTCAAGAAAAGGTAAGGGAATATTTGCTTTTCTCTTTTTTCTCACCCCATCACACTTAAAAAGAACTTATTACATTACCAATGAACATGGTCCTTATTTACATAGGAAATTTTGCCCATGGTGCACTTCATTCTTAAGGTAGGAATTCTAACACAAGTTTGGCCGATTAGCTGCATTGCAAAGAACATGGTCCTTTTAAAAACTTTGCCCATGGTGTAGTTTAACCCTTGTGCATATGCCTTTTGATTACAATCTAGATAACATCATAGTAGGTCTCCTGGGTGGCTAAGGGTTTTCAAGTGAAAAGGAACACACTTCACCTTGTTGTTCATAGGATAGCTATGAAAAAAAGTAGCTTGTTGTTGACAACCTTCGGTTGACCTCTGTGGAGAAGCAACTCATCCGGGTCAACCAGGACATGAACCGTTTAGCCAGGGAAAATCGAACCCTCTTGATGGAGGAGGTACACACCATTCGTCAGAAGATGGCTATTGAAATATGCGTGTGGTAATGAAAAGCTAAAGGAGCACTTCTAGGACCAGGTAGGGATATATAAACAAATCATTGAGAAAGAGATCCATATGGCCAAGGCCCACATCAATGCTATCAGTGCTCAACACACTGACTGGCGGGCCATATTGGACACATATGCATTTGCCCACTAGGCGGAAGTTAAGAACTAGGACTTGCAGATCCAGGACCTTACAGAATACATGGAGTTGGCAAACCTGCTGTATGCCAACCTTGTCATGTTAATAGCAAGGCACCCGAGAACAGAGCTCGAGCAACAGGTAGCCACCACCTACATCAAATATGAAATAGAATTTGTAGAACGCAAGAAGATATTGCAAAAATTGGAGGTTGCAAATTCTAAACTTGAGGTGGTTAAAGCAAGTTACCAGGGACAAAAAGGTATCGCAACAGACTTCGCTCAATGACTTGCAGATTTTCAAGAATACAGAGACAAAGCTAGAGCCTACGAGGAGGAACGATGGGTGTTTGCGGCTTGGTATGTCAAGGAAAATAAAATGTTTCTGTAATTACCCTGCCCATGGGAGGTGCCGACTCCATCAAATATTAAAACATTAGCATGGATGGCACAAGATCCCTGAACCAAAGAGGAGAAACTCTAAGCCATACTTCAACACCATTAGGCCCCAAGACCTGGAGCACAAGACAAGGGAAAGGCACCCATGGAGGAGCCACCGCCACCAGGAACTACATGAGTTCCACCAATTTTGTAGCTATAGGATTTTCTTTCACATTCTTTGTGTTGTGTCTTAATTTGTTCTGATTCCACACTGCGGCATGAATCCATTATCACCAGTTAATAATCCCATACCTATCCACTGTGTAATCAATAGAGCTTGTTCTCACTTTAACTTGAGGATGAGTTTTCATTCAGTCATGGGGGTATGATGAGTTATCATTTTATTGGTCACGATATCACGTATGCGATATCATAGCCTAGACATGATATAGCATACATGATATCGTAGCCTCTCTCCTCATCTATAAATAATAGGTAGACAGATTTGGTAGGTAGTTTTTAGAGTTATTAAGTTTAGGTTTTTAATAAGTTTTTAGGACATCAGTTTTCTTCTCAACCCTTTTCTCCTAGTGCATGCCTGCAGTGTGGTGATTGTAATTGTACGACATTCTTATTTGAGTGTGACATACTTGGACACGCACATGATTGTCAATAAAGATAGAGATTACTTCATCATTGCAGCATCCACTTAGCTTAATTATTTATTTAATTGTTAGTTACTAATTTCTTAGTTAATATCTCTTCACCCTTATCTCCTAGTAATGTGGAACGAGTACGACTTAATCACGAGCATTCAAGTGTGACTACTTGGTAACCCAGTAGTGTACTTAGGCCATGTGCTTGGTAATCCTAGTGGTAGTCATGCACGAGGTCCAAGATGTGTACGGATGATTGAGGAACGGATGCTCATCGCACTTAGGCTAGTTAGATTCCCTCTCACACTCTCTCTCCTAGCTTAGTTCATATTATTTTCCATTATCTTCAGGAGTAGCATTAGTATAGGAACACATCATACACCTCACTCTAGACTAAACCATACATGATAAAGTTAACACTAGTCTAGATGGGAAGACAACGAACTGCGATCTAAGAATAACTATCTAGATACCATAACTAGTCCGTCTATGGAGTTCGACTGGATCATGCGTGAAATGCTCGTATTTGTATGGTTGAGTGTAGGGGTACCTCACCACTCATCACCACCTATTTAATAAATATATGTGCTATGAATTTTGAAAACATTGTCAAGAAAATTACTAAGAAAATTAACATTTGAAATAAATCAACTAAATTTGCATCCATAACATTCCATCTCTATCTAATGTGCACCAATATAGGACATTTTGAAGAAAATTTGGTCTTTATCTTCAATGCTATTTGTATCGTATAGTAGACATATTTGTTCTTGACAAGGAATTTTGTGTCATCTACCTTTTCCAATTCTTAGATGATAAGATCCTATTTTAGCTTTGCTAATCATGCATTGTAATTGATGAGAAATAGTGGCAAATAAATAATTTTTTTTGAATTAAAGCCTCCCTTGATACTATTCAAATGTAAATGTTTTTTTGCCATTCCAGGCCAAGATATTTGTAAGAGGAAACTATGTTTATGTGTTTATTTCCTATCGTAAAATTGTACATCTTATTTCGTGTGCCAAAAATCATAACTTTTGTTTTTTGGACATCAACATTCATTTTTAACTATTGACAAAATTCATTAAGAGTATTAAGTATTTGCAACAATCTTTTCACTGAATTTGAAATTAAGGCAACATCATTAGCATAGAGTAAGAGTCTAACTGGGCTGCTTTTGATTGTAATTACAAAATGAGATGGTATTTTATGAATACTCTTCAAGTTCATGAATAAAAAACCAAATAAAGTAGCAAAAAGAAGACATCCTTATCTAATACCAACAAAACTATTAAATAAAATTCTTTCTTGCCCATTTGTAAACTTAATGCATACTTTTGTAAAATTTTTAGATAGCCAATAATAGTGTGTATGATCTTCTAAATTTTTCAGGTGTCTATAACTTCCTTCGAATGATAGAATCCTAGGCTTAAAAAACATTTACAAAGCAAATAAAAGTTTTCATCTTTTGCTTTATTAATAAGATATTTTAAAGTGATTAAATGATCTATAGTATAATGCTGTTGCCTAAATTGTCCTAAACTGTCTGAGCATCTCTATAACTTACTTTGAATAATAGAATCATTGGCTTAAAAAAATTTACAAAGCAAATAAAATTTTTCTTTTGTTCTATTAATAAGATATTTTAAAGTGATAAAATGTTCTATTGCAGAATGTTGTGGCCTATGTGCAAAATTGCAGGTATCTTCTTCCTTTACCCCATATTCCAAGCATAAATTTTAAAATTGTGGTTGAAAGCTTAGCAAAAATATTGTTGATTCATTTTATAATTATTAGATCTTTTTTTGTCTTCTTTTTAAAGAGTATAACTACTTCAACTACTCTATTGGTGCAACATTTTTTTTCTAACCTCACTTTAATGTCATATAATGTCTTTAATCCTATGCAAATAATTCTATCCAATATTACTAGACTTCACTATCGACTCGTTTTTGTGGGTATAAACTCCATCCATTTTTGTTGGTTAGATATATATGAATTGGTAGAGATGATCTTAAAGAAGATGATGTTAACCAAGCCCGACTCCTGTATGAGGCAACAAGAAAGATAAAAATAGAATTACTCATCCATTCCTTATTTCTTTACCCATTTCCCAATTTAGTTATACCCTCTCAGTCAAGTTTGTTCTATCTTTGTTTGTTCATGGTGTTCTTGAAACATAAACCTCTCACATAAATAACAGCTCAAAAACACCATGAATAAACAAAGACAGAACAAACTTGACTGAGAGGGTAAAACTAAATTGGGAAATGGGTAAGGAAATAGAGGATGGATGAGTGATTCTATTTTTATCTTTCTTGTTTTCTCATGTCTTTTTAAAAATCATCTCAGCCAATTCATATATATATCTAAGCTAGTGGAGTCGTTTTGTAGGCTAGGTGTAGAGTTTAATTATTTTTTTTCGTGGAGCTGTTTTGTAAGCTAGGTGTAGAATTTATTTATTTTTTTAAATTTTTAAAGTTATCAATTATCATTATAAAGGTTATTATTATAAAAGTTAAGTTGTGAAATTTTTTTTGAAAGTTTTAAAGTTATCAATTATCATTAGAAAGGACACTGTTATAAATGTTTAAGTTGTTAAAAAATTATTTAAACTATTTCAATAATATCACTATTTGCATACCAAGTAATATATATGGATAATTCAATCATTTAGCTAGATACGGAATAATCCAATTAATGTGTGCTTGCACCTTTTTATTTGGTGTTGAATGATATCATATAATGCATCATCTTGAGAAAGCTTGCATGAAGGAATGACTTTAGAAGCCCATCCCCACGTATATTGAGCAAAGGGGCAATGCAAAAAAACATAGATAAAATCTGCAATTCCACCATAGAGGGGGCACTTAGGGGTGTGAATCCTAAGGTATTCAAGATGTTTGCCGATGAGTAAACCTTGATGGAGAAGACACCAGAGAAATTGTTGAATTTTAGGAAGAGTTAGAAGGTTCCAAATTCATTTGAAGAGGGGGATCCAAAATTGCTCAAACTCTTGTTTGTGTCAAGATCTATTACAATGTTGAATGACCATTGAGGAGTCCTTCAACAGTTGAAAGGGAATATGCAGCTTACAAGGAAGAAGTTTCGACTCATTAATCCACTAGAGGCCATGAAATATACTTTGAACCAAAATGTACAATTGTAAGTACCAATTGATGAGTGGTGAGGTATCCCTACACTCAACCATATGAATACGAGCGCTTCACGCATGATCTGGTTGAACTCCACAGATGGATTAGTTGTGGTATCTAGATAGTTACTCATAGATCACAGTTCCCTGTCTTCCCAAACTTACTTGTATTGTCACGGTTGTATGGTTAAGTAAGCTTGTGGTATATAATTTTTATAGCTTTTGTATTTTTTATGTATTTTGCTAATAAAGGAGAGGGAGAGAGAACTAAGTAGCTAACTTACATTATCTATTCATTAATTAAGTTCTAAATTTTTCTAGCACCAGTATCTGTTCCCACTTGCCGTACACATCCTGAACTAGTGCAACATTGCTGGGATTACCAAACGCTAATCGTTACTAGGTTACCAAGCACTACACGTATGCTCGAAGCGGTCGTACTAAGTGTATTTAACTAAGAGGGTTGAAGGTTGAGAGAGATATTAATTAACTAGGAAAGCATTAAAAAATAATTAATTACTAATTAGCTTAATCTTTATGCTGCAAGGTTTATCATAAAGTTCATCTTTAATGCTGTACAAAAAATTGTGCTCAGGTACAAATTGCTCGAATAAAGATCCATTCACTCTATGACTCCTACTATGGGCACACAAAAATAATTCTAACTTTGGAATGACTAAACTACAAGAATCTAGCTAAGGGTCTAAGTCTAACTATGTGGAACCAAGGGCGCCACCTCTTATTTATAGAAGATGATGCAGGATGCAATATCGCATGGCAGATGCGATATCACGTATGCGATATCACAACTCATCATACCCCCATGACTGAATGAAAACTCATCCTCAAGTTCCTTACAAAATATTGGGAAGGTATGGGATTATTGACTTAACTGACAACTAATGGTGAATGGGATGACATGTGAACGGATCAGTCATTACAATACATGACAATATTAGTGTTCATGACTACAAGAATGAACACTATACACAATTGACATCTAGCCTTGTTTGGCAGCTGAGAGAGAAGAGAGAGAGAGAGAGAAAAGAAGAAGACGTGTTGTTGCCGATGCCAGGATTGCACCTTCCGTTGTACATCTATAACCATGCCATCAGTCTTGTTCCTTACAGGATTGTTCCAGCACCAGTCCATCTTGAGTGTTTCCTCCAGATCCAGTCCATTGCTGTATGATTGCCATCTGCACACACAACATAGTCACATATGAGCAAGGATAAGTAAATCACAATACAGTTGATACCTCGCCTCGGTGTAAGGTCCATTAGCTGAGTTGTGATATGGCCAATATGGATTCTAGAGATATAACACTAGTGACTACCCAAGGTGTAGGGGTTAGAAAAAATTGGACTAGGGCCCCCTTGACTAAGAGTGATCCTCCAGCAGTGATAGAATGGAAAAAGATAAGGAATAAGAAAGATGGAGAAAAAGAAACAATGACAACATCGATAAAATGGATGTCAGAGATGGAAATGAACAAAAAAAATGTTGATTGTGGGAATGTTTAAGGGAAAGAAAACTGATGCACCAAATAGAAATGCCAGTGGGTTCTCCCCAAAGCAGGCTCATGCCCTTTTATGCCCTGGCAAATCCACATTCAAAGAGTTCGTAGGCTTTGGAAATGTCATTTGGAAGAAAGAGTTAAAGACTTAACCCCAAGAATTCACCAAAGAGAAAACAATGCATCAACCAAAATATAGACTACTGATACAACTGGCAATGAGGTGGAAAGTAGAGAAAGAATGATGGGGAGAAGAGAATGGAATGGAGTCCCAAGAACAAGGTGGTGTACAGCCCCTTGTGTATTTATGGTTAATGTGACT
>MNCI01012686.1:162790-176047 GCA_015680685.1 Gnetum montanum
CCCCCACCTCGGATTGCGTACTCCAATCTTCATTGTCATATAATTTGTTGATTCTTGAATGAACTGCCTCACTAGATGTGGCATTATCATAGTCTTGTAGGAGAGGCATGATTGTGAAATTGTGTGTGAATTTTTATGTGACTTTTTGTAATTATTTCTTCCTAAAAGATATATCGTTAATTCCTATACAGTGACCTTGTACGATATAACTAATCTAGATAACTAGCACCATCCTTGGCAACGACGCCAATGATGAGTGACGAGGTGCCCCTACACTCAACCATACGAATACGAGCACTTCACGCACGATCCGATCGAACTTCGTAGACGAACTAGTTGTGGTATCTTGATAGTTACTCGTAGATCGTAGTTCGCTGTCTTCCCAAACTTACTTGTATTGTCACGGTTGTATGGTTAAGTAAGCTTGAGGTATATGATTTTTATAGCTTTTGTATTTTTTATGTCTTTTGCTAATAAAGGAGAGGGAGAGAGAACTAAGTGGCTAACTCACATTATCTATTCGTTAATCAAGTTCTAAATGTTCCTAACACCAGTATCCGTTCCCACTTGCCGTACACATCCTGAACTAGTGCAACGCTGCTGGGATTACCAAACGCTAATTGTTACTAGGTTACCAAGCACTATCGCATGCTCGAAGCGGTTGTACTGAGTGTATTTAACTAAGGGGGTTGAAGGTTGAGAGAGATATTAATTAACTAAGAAATCATTAAACAATAATTAATTACTAATTAGCTTAATTTGTATGCTGCAAGGTTTATCATAAAGTTCATCTTTATTGCTGTACACAAAATTGTGCTCAGGTCCAAATTGCTCGAATAAAGATCCGTTCACTCTATGACTCCTACTGCGGGCACACAGAAATAATTCTAACTTTGGAATGACTAAACTACAAGAATCTAGCTAAGGGTCTAAGTTTAACTCTGTGGAACCAAGGGCGCCACCTTTTATTTATAGAAGATGAGGTAGGACACGATATCACATGGCGGATGCGATATCGCGTACACGAGATCATGGCTCATCACCAATGAATGAAATTATCAACATGATCTAAGCAATGGTGCACTGTTTTGGAAGCTCCATATAAATTTTTGAACACTTCCTAGGAAATCCATTGATTTGAGAGATGAAGACAACTAAGGGAAATAACTCCCTTTTGATACTAAGTGGTGGCTATCCTTGCATTCATAGTATCAAGAGGAGCAGGTGACATGGGTAACCACCAAGGGAAAAGCTTAGAAAGAAGAGTAGGATTGATCTTAACCTCAGTCTAATTTATACAATGGTTTAAAGCTTGCCATGCCCTCCAAATTCTTTTGAAGACATGGGACCAGGGATGGTGATAGTATGGGGAGAGAGGATTCAATTGATAGGATGGATACCTTTCCAAAAGGGCTTATTTTTTGAAAATGCTTATTAGAGCCTTAACTAGAGGAGACTTCCAATAATGTTAGGGGCATCTAGATGTTGAACCAACCACTTAGTGACTAAGGTAAGCCCCTGTTGGAAAGAATTCAAAAGGCCTAAACCACCCCTATTCTTAGGAAGAGTTAAAATAATGCAGGCAACATGATGGAATCCTTTTTGGGAGTCTTTAGACAACCACATGAAGTCCTAAAATAATTGCTTAAGCTTTTGATGTGTAGCATGGGAGGGGGCCCAACATTAGGAATAATACACATGAGTAGAAGCACAGATAGACTTACAGAAAAGGTACTTGCTTGTTAGGCTGAGGGGTTTAGTCTTCCATTTTTCGATTTTCCTTTGAATTTGAGAAATTACTTGCTCCCAAAGGGCTGAAGTAGGGCCTCTAAAATGGAAGCAAATTCCCCAAACCTTAATGATATCTTGGTTCTGAATAAGCTTCTAGCTATAATTGGGCAAATGACTATAATTATTATTGAAGCTATATACAGAAGATTTAATCCAATTAATAGTGGAGCTAGAGAGAGAGAGAGCAGTATTGATCCACTTGAGATAAGAGGCATTGCACATTAACAACAGTGTTTTGAATGAGGAAAAATGAGTCGTTGGCGAAATGCATATTAAGAAGTTGATAATTAGGGGAAGAGAGACAAACCTTGAAGAGAACCTTATTCTGAATATCAAAGTTTAATTGATGATAGAGAAAGTTAGTAGTGATGATGAAGAGGTAAGGTGTAAGAGGACATCCTTGCATCACTGACTTGTGGGTAGAGAAGGGAGAAGTGATACTAAAGGTAGTAGTGATTCTCACAATAGCATTTGAGAATAAACATTTCACCATATGAAGAAACTTAGGACCAAAACCCAGTTTAGTCATGGTTTGGATGATAAAGTCTCACTTGATATTGTCATAGGATTTAGCATAATCAAGCTTCATCAAGAGGATATCTTGACTGTCATCCTTTGCTCATTGAAGAGCTTCCCAGGAAGCGATCACATTATTTAAAATGTACCTCCCTAGAACAAAGCTTGTTTGTTGGGGAGATATAATATGACAAAGAGTTTTCTTCAAATGTAAGGCTAAGCACTTGGTCCATATTTTGTAAACCATGTTAAGAAGAGTAATGGGTCGTCAATTGGAGATACAAGTAGGATCCCTTAATTTATGAAGAAGATGAATAATCCCTTGATTTAAATTTAAATTTGGTCCTAGAGAACCAGTAAGGGTAGCCTCTCTAATAACTTGGAAGAGATCAACACTAACTAGATCCCAATGATTTTGAAAAAATTTATAGGGAAAACCATCATAAATGGGGGCCTTCCTAGGGCTCAATTTAAAGCAAGCCTGCAACATGGTAAAGTTAACTAACCTATGATAATTAAGTGTAGTGGCCTTGAAAGATGAGAGATCCATAGGGGTAGCAATAAATAAGACTACGAAATGCTCCTTAAGATAGGAAAGGAGACTATTGTGGTTAGTGATGGTGGTACCATTACTAGAAATTTTGTCTAAAGAGGATGAAGGAGAAGAGCTATTAAGATACTTGAAGAATTCCTTACAATGTTCATTTTGAATATTTAACCAAATAAGTTTGCTCTTAATTAAAGCACTTTGTGCAACTGAGCGAACTTTAGCCAACTCCTCGTGAAGTTGACTATTAAAGGGGTCTTGAACTAATCTTTCAGTAAGGTGATCTATAGTGGAGTAGATGTTGTTATACTCTTGTCTGGCATGAGAGGCCACTTCCTTACCATAGTAGCGGGCAAAATTCCTCATACTACTAGTAACATGATGCCATCACTAAATCCAACCCATCAAACCTAAGGGCCTAAGTTTCGCATTCCAAAGGTTTGCGAGAAGTTGTTGGGAGAAAGAATAAGAGAAACAGTTACAATGTAATGAGAAAAGATGAAAACTACGCTTGTGGCAACTTTCGTGGATTTTCATAGATATAGTGATGGGGTAATGTTCTGATAAGTTTGTGTGTTGATGAACAATAGTAGCAATAGAAGTCTACTAGAAAAAAAGAGTGGAAACATAAAACCTATCTAACTAATTGTAAATGCGAGCCTACCCCATACAAAGATTACTCTAGGTGAATTTTGTGAAGAGGGCCATTAGCAGTAGCCTCAACACCATCAAAAAGATAGAATCGTTTCTTAAAGTTTGACCATGACTAATACTTGTAATTAGGAAGTTGGAAAAAAGCTCCCCCTATCTTATTGTGTGAGAATTTTGTCATGTTTAAATCACCATTGAAAATCCAAGGAACAAAAGAAAGAGAATGGGCTAGTTCTTGCCACAAACGGGCCCATTCCGTAGAGTCATTAGGGGCATTAATGGAATAGACACCGAAGGGTCCTTGTGAGGAGGAGAAGACAACCCAAGAGACTCTGTGGCCAAAGTTGGAACCACATTAAATGATTTTTTCTTTCCAATAAGCTAAAAGGAGAATGGTTGCTCCACCTTTTCCACACACATGTGAAGTAGCTAAAACTGAAGAGTGGGGAAGAAACTAATGGGCTGAAAGAGATAAATGGTTGGCTGAGATCTTAATTTCTTGAAAAAGAGCAAAATCAAAAGTGATATTTAAACTTAGAGAAAGTTGCTAGCTCATTTACATTAAAGCTTATCAGTTAAGCCTCGAACAATTCAAAATAAGAGATTTATGGAGAAGCAGAGGATGTTTCTAATGACAAGACATCCAAAGATTTTGGGTTCGAAGTATCAATTTTCATTATGTGTGAAAGAATAGCAAAGGAGTTGTTTGTAGTAACAAGTAGAGCAAGATTGTTTGTGGGGGGAGAAGAGATAGGCTGAGCTATAGTGGAGGAGGCTTTAGCTCTTTTCCTTCCACTTTTTGTCATAAACTCACCACTTAATAGTGAATCCTTGAATGACTTTGAATGGGTGACCTGTGCTTTTGAAGCGACCGTTGTGAGAGAACAAGATTAGGATACTTTTGACTTAAAAAGATTGGATGAGGAGGAAGGTTTTGCAATGTTTTTAGAAGAGGATCCAAACTTGAAAGTTTCAGATAAAAGTAATCTACTTTTTTCATAAAAAGTTTCCCTCCAGGCACAAGGGTAACAGAGTTCTATAAAAGGTATCAAGCTGAATACAATAACGATGAAATTGGACGTCACTGACCTGCATTGGAGGTCACTGACCTCAATACCATGTTCAAAAAAGATATGGCTGAAAGAAAAGATTAAATGAATGTTTGGGAGCTCAACATAACAGGGATAACATTGTAAGCTGGGTAATTCACCCAAAGCCTAACCAAGGAAGAAACCCTCCCCTCCAGCCCAACCCACCACCACAGCACCGTGAAGATCCGCACTGCCACTCTAGCAACCAAAACTGCAGCGGCATCCACGCGAATCGGCACAGCCTCCATACAGCAGCAATGCAGATCTGCCCAGCTGCAGCATAGCGCTGCCAGGAAAATACAGTTTCAACCGCAGCAAAGAATACCACGAAATGATGTTGCTGCAAAACACCAAACGCAGAGAGAGGCAGAGCGAGGAGCAACAACAACGCGGAGAGGCGCGCAAAGACACGGAGCGACACAGCAGGAAGAAGATTTCTTTCCACTGAAAAAACCCAACTAACCGCAGCAGCAGGAAATCGCGTTCAGGATTCAGCCCAGCGGAAAAAACGCAACCGCAGCCACTCAGGTGGAGCTGCCAGCGACCGCAGCGATGCACGCCACGGAGAGCAAGGACGCCCAGCGACGCAGCGGCGCAACAGCACAGCAAATGGGAGTTCACAACGGCTAACTTGGAATCCTTTTGTTGTAACAAGTATATCCAGTGCAACTTCTAGTCATGCCTACGTTAAAATTTTGGTATTTATGCAAATCTAGACCTCTTCACGCATCCCACAAACCCACGTAAGGTAAGAAAATCAGACAAATCCATGTTACGTAAGAAAATCAGCATTATCAGTCCCGGAACATCATGCATGATTTGATGACAGAAATCTCTGCTAGCATTAATAATGAATATGCAAATATTTGGAGGTTTCATCATGATGCGTATCACCCTTGGCTTGTTTGGCATCGTCAACCAAATCCTACCCTGCAATAACGATTGAAACGAATGATTAACCACGGATCAACATGACAGGAGGGAGGCAGCACGACACAGCAGCAGACGACGGTGGTGCAAAGGAGCAGGCGGCCACTCCGCTGTGGCACACCAAATTATTTGAATGCGATACCAAAGCCTGTCATTATATAATGAGGCTCCGGCTGTCCGGGGGTTCCCCATTTCGAAGGCTTCCTAAAGAAGAACTTGCAGCTGGCGGGAAATCAAATTAGACTGTTCCCATTCTATAATCAAAGATCAACAGATTTTCCGGTTTTGTAAATCAAATTAGACTGTTCCCATTCTATAATCAACAGGCTTTCCGGTTTTGTAATTTGCAGGTCGCCGGAAAATCAAACGAAATTAGAATTTTTGATTTTGTTTTTGTGTCAACAGCATCGCGCCAGACGGATTGGCCTCTTGCTGAGCAAGTCACTCGGTATAAACTCGGACTTACTGAGTCACTTGGCAAACTCGCACAATAGTTAACTCCGACTCATTGAGTCACTCGGGGGCAAACTCATTGAACAGTCAAAATAACTGGTGGAAATTTAGACTTTTACCCTTAAAAATATATTAATTTCTGACCGTGAGTCACAAGTTGTTTTACCAGACTGAGACTAGTCGCAGATACTTGGCCAGACAGCAAAACTCAAGATTCGAGACTCTACCTACAGAAACTCTGCGAAGATGGTAACAAAGGTTCTGTCCACTTAACCTTTCCATAAAACATTATAAACCTGTTTCGGCGGGTGAGGGATGCTCTAAAAGATAAACGGAGTTGTACGTAGATCTTGCACTAAGGCTGCCACTACAATCGACTCTTATTTAGCCATGAATATGGAGGTGGTGATACCATGGTATTCTTGACAAAGATAAAATTTCTATAATCAAACCGCACAAAGAGCTACATTTGCTTGTAACAAATTTTACATGCATGTCCATCAATTCAGCGAGGCATAGACAGCTTATACAGGTTTTAGTAGACAGTAACACGAGTAATGCCTTAAGCATAGAAATTATACAAATCTTTTATAATCCCTGCCATTCATTCATCAAACCTGCAACATGATTATCTTACTGCAGACTCTGAAACAAATATACAATCAACTGCAATCATAAAAGTATACATGAAATACCGTTTTTTATGCATATAAGCTCCCATATAACGTACTACAATTTGATCAGAAAACCTATAACATATTCAGCTTACTGCAAACGTAACGGAACAGCAAATAGCAAATGGCTCAGACATATTGAACCAAACTCCAAGGGAGATGAATTGCAGGGAGTGAAAACAAAGACAGTGGAAAAGTCTCTCAGAAGTTAAAAGCAAGTAATGGGCATCAAACCGGTTCAAAAAGCACAAAGATGAAAGAGAGAAGAGAAGTTGGTGTTAGTATTATTATGGGAACGTATGAGGGTGGCATGGTCCATGAATGCCAGGGCTTCCTCCAAGTCCTTCTCTGCAAGAAGAAGGCCCAGAAGGCCACTTTACATACTTTACTTCTGTTGCTGCTTCTTCTTTGGTTTCAATTGGAATCGTTTCAGCAGCATTTCGACTCAGAATCGTGGTTGCCGAAGTTGCAACCAACAATTCAGATGAGCAAACAAGCAGCAGCAGCATAATGATGATTATTGCAACTCCTGTATTATTGTGCTTCATCTTCAGTCGCTTACACCTAACAACATACTTATCATATTAGCACCTCAGATCTTAACAACTGAGGGCAAAATATTATTGAACTAGAACTTACATATTAGAAACTGGTTAAGACTCTAAGTACCTGGAACTGGAAGAGGTGTTTTCAAATCAGGTCAGAACCTCAAATGTTAACAACTGCAGAGACTATCTGTACTGAACATGGAACATCTTGAAGATAGAGCTTCATGGAAACGTAACAGTGAAAAGAATGAGCTGGAAGCTGAGGCTTGCCTGATGTAGGGAGGCATACAGACGGTATTTACAGGCGGCATAATTCCAGACACCGAACAATCAAAACAGAAGGCGAAGGAGAAGTCGATTCTTTGAAAAGATGAATCGATACTAACTTACTAAGCGGGCATAGCTTGTCGGTTCAGTTTTAGGAATTTCTCTTTGGCGTTGTTGACTTACTGGGTTCCACCGCTAGATTTCATTGTCGTGCTGTACACGAGGTCAGCCACTATGTCTTGACCGAATTCATGGTTTGAGATGGAGTTCTTTATGCCACCATTTTTTAAGCGGACGTGGAGTCGACGGACCGTAGCAGATGGAATCTGTTTTCGACTTTTGCGTATCGTCGGTTTGAATGCAGGTTACTTCCGATTCAAGTAATTTTCTTAACGTCCCATTTTTTATGTCCGTTCAAGAAAATGTAAGGGAATATTTGCTTTTCTCTCTCTTTCAAGTAATTTTCTTAACGTCCCATTTTTTATGTCCGTTCAAGAAAAGGTAAGGGAATATTTGCTTTTCTCTTTCTTTCTCTCTTTGGGGAATGGATCTTTCTCTCTTTGGGGAATGGAGGTTAAGGTGAGGATTGCTACCAGACCCCATCACACTTAAAAACTTATTACATTGCCAATGAATATGGTCCTTATTTACATAGGAAACTTTGCCCATGGTGCACTTCATTCTTAAGGTAGGAATTCTAAAACAAGTTTGCCAATTAGCTGCATTGCAAAGAACATGGTCCTTTTAAAAACTTTGCCCATGGTGTAGTTTAACCCTTGTGCATGTGCCTTTTGATTACAATCTAGATGACATCATAGTAGGTCTCTTGGGTGGCTAAGGGTTTTCAAGTGAAAAGGAACACACTTCACCTTGTTGTTCATAGGATAGCCATGGATTATCACACTTGAGGGCTAGGGTTTATGAGAGAGAAAATGAGATTTTCTATGGTCACCTAGTGATTGTGGCTAACCATTTTTCAACTTTACATATCCTACATTCACATGGCCATGATGATAACATAATAAGTTAGCATACATCTCATCCTCCATAATCCAACATAACTAATAAAATTTTTATCTTGAAAAACATTGGGAAGAATTAATAAAATATTAAAGTATATCATATAAGGAGATTTTATATAATAGTAATATGATACTGCATATGAAGGATTATACTTGCATTATTTTCAAATGGTGTTATGATGACCCAATGCCTAGTAACTCAAATGATCATAATGATCACTAAAATCATATAAAAAACACAAACCAAACCAAAACCAATAAGCTAAGAACGAGATAATGGAAATGCAACTATATACAAATGAAATGCATGGAGAAAGGAAAGAAAACATGGAACTAGGGATCTACCAGGTGTCCACATGGGGCACCTAAGTGGAAATGCTTTAGATGAAATGCATTAAAATTTCTATTTAATTTGTATCTTTGCAAATCAACAATTTTATAAACATTGGGGCTAATGACATTTGAGACTTGGTATGGGCTTGACCACATAGGAGAAAACTTATTTTGAGGACTTGTTTGACTAGATGCTCTCTCTCCTTTTTAGATTAGATCTCTTATTTTAAAGACTTTACTTACATATTTTTTGTCAAACCATTTTTTAAAAATTTGTTAATGGTTAAGATTATGAAAATCAATACATAATTGTCATTCACTTGTTTGTTTTCTATTAGGCACTAAATGTCTCATAGGATAAATATTTTTAGATTCTAAAAGTTTATCAATTTCTTTTTTCATCCAAGTTTCAATCGTAAGTCTAATAGATCTAAGCTTTTGTCTAAATGGTTTGGTTTTAATATGTAAGTAATCAAATAAAGCTTCTCTAGTTGCTACTTTAGGAAAGATTTTATTTGAAAAATATGACATCCTTTGACAGAGCTTCTTCATTAATTTGAGAAACTTTAAAACATTAATCACTAAATTCACCATTGGAAAATAAAAATACATGAATATGATTATCATCATCAAAACTTGAAAAGAAAAGATATCATCTAGAATAGAATAGAAGTTAACCTTTTTAATAATTATTTTAGAATCTCAAGCATTGTGTCTAAAAGGGACATCTAAAATAGTGGCCATTTGAGCTAATGCATCAGGAACATAATTTTCTTCTTTAAGAACTTGTTCAATGGATATGTCATCAAAAGTTGGCTCACCTTTTAATGTTTTAATGATTAGAATCTTATTTATATTCTTATCTTTTCCTAATGGTAGTGGGTTACCAAAAAGAAACGTTCTTCTAGCATGTTGATATTAAGGCAAGGCATCTTCATAAACTTCTTCACATTCTCTAAAAGCAAAAGAATTTATTTCTACAATATCACTCTCATTGAAATTTATAACATGTTCACCAAGTCCAACTTCAATAAGTCCAATATAAAGATTAGTATTTTGATTTTCCAAATATTGATTTTGTTGATCAAAAGTTGTTAGCACTTGTTTATAAAATGGTTCTCTTGGTATAACAACATATTTAGATTTTCCTTTAATAGGAATTAATAATTTAGAAAAATCTGATCTAAAGAAGCCTCCAAACTAAGCTCCAAAAGTCCTAGATAGAAGCACACCATAAGTGGGTGACATATCAACTACTAAAATATCTATATAACATGTGAAAGTAGGGTATTGTTTAAGTTGCACTTTCACTCCTTTTAATGAACCTACGATAGGTATATTAGATCCATCAAGTTGTATCACACTTCTTTCTTGTGGTAGCATTTGTGCTCCTAACATTTTACACACCTCAAGTGGCATGATGCTAAAAGTTGCACCAGATTCCATTAAGTAATTATGAACATTCTTTCTAAAATGATTAAAGTTAGGAAAGGAGGTTGATCTTGTTTAACATGAGTTTACTTGAATTTTGTGTTAATAATGCATTGGGACTTTCTACAAAGTGAACTTGCCTTTCGGTTGTTGAAGATTTTTCTTTATTGGTTTCAAGTGTATGAATTATCTTTTGAATCACATCTTTCATTTCATTAAAATGCAAAAGATCATATATTGAGATGTAGGCTTTAACTCTTTGTAAATCCTCAACTAGATCATAAGATTTATGTTCATCTTTGACTTCATGTTGAGGTGGAGTTCTTCTAAGTATAGAAAGGGAGTTTGGTTCTTGTGAAATGTGTTGATGCGTAAATTTTGGATACACTAACACCTGTGAAAACTTGTTTTAGGATATGGGTATGGAATATTGACAAAAATAATAATGACAATTCAAACAAAATATTGAATATTTAAATTTAATTTAATTTTAAGAGGGTTTTGTTATGTTTTAACAAAAACAGAGTAAAATAACTAAAATTAAAATTAAACATTTGTGAAAATTTTTTTCTTTAAAAAAAACAATACAAAGAGGAAAATTGAAATTAAATTAAAATTTATCGGGACCCTTGCCACTTGACCACCGTCATTCTGTGATGTTGCTACCTGTTGCTTGCGTGGCTGCTTCAGGATCTAATGATTTGGGAGCCGCAGTCACCTTTGGCCACCCACCTGCAGTACTCGAATCTGTCACTGTTTATGGCGCATACTATTCATAGTCTCCCGTGTTCATAGTCTCCCGTGGCTGAAAAATGTGCTGTGTGGCTCAATTAACCCTTGGATGGATGGAGTTTGGAGAAAGATTGAATGCCATAACGCAAGAAGGACTTTTGCTATTGGAAGCTCAACGAATGAAGCAAGAGGCTGGATCCACCAGCGGTGTGAAGAAAGCTTGATTTTGGTTTGAATGCCGTAACGAATTGTGTAAAAAACTTGGTTTGCTGCAATGGATTAGATGTGGATGCACTACTGAATCTTCAGATTCAATGAGGTGGAGGAATGACAGGCCAGCTTGATTGGATGTGGATGCAGCACCGAAATCGAATAGAGAGATTAAAATAATGGTAGAGTAACAGCAAAGGGTCCGGAAGAGATGTAATGGCCGGGATTCTCAAAATGAATGATTCCAACCTTATAGCCACGGAAGAATAGCGACCGAGAAAATTAAATGGTTGAATCACAGACAAATTTGGCAAGCAGACAGCAAAATCCCAAAACAAAATGAATTTGGCAAGTGGACAGCAGAATTCCAAAACCGAATGAATTCCTAAGATATGGTCCAATGACGAAAAGAAATAGTTTCAGAGTGCCAAAATTAGGTCTAGATGGAGTATTAGAAATGAAAAAAAAATTCACGAAGAGGTGATCGGCATATTAGCTAGGAGCAGATAGTTCCGGATCAGATACAACACCTGTAGTAAATAGAATCTTTCATGGATCATAAACAAAAAAAGCTAGAAAAGAAAACCACAAAGAGTCATGAAACTGAAGACTAAAACTATAGCTCCTCCTTCTACTAACTATTTCTCTTGCCACAAGAAATGAAAGGAACCCTTGCTTCTTAGAGAATTGTGAGAAATTCCTCTTGTGAAAAAAAATCAAAGCGCCCCNTCTCATCCCTGTCCAAATGTTGCCTAACAATGCAAAATGATGGATGGATGGTGGTATAACACAAAAGAAGAAGAAGTTCCTGATTGAAAGAATTGCAGGGGCACTGCTAGTGTTGCTAGTGAAGCTGGCCAAGTTTTACAACCGGGTGCTCAAGTGCCTGAAATGCCACCTATGCATAACCCTGCCTTGCATTTGTTCCACTCGTACCAGTCTCTTGTTGCATGCCTAGAGTTTGCTCCTTCGTTGCCAATTCTCTGCCTTGGTTGCTCTTTTGGTTTTATGCAATTATCTGAAATTGAAACTGGAATTCTTGTATACTTTCTCTCTCCTCTGCAATTGATCTTTTTAGGTTTGGAGGTGGAGGTAGACTATCTCTGGATTCACTCACTGGATAGTAAAAATACATATGCTATAAGTTTTGAAAACCTGTTTAAAAGAATTACCAAGTGTTTTTAGTAACATTTAAAACAAATTAATGAAATTTACAACCAATGTATCTCATCTATCTCTAATATCTCCTCGGATGCAGCATATTGCATGAGTGTAGTATTCATCTACAATAGAATTTTTATCATTATTATCTTAACATATATTTGCAATTTTTTTCATACATGTTCTAACCATGTTTGTTTTGCACATTCTTTTTAAATATAAGGTGATTCACAATACCTTGGGAAACTGGTCATGTTCCATGTCATCGACATTGTTGATAATGGTCCCATGCTTAGCATGGAAAAGGTTGACCTCAACAGAATGTTTACTTGGGATGCTTCAGTTTGGTTATTGATGAGACGCGATATGCACAAGCCGCGATATCGCATCGTCCCCTGCGATATTGTGTACGCGATATCGCAGTCCGCCACCAAATCTATAAATAAGAGGCGGCACTCCCCTCATTTGACATCCTAGGCTAGAAGTAGTGAAGCTCTGGCGGATTGATCACCCCAGAGATAGAATATTTTCCATGTGCCTGCAGTAGGAGTCCCCCAAGTGAACGGTTTTTTATTCGAGCAGCTTTGTACTTGAACGCAAGTTGTGTACGGCAATAAAGACGAGCTTTGTGGATAAACCTTGCAGTACATGGATAGGTTTATTTAATGTTGTTTATTGCTTTCCTAGTAACGCGGCATGAGTACGACTTGGTTACGAGCATTGACGAATGTGTACGGCTAGCCAAGGAATCAGCTACTCATCGCGATTAGATTCTCTCATCCTTACCTCCTAGAACGTGGGATAAGTACGACTTGATTACGAGCATCTACGAATGTGTACGGCTAGTTAAGGAATCGGCTGCTTGTCACACTTAAGCTAGTTAGGTGCCTTAGTACGACC
>MNCI01012686.1:176053-295236 GCA_015680685.1 Gnetum montanum
ACTTAACCATACACCGTGACAACAACAAGTAAGTCTGGGAAGACAACGATTAATTAACCCCAAATGTTCCTTGTGGCATTTAGGCATTTAGTCTGCGGAGTTAGACCAGATCGCGCGTGCTACGCTCGTTTCGTATGGTTGAGTGTAGGGGTACCTCGCCACTCATCATTGGCACTGTTGCCAGGGACTAAGTGTTTGTACGCCAATTAGAACATTAGGAAATCTTTCACATCGTTGTGAGCCTTAACGAACCTTTGGGTTAATTAGTTAAACAAGAACATATATAACGGTGAATAGCACACCAATAAAATGGCTTCTTCTCATAAGGTTAACTCACCTAGGGATAACACGGAAGATAGTCAACGACATACACATAACCAAAATCAGCCAAGTCCTCAACAATCTAGGGTGACATATACTCATCCTGATGAATATGTGCCTGATTTTACTTTTATTCTCCATCAAGATAAACAACTGTGGTGGAGAGATTTGCAAGGTAACATTGTGTTACCCCTAGATCGATCAGTCCCTAACATGCTTTCTGTGCCCTAGCACAGATTGGCATGCAAGAACTATTTGTGGAATACATTATGGATGACTTTGACACAAGGGATTATCATCCCACAGATGCCCAACGTATTCGGGATGAAAGGCAAGAGAGCCAACACTCATTGTTGAAGGGCAAGGTCCCCCATGTCCTTAGTGAAATAGGAGACGAGGAACCCCTCATGATGGGTTTCTTAGGAAATGATGTTCCTCCTCCTCATAATGGTGAAGAGGTTAGGCATTAGAGCCTTCGATCAACTGTACATGCTATGGGCTATGATCCCTGTGAGCACCAACTGTTCATAGTAGGAACAACCACTCACACTAAGGATGGACACTTAGATCGTTACAACGATCCGGGCCGAAGCAGCCGGAGAGAAGGTAAGAAACATCACCATGGTGATGGATCCCCTTCCTCTTCTCCTTCATCTCACCATTCACACTTTCCTTCCACATCTGGGCGCAACCATCATGAGCACAACGGAGAGGATAAAAGTAAGAAAGACGAAAGACCTCGACAGGAAGGTCGGGAGTTAGGACAAGGGCAAGGACGTAGGGAGAGTAGGGAATCACCATGAAGACATCACAGACGTCATGACAGGGATGATCATGACGAACCCCTACTCGCAACCCGAAGCATGCTAGACATCACAGAGTCAGTGAGGATCCCCACAAGGCACTTAAAAGATAGCAAGATCAAGTGTTTAGACATAAATAATATCCCACGTTTTGAAGGGGGATACAACGCTGATCCTCAACATCATTTACAGGCATTCCACGATGCCTATGCCTTGCAAAATATAGATATTGAGTGGCAGAAGCTTAAGTTGTTCTCAAGGACACTCACCAAAGAAGCAGAGAGCTGGTACCGGTCCTTAAAATCGGAAACCATCAGGAGGTGGAGTACGATGCTCGAACTGTTCAACAACAAATATCAAACGTACTCCAGAGTGTCCAATTTGCGTAAATAGATCCAAGGATGGAAACAAGGTGCTTATGAACCCTTGGATGCTGCCATGGCCCGTTACTATACACTGCTACATCATTGCCTTGGCCATGGGTACGCTAAACGGGATCAACTTCTCCACATCGTGGATGGGCTAAGGAATGAAACTAGAAGAACTCTTGGGGCTTATGCCCAAGGGAGACTTTTCCAACTAAGAGCCCATGAAGTTGAAAGTTTGTTGGAATAAGTAGCGTAAGAAGAGGGTGAGCTACGTAAGAGGGAAAGTGCAGAAGAATACAGCCGCAATCCCTCCCTTCTCAAGAAGGGAGTAAAATTCTGTGATGAGGAGGATGAGTCACCACTTGAAGAGTTGGTGAATCGGAAAACCTTACCGATCCAAAAGTTAACAACTGAGGTATTGGCTAAGGTAGATCAAATGTGGGATTCCTTAGACTCAAGAATAGAAACAGTCTTAAAAGTCGTAGAAGAGTCTAAGGTAGAACAAGGTAGTGACAAAGGCAAAACCAAGTGGAGAAACTTAAGCCCTGCACATAACAAGGGTAAGGGAAAAATTTCTATCTCCGATGAGGCTGTGAATTCTGATTCAGACGATGATAGTGGATGTGAGGTCTGCTACTACGACCATCCTAAGGGATGTTGCCCAATTATCTCACATCTGCAGGAGTCTGGGGTGTATGCGTTAAATCCAAGACTTAATCAATGGAAAACACCCCGAAGGTTACCTTATCCACAAGGTAACCCAAGGCAGTTCCACCAACCCTTAACATATTACCCAAGAGGAACGCCTGCACAGCCTATTGGACAACATCAGCAGTGGCAATACCCACAGTCATGGGGGATGCCACCACCAACACATCAATACCCTTACCAATAGCCTGATCCTTACGGTTATTATGTGTAGCAGCCAGTTTCTCCAGGTGACTCTATGGGTCACACTTCTCCTCACTGTCACTACTAAGTTTAGGAGTACTTCAAGAGGACTCCTTCTCCTCCGGGAGATATCTCACATGTAGTCCATCCTCTAACTCCACCCGCACCTCTTCCACCTGTAGTTCCCATACAACCTGTTCCAACAATGCAAGGGGAATTACCTACTCAACCGCAGCAACGTAACACCGTGAGAGCTATAAATATTCAGCATGTAAATATCCAACCGGGTGCTAGTTCTGACAACTATACAAAGAAGAGACCCTTCTTCAGAACTAGGAGCCTAGACAAACTCTCGCAACAACAAGTGGATGGGTACATGTATAGGCCTCTAACCACTAACGCTTCGGAGAACCCTTCAGTCCAACAACTAAGTACGCAAACGGTTATGTTGACACATACCGTAACAGACTGGATAAAGTTGGGCCACCTTCCCAGGAAACTATCTAACCCTGGGAACCCCTTAATTCATTTACAGATCGTCGAAAATGCACCACATTGAGCTCTTCTTGACTCAGGTTCCGGAGTCAACCTAATTTCACAAAAGATGTATCAAGTCTGGAACCTACCCCAACTTAAGAAGAGTAACATACAACTGGAGCTGGCTGACCAATCCATCGCCATTCCCTTAGGATTGGTGGAGGACATTATCACCACTGTGTGTGGGTGGTCATACCCAGCTGATTTCCTAGTGATTGAAGTTAACAACGAAGGGGGCTTTCCCATTATAATGGGAAGACCGTGGCTAAGCACTGTAGATGCGTACCTAGGAATTTGTGATCTTTCCTTGCAAATTTCTAAGATAAACATTTACGGAAAGATCGAGAAGAAGGAAGTTCCATGCATCACATACAGTGATTCATTGGGTGATGACATGGAGGATATGTCTCCATGTGAGAGGTGTGCCCTTGAAAGTGAGAAACAAAGATGCCTGTATGTAGCAACCNAGAACGTGAGCGTCGCCAACTTCCACCCCTCAACTTAAGATCATCAATTGGGAGAAGTTGGGCACTTCTTCGAAATTCAAATAGACGCTCATTATTTCGGATCTCTCCCTTACAAATTAGTCATGGGGGAGATGGCCACCTATGCTAATCATATGGGGCCCTTAGTTCTTTTTTAGTTTTTTTACGTGTTTTTGTTTTACAAATTTCTTTAACTTTTCATTGTTTTTGTTTTACAACATCATTACACTTTTCTATTTTGTGTGTGTGTGCACCATCCACCATGTAAGTTCGCCACCCAATAAGTGTTCAGGCCGAGTATGAACTGTTTTCATATTGGTTGCTAATGTTTGATTTTTACCTTTAAGTTACAATGTTGATACTAAGGTATGTTTCTTTTGGTATGGTAGGCAATGAGATCACTTCATCCATCCATCCATCAAAGTCTCTAGTTTCTCTTGGCTTGGACGTGTACATTTTTCCTTCTAATAAGAACTCTAACGAATCGGTGACTGGGCACTTCTCAAACTAAGGACGGACTCTAGGTTTGAAAAGGGTGTGACTTCAAGGGAACTTGATGCATTTGTGTTGGTCATTCTCTTGGGTGCTTAGATGTTTCTTCTTGGGTTTTCTTACTGTTTCGATGTTACCCAATTATCAGAAGTTGAGACAATAAAAATAAGAAGTCTTTGCATGGTGTGGTCCCCACGCATAAAAACACAAAACACAAAAAAAAAAGAAAAAAAAACCAAAGTGAGGATTCAAAGCACACTGCTTAGAAGAAATAAAATTTGGGCTACAAGCACTGGTTATGGAACCAAAGTGTCCCCTCTAACTAAGGCCCTTCTCGCTTCCCATTGTCTCCTTTGTTTCATTGGAATGGTGGTGGCTCTTTCAAGATGCATCCTCATTATCCAAGTGGATGGATTAACCAAATGCATTGATGCGAAGTCACTGGAAGTGGTTGGTTTGAGCCCGGAGTTGGAATGAGACTTGCCAAGTCACATTAATCATCAAACACACAAGGGGCTGTACACCACCTTGTCCTTGGGATTCCATTCCATCCTCTTCTCTCCACCCTTCTCTCCACTATTCACCTCATTGCTGGTTGTATCATTAGTGTATATTTTGGTAGATATATTGGTTTTCCTTTTGGTAAATTCTTCCGGTTAAGACTTTAACTCTTGTTCCAAAGGACATTCCCAGAGGCTACGAACTCTTTGAATGTGGGATTGTCAAGGCACTAAGGGCATGAGCCTACTTTGGGGAGGACCCACTGACATTCCTATTTGAAGCATTAGTTAACTTCTTTTCCTTAACATTTTGCAATTAATTATTATTTTGTTCATTCCCANGGAGAAAACACTTGGAATGGAGCAGCACTGAAGTAGCTATGCAAGGAGCAAGATTGATGGCACGCTTGTAGATGGACAATGAAGGTGCAATCTTGGCGTTGGCAGTAGCAACACTTCTTTCTATCTCTCTCTTTCTCTTTCTTTCAAGCTGCCAACAAAGGCCTGATGTCATTGTAATAAGATGTTCACCCTTGTTGTCATGAACACCAGTTTTGTCAAGTCTTGTAATAATGATCCGTTCGCATGTCATCCCATTAGTTCCATTCCCCTCAATAATTCCATACCTTCCAGATATCATTGTAAGGAACTCGAGGACGAGTTTTCATTCAGTCATGGGGGTATGATGAGACGCGATATGCACAAGCCGCAATATCGCATCCCCTGCTATATCGGGTACACTGCGATATTGCGTACGCGATATCGCGGTCCCCCACCAAATCTATAAATAAGAGGCAGCACTCCCCTCATTTGACATCCTAGGCTAGAAGTAGTGAAGCTCTGGTAGATTGATCACCCCAGAGATAGAATATTTTCCATGTGCCCGCAGTAGGAGTCCCCCAAGTGAACGGTTCTTTATTCGAGCAGCTTTGTACCTAAATGCAAGTTGTGTACGGCAATAAAGACGAGCTTTGTGGATAAACCTTGCAGTACATGGATAGGTTTATTTAATGTTATTTATTGCTTTCCTAGTAACGCGGCATGAGTACGACTTGGTTACGAGCATTGACGAATGTGTACGGCTAGCCAAGGAATCAGCTACTCATCGCGATTAGATTCTCTCACCCTTACCTCCTAGAACGTGGGACAAGTACGACTTGATTATGAGCATCTACAGATGTGTACGGCTACTCAAGGAATTAACTGCTTGTCACACTTAGGCTAGTTAGGTGCCTTAGTACGACCACTTCGAGCACGTGTGTTACATGTGGTAATCCCAGTAACGATTAGCGTTTGGTAGCCACAGTTGCACAGTTCAGGGTGTGTACGGCAAGTGGGAACAGATGCTGATGCTAGGACTTAGCGCTGTAGTTAGGGTTAGTTTTAGTCTCTCAACCCTTCACCCCTTAGCATAGGAGATAAACTAGAAAAGACCAAAAAAATCATATACCTCAGACTTACTTAACCATACACCGTAACAACAACAACTAAGTCTGGGAAGACAACGATTAATTAACCCCAAGTGTTCCTTGCAGCGTTTAGGCATTTAGTCTGTGGAGTTCGACCGGATCACGCGTGCTACGCTCATTTCGTATGGTTGAGTGTAGGGGTACCTCGCCACTCATCAGTTATTTATGTTATTTTGACTAGGAACTCTTCTGTTGGGAGGAGCATAAGGATTATTCTTAGTTTGTTATTGAGTGATGTTCATAATGTCATTAAGTCTATAGTAGCGAGTGTTATGTGGATAGGGATCACTTACCGTGATTTGTTCACATGATGTAACTTCATTTTCTCTTTCATGAGGTATGTTAAGGACCATAATTGGGGTTTTTCCATTTTGTTGATTTTGGGCATTATCACCATTAACACTAAAAATTGAGGATAAGTTTTTTCAAAATGTTGCCTAGTGTTATGAAGGCAACAATATTCATCATCGATTGATGTGCTTGGTTTTTTAGAATGTGTAGGAATTTTGTTATCATTTCACTTTAGTTTAACTATTTCATTAGAAATATTCTAAAGAGAGGTCAATATTTGGGTCATTTGATTTTTTGTTTGAGTAGTAAATCCATTAGGATTAGATATTCCTTTTGGGTTTATGACAGATTGGATTAAAGCTTTTGATTAATCATCACTTAAACTAGTATGTGATGGTAAAAATGAAGATGAATTTGGACTTTGAAAATAATTGCTTATCAGCTGAGTCATTTGAAAGGAGGGAGGAGTTTGGAACATAGTGTTAGTCATTAGGAAAGTTTGTGAAGGTAAAGGTAAAGGATTGTATTGCATAGGGTTACTAATACTCATCATCCCAAATTGAGTTTCAATGTTATTCATTAAGGTAATTTGCTCTAACTCAATAGCTTTAGCCATCACTCATATTTCTGTTATGCTGGGATCATATTTAATGGCATAGGCAAAGAATGGATCAATGGTAAAGAGGTAGAAATTGAGGATACCATCAGGTTGCAGATGCATCTCATTCGACACATAAGCAAGTTGATGGAGGAATCTCAAATTGTAATCATGGATGTTTTCCTTAGGTAATTTTCTTAGGCTTGTAAAATTTCTTGATGCTAAGGCAAGACTAGTGCACCTATTTGATGAGTGGTGAGTATAACCTGCACCCAACCATATGAATAACTAAGCATTCATGCAAGATCTAGTCAAATTCCTTGGACTTATAGCCTTCTAAGTACACTGGCCTCTAGGAAGTTAAACTAACCATTGCAATCGTTATATTCTCAATTACACTTGTTGATGAGCGATAAAATATCCCTACGGCCAACCATATAAATCACTAAGGCGTTCATGCATGATCCAGTCAAATTTCATGGACCTATAGTTTTCCAGTGTACAAGTTCCTCTAGGAAGTCAAATGAGCATTGAGAACATTCGTTGTCTTCTCAGTTCCACTTATGAAGTGCAATTGAGGCATGTGATTTTTATCAATTTTTTATTTTATAAGTTTAATCACCTACAATAAAAATGAAAGGTAAAGTAATTTAAGATCTAATTTATCTATTACCTAGCTAGCCTAACATAAGTACTCGTCCCACTTTCCTGGACACATCCTAAACACATATAGCCCTATTGGGTTACCAAGTGCTACACGTATGCTTGATATGGTCATGTTTGTGTTCATTAACAACTAGATATTAATTACATAATTAAAGTGCATTAAAGTAAAGTGCATGTAAATAAAGTGCATGAATGTTAAATGCATTAAGGAAACATTAATCTATTCTTAGTGCTACAAGGATAATCAAAAGGGTTCATTTTTATTCCCATTACACTATTGTGCTCAGGTACATTAGTGTTCAAACAAAGATCCGTACACACTTAGACTCTTGTTGTGGACACTTAGAAATATTCTAACTTTGGAGAAAACAAACTACAAAAGCTTTGCTACTCTATGCAAAAGACTATGAAAAACTCAACTAAAAAATTAAAACTTATGAAAATCATGAGCTCGAGCACTATATTTATAGGCTGCATATACCTTGTGATATTGAATATCTGATAACACATCATGGGCTTCGATATTGGGTACCTGATATCGAAGCCTCAATATCAGATACCCAATATCAAAGTTAGTCAAATTATGACTCATAACTTGTCAAAAGCAAAGGTATCGTTAAGTGCAACTGAGGCATATGATTTTTATCATTTTTATGTTTTATGTTCTAAGTTGCCTAAGAATAAAGAATAGAGAATTAAATATATTTAATTACTAATTTAATTTAACTAGCTATATCTAACTAATCCTAGCATAAGCATCTGTTCCCACTTGTCGTACACATCTTGAACACATTCAATGCTACTAGGTTACCAAACATTAAGCATTACTAGGATTACCAAGCGCCAAGAATATGCTCAAAGTGGTCGTACTTATGTGCTTAATTTATTACTATTTAATCTAGCATAATTGGGCTTAATTTATTAATTAATTAATTATTTAATTACTTGAAGCATTAAAGAAAATTACATAAGATACTAAATGAATAAAGGAAATAATTAATTTATTTCAAAGTGCTGCAAGGTTTATTAGAAAGCTTATCTTTATTGTCACACATACTACTGTGCGTAGGTACAACAATGCTTGAATAAAGATCCATACACTCTTTAACCCCTACTATAGGCACTTAGAAAAATATTTTAACTTTGAAGTGAAAAAACTACCAGAGCTTCACTATAACTATGAAAAAAGATGCCATAAACATGGTGGGTGAGCATGCATTTATAGGCAAAAATAGACATTACATCAACAAGGTCACATCAATGCATTAAATCGTACATCAACATGGCCACGTCAATGGGGTCACATTGATGGGATCATGTCAATGAGTCCTCATTGACATAACCCATGACATGACTCATCATATCCCCATGACTAAATGGAAACTCATCTTTGAATGAATAAAAGGAGGAATAAGTTTCTTACAAAATTTTGGGAAGGTATGGGATTATTGACTAACTACTGACATACATAAACACAAATAAACACTAAGTGCTCGAGTGTACGGATTTACAATCAATACAAAATTTTGGTGTTCATGACAACAAAATTGAACACCAACACAAAAATGAAAAACAAAATTTCTCTGATGATACAAAGATGAGGAAGAAGTTCCTATGGTCCTAGGCGATGGAGGTTCCTAAGGCTCTAAAGGACCTTCTCCTACTTCAAGTGCATGCAGTGGTTGAGGCAATTATGGTTACCATGCAACAGTTGTAACTTTTGATGAAAGAAAGAAGACGTCCAACAGTGCCTTCATCTTCTCCTCCTTACTCCTGGGCTTGTTCATGGTCCACACTACATCACGAATGTGGACTATTGTGGGAACATCCCTAGGACAAGGCATTGCTGAAAATAGCTCCTTCACATTAATGAACCAGGTAGTGAAAAGGTTGCATTCAACATCGAATGCCTTTATTGCATTTTGCAGCTCTTGGTAGTCACTCATTCTCCTCACTAGGTTTTCGGCTGTACACCATTGATCGGTGAAGTACTACCTAAGAACATCGAGTTATGAATTTTCCACCTCAAGCTTTTGCTTAGTGTCTTTGCGACGCTTGAACTCTACTTCGTACAACAAGTACAAACTAGCCATATGTTTCTCCAATTTAGATTGAGTGTATGGATCTCTATTCAAGCACTGTTATTCCTAAGCATGGTAGTGTGTGTAGCAATAAAGATAAGCTTTTTGATAAACCTTGCAGTACTTTGAAATAGATTAATTATATCCTTTATGCATTTAGTATTTTATGTAATTTCCTTTAATGTTTTAAATAATTAAATAATTAATTAAGTAATAAATTAACCTAAATTAAGCTACATTAAATAGTGATAAATTAAGAAAATAAGTACAGCCACTTCAAGCATACGCTTAGGGTTTGGTAATCCTAATAATGCTTAACATTTGAAAACCTAGTAGCATTAAAAGTGTTCAAGATGTGTATGGCTAGTGGGAATGGATGCTTATGTTAGGATTAGTTACATATTAGCTAGTTAGATTAAGTTAGCAATTAAATATCTTTAATTTTCTATTCTTTATTCTTAGGTGACTTAGAACATAAAACATAAAAATGATAAACATCATATGGCTTAGTTGCACTTAACGATACCTTTGCATTTCACAAGTGTAATTAGGAAGACAATGATTGCAAGTTAGTTTTACTTCCTACAAATTAGTTTACCTAGAAGGCTATAAGTCCATAAAATTCAACTGAATCACGCGTGATTGCTTAGTGATTTGTATGGTTGGACATATGGTATCCTGACCACTTATCATTGGTGTCATTGTTAGGGATATGTAGTTTGATACATGTCCCTCCTAGGACTTAGTGAATATTATTTAAGATTGTTAGAATGAACCCTAAAGTCATAATCATTCGAAAGATAAAAATAATAATTATAATTAACATACATTGAATATTTCTTTTAATCAATAATATCTTCTTCTCATAGGCATGATGAATCAAAACCATGAGTTCCCTAAGAATTCAAGGTGGGGTACACTCATTCAAATGAGTTTGTACTTGATTTCACCTTCATCTTGCATCAGGATGAACAACTGCGGTGGAGAGATATAGAGGGCAATGTTGTGTTACCTTTTGATTGATTTGTCCTTGGGATGCTACTACAAACTCTTAGGAGGTTTGGCATCCAGGATCTCCATGCTGAATACATTCTATAGGACCAAGACTATCAAGATTACCATCCCATAGAAATGCAATGTAAATAAGATCAGCACCAAGAGAAGAACCATGAAGCTACGAAGTGGAAATGGTTCCCTAACCCCTTGTTCCTACTGAACTAAAATGACAAGGATGATTCTCCCTTTGAGGGTTTTCAACATGAAGATTCTCCACCCCTTGATTCTAGTGAAAGGATCTTGAACCCACACTTATAGTCCACTATCAACAATCCAGTTCAAGAAAAAGTAGGAGTCAAGGTAGGGGCTCAAATAAGCATCGTGATGTCAATAAACTTGATGATCATGGTTATGACAAGTGAAAAAGAGGTAGTAGACACCATGGTGGTGGTGTCCTTACTCCTCTTAGCCCTATTCATCTACATCTTTTCCTTCCTCCTCCAAATTTGATCAAAATCAAAGGGAACAAAATTGTGATAGAGGTGAATGATAGGACAATGATTGTAGAACCTTCTGTGAGTGAAGGGATAGTAGAGGACACCATAAGCATCATTGAAATCATGATGATGATGAACCTTTGTGATGAATTGTGATTCATCGGGTTGCGATATTGGGTATGCGATATCAGGTACGCGATATTAGGTACGTGATATCCCATCCAGCAACGATATCGGATATGTGATATCGTGGTTTCTGTGTGAGCATATAAATACACATGAAGGCACATGGGAAAAGGGTTGGTTTTGTCAATTTTTAAAGAGTCAATTTAGTATAGGATCTTTTTGTCATTTTTCTCTCAACCCTCTCTCTTAGAGCATGCCCGCAGTGTGATGATTATAATTGTACGACATCTTTTATTCGAGTGTGACGTACTTGGACACACACATGACTAGAAATAAAGATCGAGATTACTTCATCATTGCAGCATTCACTTAGTTTAACTATTTAATTGTTATTGTTATTTATTGATTTTGTAGTTAATATCTCTTCACCCTAAACTCCTTAAACATGGAATGAGTACAACTTAATCACGAGCATTTAAGTGTGACTACTTGGTAACCTAGTAGTGTACCAGGGATCTACGCTTGGTAATCCTAGTAGTAGTCATGCACGAGGTCAAAGATGTGTATGAATGATTAAGGAACAGATGCTCATCCCACTTAGGCTAGCTTAGATTCTCTCTCCCTATCTCCTCTTAGTATAGCTCTCTCTCCCTTTTCCTCCTAGCTTAGCTAAGATTATTTTTCATCATCTACAGGAGTAGCATTAGTTTAGAAACACATCATACACCTCACTTTGGACTAAACCATACATGACAAAGCAAATACTAGTCTAGGTGGGAAGACAATGAACTGCAATCAATGAGTAACTATCTAGATACCACAACTAGCCCGTCTGCGGAGTTCGATCGGATCATGTGTGAAATGCTTGCATTTGTATGGTTGAGTGTAGGGGTACCCCACCACTCATCATTCGCACCGTTGTTGGGGATGGTGCTAGTTATCTAGATTAGTTACATAATACAAGATCACTGTAACAAAGTATTCACAATACATATCTTAGAAAATAAATTAATTTCAATTAAGTCACACACAAATTCACACATCATGTCTCTCTCACAAGACTATGATAATGCAACAACTAGTAAGACAATTCATTGGAGAACTAATGAATTATACGATGATGAAGATGAAGTTTGGAGTACCCAATTTGATGTAGGGATTTCCTATAAACCTAAACGAAGACAACATCATCCCAACTCACAAATGCATAACATACCTAGTGACGATGAACCCTTACTAGCCACTACAAGCCTAACGCAAATATAAGAGGCCATTCGAATATCCCGCAAGCATTGCAAAGAGAGCCATCTACCTAGACTTGATTTAAATAATTTTCCTAAGTTTTCAGGAGGCTACGATTTAGATCTGCAACAACATTTACAAGCCTTTTGTGATGCCTGTGCATGGAAAAACATTGATAATGGATGGCAAAAACTTAAGCTCTTTCCTACAACACTCGTTGGCCAAGAAAAAGTATGGTATAGGTCATTAAAACCAAAATCAATCCGACGTTGGCTAACAATGGTAGAACTCTTTACTAAAAGATATCAAACTTATGCAACAATGTCAACCTTGAGGAAACAAATCTAAGAGTGGAAACAAGAACAACATGAACCCTTGGACATGGCCTTAGATAGATATTATGCATTGTTAAACAACTACCTAGGCCATGGGTTCTTCGAGGAAAAGCTAATGTACCTTCTTTAGACGTGACCATAAGAAGGGATAGCACACTTCTAAGCCCACTACACCTTAAAACCCAACACAAGTCCAACACTATGGTGCAGCTCCCTCTTCAAACCCAACACCTCATGTTACTTTCTATGGGCCATGAACAAATACTCCAACAACCATATGGCCCAATGAATATAGATACCAAGGGAGACAGATCGATCCTTGCATACCATCTTATGGTCAAGGGTGTCATAATGGGTCAGCCACTCATCAATTAACTACATCTTAAAAATTACCCCACTATGCTTACTGTAATCAAGTGTGTGAACCCCAATGGGGTAAGTATGACCGAGTCCCAACATTTCCAACATGCAAGGATCCCAATTCTTCATTTATTAATCCTAGCCAGGCTCAACTATTTAGTTATGGGGGATACCCCCCATTCTAATAACAAGAAGGATTAATAAATACTTTTCATTTCTTTAGTTTTGAATTTTTTTAGTTTTTCACTCTTCAACTTATTTTCTTTTTGTCTTTTTATCTTTTTGTGAGTAATCTCATCTACAAATAAAACACTCATGTGAATCATTGGTTGAGGTGTTGTTTTATGCTATTAAGTCTTAGGTGATTAATTATTTGAATAGCGAGTCCACAACATCCATCCACCCATTCTATTAATAAGAGGTTCTACTTTGGGTACGATGATATTCTTGTCAACATAAAAACTTAAAATTAGTCTTGTGTCCATTACACCTAGAGCGAAGAAGAATGAACTAAGTGGGAATGATGAGGGTGTGACATCAAGGGGACTTCTGGATTCTCTTTGGTGACATCTATTGGAATTATCATGTAGCTTGGTTATACTAAGATCCTTGTAGATCTAATGGAAAATGGGAGTAAGATTAATAAAAAAGGCACTTAATCAAGGAAACTCAATGCTATTCTAGGGGGTCCCACTAGAAAGACATGCACCCATACCTGAAGGTTGGTGGCTTCTTTGGCTTAAGCATTCATTCAAAAAAAAAAGGTAAAAAAATAACAAAAAATAAAAAGAAAGTGCCACAAAGCAAAATCACTCCTCCCTTGTACGAAACGCCAAGTGATCATATGCCTTGCTATCATGGTGCTCGTATGGTTATCCATCATTGGATGAAGCAATGTGATGTCACTAATTAGGGAATGGACTTGGTCCTGATTTTAGAGTGATGGGTTAATGACACATTAATCATGCACGATACGCAAGATTCATTGTGCCCTAAATTCGTTACCTCATGTCCCAATCTCTACAATCCCTTCTACAATTCACCTCACCTCACTATTTGTATAATTGTGGCTTGTGACTTAGGTAGCATGGAATTCACCTCTCATCATGGTAATATTTACATGTGTGTGTTTTCTGAAATTGGTGTTGATTGCACTTAACCCTTCTAGTACCCACAAACATTTTAAGGTGTGGTTATGCAAGGGCATTATAGGTAGAAACCTATTTTGGGGAGGACCCACTTGCGTAACCCATGTGATTGCACTTATAACACATCTACCACACATCATTCACTACCCTCTAAGTATTACTAATGATTTTTTCTTTCCCTTATTATCCTTCTAGTTCAAATGTTCCGATGAGCTAACACATATCCCTTTTTCCCCTACTTTTTATAATTTTCATTGACAGATTTTACACCATTCTAACCTTTGTGCCTTCCGAATTAGTTGTATTACCCTGTACCCCGTTATATTGATCTATATGTCCTTAGTTTATACTTTAGAATTTTAAATTTTTTTTAAAAAGTAGGTAATTTTCTCAAGTGCCCTATTTTCGGCAGGATGTGATATCGGGTACGCACTATCGCGTCCGATGCAATATCAGGTCCTTGCTAGCGGGTACACAATCTATCAACATCATTTATAACTATTCATGCAGGGGAAGTTTTTCAAATTTCTTTCTACAACTTGCGATTGTGCATCTCTTGCTTCAATAATCATAACTCGCTCACTAGTACTCTGATTTTCATTCTATCTGAACCTACTTGAACCTGGAGTGTTCAGCCTAGTCGTGGGGGAGGGGTACACACCGAATTGCGCATAATTTTTTCAAAATTCATCATCGTCCAAAGGACACTATCAAGGGTAATTAGTTATAAAAATAATAATAAAAATGTGCCAAAAAAAATTTCATCTCCTTACCTATACTGGGAAATTAAAATTTTGAAACCACCTAAGCAAAGTGGACCAATATTAAAATCTTTTGGGGGCATTTCCATAAAAACTCTTAACCTTAAAATCACACGGAATTAGAATTAACTCATTAAGGTAGGAAGTAAGGTATAACTTAACTCTAGTAAGCAACCTTACTAATGATTGGCCCTGTGTGATTACAGATGGTCCCAAAGTGTGCACAACAAGAAGGTCCCTCTCAGGGTGTGTTTAAGCAACCCAAGAGAGGTGGATGATAGGTGCCTACCGAACAACATGCAGAGCAGGAGGAGTAATCATTCAATATCCATCAATAATACCTTGCCACTGTGCAATCAAGATAGGTAGAAGGAGGAGCTGATGTAGTGCCCAAATAGGGATGATACCTCACATTTCCCCCAGAGTGTGTTCAGGCCATCCATGAAACGTCCACATCAACTGTTGTGATCATGGAATTGAACTTTGGACCTTTCATGGAATTTTCTCTTGAGGTTGTTAGGGACCACCCCAAAGAGTCCCCATTATGGCCTATCCTCTTTGAAAGTGGTGCCTGGTCCTTAGGAGAAATGTACCAATTCTGGCATAATAAAGAAGAAGGCACCACAGTTAACATTTGTGGTGTATCTGTTGATTTCTCCATTCAAGCTAGTTCAAAAGTATTAAACCTTCTAAATACAGGGCCAAAGGTTGCTCATCTATCCACTCACTTTGATGCTGATGTGAAAAAGGTTTGATTAGATAGGACGTACGGTAAAGAAGACAAGACCTATGGAGAGTTGATGTTGGAAGAAAAAATCTACTTTAAAATTGAAACTTATCACATCTTCCCCACAAAAGGGTTGAACATAATTTCAACATATTTGGTAAGAGGATGTGTGATATTGATGGGAAAGGTTAATGCTAACATACCTCATCTATATTTCATGGAGACCTTAAGGAAGTTTGAGGAACATAAGATAGGAAAGTTTTCATTACCCTTCCCTTGTCTCATCAAGAAGCTGTGCAAGCATGCTGGTATTCGAGGATACACCAATGATGTCCTTAGGAAAGCCCCAAATGCTTCATATGCTAAACTGCTAAAGCCACTAGCTGCAAGGAAAATTGTTGGTGAGACGCTAGGGCCAGAACAAGAATAGATGATGAGGCCCACTGTAACTCAACTTGTAGGGCCCAACCAACCTCCAAGCATGGGACCTAGTTAACAACAAGAAGCAGGGCTTAGCATAAGCCAGTGAGACCAACTGCCACCACCACCGCAAGACTATCGATTGTCAATGAGCCATCTCAGGGCCATCGCTGAGATGGTCAGTTGGGGAAGTCATGATGATGCAAATATCTTGTGTGTCATCGATGATACCGTATAGTCCATTGTCTCTCTAGATCATGCACGGGGTGAGGTGTCCATTCAAATAGGAGGAGAGAAGAGTTATTAGTCACAACAAATTTCAGGGAACACTGCATCCTTCTTGGTGTAACTAGAAATAGGTGAAGGAGCCATAGTGGTGATCATGTAGCACCAGGATTAGTTGGAGCCATAGAGGTGGTCATAGACCATATCAAGGAATCTTTCAATATCCCTGTTGTGCCACCAGCAGATTTCATAGGAGCACGGGATGCTCAAACTTTGGATGGTCCCTCAATGACTCCTGTAGAGCATGATGATGTGCTTGATTGACTGTTGCAAATAGAACAAGTGATTACATCCTTGTTTGACATCCCATAGGATGTTATGGCAATACAATCAGACCTTAGCTCCACCAAGGAAAAGTTGGTCATGACAGAGATGAGGGTCGAGCATGCAGAAGTAGAAGTGGCAAGACTACAAGAAAGGCTCATAACCCTACAAGTAGCATAGCAGGATCCCTCTTAGTATGTTCCCATGGACTAGCTGGACATCTTCAGGATAGACCAACTTAACAAATTGCTGGCAAAAAATAAATAGCTGGTAGAGGAAAAAGTGAAGGCTGATTGAAATGCCTCCATGGAACAAGCACAAACTTATGCATACGTCAAGGCACTTAAGGCCTTACAAGAAGAAAACAAACAGCTTGTTGCTAACAATCTTCGGTTAACCTCTGTGGAGAAAAAAAAGAATGTTCTTGAAGAACATTTTTAACAGCTATGAGAAAAATTGATCAGGTTCAACCAAGACATGAACCGTTTGGCCAGAGAAAATTGAGCCTTCTCAATGGAGGAGATATGCACCATCCGTCAGAAGAAGATCATCTAAATAAGCACATGATAGAACAAGGCCAAGTGACACGAAAATTTAAAAGAGCACTTTCGAGACTAAGTGGGAATGTACAAAAAAATTATCAAAAAAGAGATCCATATGGACAAGGCCCACATCAATGCTTTCAGTGCACCACACACTGATTGGTGGGCCATATTGGATACATATGCATTTTTCCATTAGGCGGAACTTAAGAGCCGAGACCTGCAGATTCAAGATCTTACAGAATACATGGAGTTGGAAAATCTAAGGTATGCTAATCTAGCCATGTTGATAGAAGGGTGCCCAAGGACAGAGCTTGAGAAGTAGGTAGCTACCACCTATGCCAAGTATGAAGTAGAATTTGCAGAACACAAGAAGATGTTGTAGAAGCTGGAGGTTGTATATTTTGAATTAGAGGTGGTTAAAGCAAGCTACCAAGGATCAAAATATGTTGCAACAAACTTGTCTTGAAGTCCTACATATTTTTAGGAGTACAGAGACAAAGCCAGAGCCTACGAGGAGGAACAATGGTTGTTTGTAGCCTAGTACGTCAAAGCCAACACAATGTGTCCACAACTACCATGCCCATGGGAGGTGCCAACTTCATCAAACGTTGGAGCATCAGCATGGATGACACAAGATCCTCGAATTGAAGAGGAGAAACTCCAGGAACTACTTCAACATCATCACCTTCCAAAACCTGGAGCGCAGGACAAGGGAAAGTGACCCATGGAGGAGCCACTACCACTAGGAACCACATGAGTTCCACCCAATTTTGTAACTTTAGGAATTATTCATTTTGACGTGCTATGTCCACTCTTGTTCTATTAAGTTCTCCACTATGTCATAAATAGCTTCCTTGTTAGTCAATAATCCCATACCTATCCACTGTGTAATCAATGGAACTTGTTCTTATTCTAACTCAAGGATGAGTTTTCATTCAGTCATGGGGGTATGATGAATCATGATTCATCAGGTTGCGATATCGGGTATGTGATATCACATCCAGCAACGATATCGGATATGCGATATCATGGTTCCTATGTGAGCCTATAAATACACATGAAGGCACATGGGAAAAGGGTTGATTTTGTCAGTTTTTAGAGAGTCAGTTTAGTATAGGATCTTCTTGTCATTTTTCTCTCAACCCTTTCTCTTAGTGCATGCCCATAGTGTGATGATTGTAATTGTATGACATCCTTTATTCAAGTGTGACATACTTGGACACGCACATGACCAGAAATAAAGATCGAGATTACTTCATCATTGCAGCATTCACTTAGTTTAAATATTTAATTTTTATTATTATTTATTACTTTCATGATTAATATCTCTTCATCCTAAACTCCTTAAATGCAGAATGAGTATGACTTAATCACGAGCATTTAAGTGTGACTACTTGGTAACCTAGTAGCATACCTAGGATCTACGCTTAGTAATCCCAGTAGTAGTCATGCACGAGGTCCAAGATGTGTATAGATGATTAAGGAACGGATGCTCATCGCACTTAGGCCAGCTTAGATTCTCTCTCCCTATCTCCTCTTATTATAGCTCTCTCTCCCTTTTCCTCCTAGCTTAGCTAAGATTATTTTCCATCACCTCCAGGAGTAGAATTGGTTTAGAAACACATCATACACCTCAATCTGGACTAAACCATATGTGACAAAGCAATTACTAGTCTATTTGGGAAGATAGCGAACTGTGATCAATGAGTAACTATCTAGATACCACAACTAGCCCATTTATGGAGTTCGATTGGATCATGCGTGAAACGATCGTATTTGTATGGTTGAGTGTAGGGGTACCTCACCACTCATCACTTTGTGTAAAACTTGAAGAATGTTAAACATTAAAAAGGTAGTTAGAATTCCTACTAGGCATGTGAAAGATAGTAGAATCAAGAGGTTGAATATGAACANCATAGACCCATCTTCAATCCTATCACCATACTTGTGCCTTGCATAACATAAAGAATGATTGGAAAACACTTAAGCTATTTCCCAAGACACTCATAAAATAAGTAGAAAGTTGGTACCACTCTTTGGAGTTGGAATCAATTTGTAGATGGAGTATGATGCTTAAGCTATTCAATGACAAATATCAAATGTACTTCAAGTGTCTAATTTGAGAAAGCAAATCCAAGGCTAGTGATAAGAAATGTATAAACCCTTGGACGTAGTCATGGGCAGGTATTACTCTCTCTTGCATAGATGTCCTTGCCATGGTTATTCTCAATGGGAGTAGCTTTGCCATATCATAGATGGGATCCAATAAAAAATAAGGAGAATATTTTGGGTCTATGTCCAAGGGAGACTATCAAAACTAAGGGCACATCAAATCCAAAGGTTGATTGAGTAGGTTGCAAAAAAAGAAGGTGAGCTAAGAAAATGAGAAAGTTTTGAGGAGTATAACTAGGATCCTTCCATCAAAAAAAGGGAGGTATGATTCTATGATAGGGAAGGGGAGGCACCACTTAATGAAGTGGTGCAACGAAAAATATTACTAATTCAAAAATCTATGTTTGAAATTTTGGCCAAGGTTGATAAAATGTGAGAATCTTTGGATGAAAAATTTCAGATTGCTCTAAAAATTGTAGAAGAATCCAAAGAGCAAGGTAGTGATCATGATCATAGATGAAGAAAGGAAGCTAAGCGTGCCTACCAAATGGGAAAGGATAAAGCTGCTCTAGTAAAAGAGGTTGTGTAGTCAGAATAAAATGATGATGATGGGTGTGACATATGAAAATATGCATATCCAAAGGAATGTTACCCTATTTTGCCACACTTATAGGATTCTAGGATGTATGCTCTAAATCCTAGACTGGCATGAAGACAAGCACCCAGAAGATTTCCTTATCCTCAAGGAAACCCAAAGTAGTTCCACTAGCAACAACAAACATATTATCCAAGTGGAGCTCCACCACAACCGTACAAGTAGTACTAACAATGGCAACACCCACAATCATAGGGGATGCCACCACCAAGGCACTAGTACCCTTATAGATAACTTAATCCATATGGATACCATGTTCAGCAACCCATATCTATGCATAAATCTTCTAGTCATGCTTCTTTCCAGCATTACCACTACCCTTTGAAGTACTACAAAACTCATTCTCCATCTCCTAGAGGGGAATCCCCATACCTTTATCACCCTCCTCATTCTTCAACATATGTCCCTTCACTCTTAGTCTAATTACTGCTTGCTCCACCCATGCAAGGCAAGATTCTTGCATAGCCACATTAACATAATGCTACTTGGGCTATTAACTTACAACCAATTCCTTAGCTGAGTGATTTGGAAACTAGATCCCATAAAAGATCATTCCTCTAAACCAATAGCCCTACAAAGCCCTCACTAACTTATATAGTTGGTAGTCCTATGCCTCCTTCATTCTCTGCATCCATTTTTTAAAGAGCCCTTCAAACCAAATGCTTCCCAAGATTCACACAGTCATGTTAACCCATGTTACATCTAATTGGATCAAGGCTGGAAATATTTTCAAGAAATAGGTTGATCTTGGCAGTCCTCTCATCTACTTATAGATCACTTGAAATGGGCTATGCAATGCTCTTCTTAATTTAGGTTTTGGTGTTAACCTAATTTCCCATGAAATGTACCAAGCTTGGAACCTACCTCCTCTCAAGAAGAGTAACATTCGTTTAGAATTGGTAGATCAATCCATCACTGTTCCCTTGGGATTAGTGAAGGACATTGTGATCATTGTTTATGGGTAATCATATCCTACTAATTTCGTAGTAATCAAGGTTGACAATTGCAAGGGGGACTTCCTAATCATTATGGGAAGGGCTTGGTTAAGCACTATTAATATGTGATGCAAGGTGAGATTCCAAGGAAAATACATTTAGAAAGATTAAGAGGAATAGTGTTCCATGCATCACATATAGTGATACTGAGTACAACTATGTGCATAAACTCTAGCCTATCAAAAGCACATCAATCAAAGTATGTAAATAGTGTGTAGATGAATCTAAAATTCAAAAGTGCTTGTATGTAGCAATCACAAAATAAGAGGGCATCCAATGATTGATAGCTAATTCTAAAAGTAGCACACTTTGCATGAAACCTACCAAGAGCCTAACTTGTGCCTATGTTGAAGGCATGGATGCTCTAAAGCAAGTTCATTACCAACTCTTTGATGATGAACCTAATGATACCAATTGGGGAGAGATGAAAATCCCTAAAATTTTTAAACATGAGCCCTTAGAGTTGAAAACTCTACCTACTAGTATGGAGTATGTATTTCTAAAAAATGGCAAATTGGTGATAATAAATGCCAACATTGCTCTTGAAAAGAAAAGGATTTTTTTGAAGGTGGTCAACAACCTTTGCTTAGTCATCTCCTAAACTCATAGGGATTGATTCCTAGATATGCCAACATAGTATCTATATTGATCCAGCCATGAAGCCAAAGAGGCAATTGCAGCAATGGCTGAATTCCAAATAAAAGTAGATCATCAAAGAGAAAATTGAACAAGTCGTCAAGGTAGGATTAATATATCTAATTATGGATAGCAAGTGGATTAGCCCACTTGTAATTATGCTAAAGAAAGATGACAGGTGGTAGTTCTGTATTGATTTCAGGCTATTGAACATGGTAACATTCAAAGATCATTTTCCGTTGCCATTTGTGAACCACGTGTTAGACACTATTTTTGGGCATTACTATTATAGCTTTCTAGATAGTTATAGTGGCTATAATCAAATCCATATCATGCCCAATGATCAAGCCAAAACAACATTCATAAGTCCCTAGCAAACTTTTGCATATTGTAAGATGCCCTTTGGTTTGTGCAATGCCCCTACAACTTTCCAATGCTTGGTCCTAAGCATTTTTCAGCAGTAAATTGGTAGTGGGATGGAAGTATTAAAATGACTTCTCTAACTATGGCACTATATTTGAGTAAGCATTGGACCACCTTGAGCAAGTGCTTAAAAGATGCATGGAGACTAATCTTCAACTCAATTGGCAAAAAAGCCATCTCATGGTCCAAGAGGGCATTGTGTTGGGGCACAAAATTTCTCAAGTAGAGATTGAGGTAGACCTTGAAAAGATTCGGACCATCCAAGGAATAGCCTACTAACCAAAAGCTGTTAAAGATGTTCAATCATTCCTTGGACATACTATCTACTACCATCGATTCATAGAAAATTTCTCTAAGATCACAAAATTGTTGGTTGAACTTACAAAGAAAGATGCTCCATTCATATGGACTGAGGAATGAAAAAAGGCATTCCAAAGCCTTAAGCAAAGGCTTGTATAAACTCCAATTCTACGAGCACCTAATTGGTCTTGACCATTTCACATTATGATAGATGTATCAAACTATGCCTTGGGGGTTGTGCTTATGCAATTGGATGATTAAAAACATCCATATTACATTCACTACGTAAGATGAAGCATTGTGGATGCATAGCTCAATTACACCACAATAGAATAAGAGCTGATGGCAATGGTGTATGTCTTGGAGAAATTCAAGCACTATGTGCTTGGGTACAAGGTGTTTGTGCACATAGACCATAGTGCCATTTTCTTTCTAATGAACAAGCCAACGGTGAGTCCCTATGTTACATGGTGGCTGGTGATCTTATAGGAGTTTGATCTTATGATGGTAGATTGAAAGAGCACCAAGAATGTGGTTGTTGACCACTTGTCTTAGTTACGATGGGACAACAAAGAGGAGGAAAGCCTACTTTCTAATCAATTTTCTAATGAACTCCTCTTTGTCAGTGCAATAAATGAACAAGTGCCTACTAAACCAAAATGGTATGATGGAATCCTCACTTATCTTTTCACTCAAGAGATGCCCTAAGAGTTTGAACATTGAAAGAGTTTCTTCATTAGGCCAAATGCTGCATGGAAATCAATGGACACCTTTACAAGGTGTGCACTGATAACCTAGTTCATTGGTATATTCTTAATGCTGACCAACTATGCATTCTCCAAGATGCTCATGATGGTCCTTTTGGGGGCCAATATGCAAGGAGATGCATAGCCATTAAAATCTTGATGGCAAGGTACTATTGGCCAACAATCTTCAAGGATGCCCACCAATTCATCCACTCTTGTGAATGTTATCAACAAGATGGTGAGATGACCACTCGAATGGAGGAATCTTAGTAATGGATCCAACCACTAGAACACTTAGACATCTGGGGCATAGACATCATGGGTCCTATCACATCCATGTTAAATGGAAAGGCATACATAATACTTGCTATTGACTATTATACAAAATGGGCAGAATAAGCAGTTGTCATCGACTGTATATCTTCCACTACTACTCAATTTCTACAAAAAAAATGTTGTAAATATGTTTGGAGTGCCATGTGCATTGATTTCTAACAAGGGTACTTAGTTTATAGGTGCTACTTTTTGCAAGCTCATGCAACAATTTGGGGTTGAACATAAATAACAACACCATACCACCTCCAAGCCAATGGTTAAGTAGAGGTTACCAATAGGAAGATCACGAAAATATTAACAAAAAAAAATTAGCAAATATAGGAGAGATTAGAGCACAAAAATCCTTATAGGCTACTCTCCCTATGAGTTGGTGTATGAAAAATTACCAACTCTTCCAATTCAATCTAAGCTCCGTACACTTTCAACAACATGTGACCTAGACCTTGACCTGAGCCTAGCACAAAAAGAGAGATAGATCAACCTTAATGTGCTAGATGAGAATTGATTGGTAGCCATGTCCTTGAATTAACTACATAAGGCATTTAGTAAACAATTTCATTACCTTAGAATAAGGAAAGTTAAATTTCAACTTGGAGATAAGGTCCTTTATTAGGACCCCACACATGTCCCTCAAAAGACTAAGTTTCAAACATTGTGGGAAGGGCCTTATATCATTTATGAAATGTTTCCTTTTGGGGCCATGTTAATTTACAAACATAAGAGCCTAAAACAAAAAAAATTTATTCAACATAAAACAACTAAAGACTTTCCATGAGCCCAAGCAAGCTAGTGCCATCAACACCTCATCAAATGGACAACCACACTCAATCTTTCAGATCTCCTCCTTTCAACTGAGTCATGGGGGAGATGGCCATTCGTGCTAATCATATAAGTGGGTCCCATTCATGATATATTTTTTCCACTTTTTTATTTTACAACATTATTAATACATTTTATCGTTCTTGAATATTTTTATAATTTCTTTTATATTTTACTTTCTTTTGATGTGAGTTTTTCTTACTATTTTCTAATAAAATGCTTTATTTCCAATAGGACCTAGTGATGATGTAGTTGTTTGCCAATGGTGGCTTACACCTAATGTTTTTGATTACTAATGTATGATTTCTATTTTTGAATTTTGATGACTAATGACTAAGACAAAGTTTCTTTTTCATGGAATAGGCAATGAGTCCACATCATCCACCCATCCATTAACTCTATGGTTTTCCTTATTTTGGAAGTATGAGGTCCATTTTTCATTCATAAAATCTTAATCAACTTGTGACCTTGGTAGTTTTCAAAATCAAAAAAGATCCAAAGGGTTTGAAAAGGATGTGACTTTAAGGAGATTCGTTACTCTTTGTACCTTTCTACTTTCTTGAGTGCTTGAGTGTTTTTCATGGATTTCTCACTATTTTGTGTTGACCAATAACAAGAAGTTGAATAATTCTTTGCATGATGTGGTTTCCATCCAAAAATCCATAAAAACACAAAAACCAAAAAAATGATGGGAATTCAACGCACATCCCTTAGACAAAATAAAAAGGTTACAATTACTAGCTATGGGACTAGAAAGACATGTTACCCATGCCTAAAGGTCCCCTCTAACTAAGGCCCTTTCTCACTTCCTACTTCTCTTTTCTTCTCAAATAAGAAATGGTGATTGATCTATGGGAGCATTTTTTTGCCTTAAGGGAGTGGAATATTCTTAGGGTGGTGATGTGAAGTCACTAAAAGTGGTTGGTTTTGGTCTGGACTGAGGATAGATTTTATTGAGTCATTTAACCACATAATCCACAAGGGACTTCATGTGACCATGATTTGGAACTCCATTCCACTTTCTCTATCATCTGTCAGTGCTTTCCATTTTTCACCTCATTGTCAGTTTTCATGTCTTAGTTTGATGTATCGAAATTATTAGGTAGATTCTTCCAGATTCGGTCCTTAACTTTTCATAATCATTAATTAGTTGTGATTTCCATGGACTCCTTGGGTTGAGGTTATGCAAGGGCAAAAAGGACATGAGCTGGATATGTAAAGGATCCACTTGCATAGCTCTTGGTTGGGCTCAATAAGTCCCTTATCCTTAGTCATATTTTCAATCAAATCATCTACATTCCCCATCGGTTACATCGAACTATGCACTCCTTAAAGCATTTCTTCCATAACATTACATTCTCCCATCAATTCCTCCATTTCTGTGACCTATCAATTCCTCTTCATGCATTTCATTATGTTCTTAGCTTCATGAGCTTCCAAAATACTTTAGTTTCATGTAAAAACTCTTTGTATCTATTGAATTTTTTATAAGTCAACAATGATCAATAGATGTGTCAACGTGGTCCCATATACGCTAGATTTTTTGTTGACACAGTCCTGTCAATGCATGGTAAAAATACTATAAATAGGATGCAAAACATAGTAATTTTTGCCATTTTGTGTCAAACAAGAGGAGTGTTTTTGCAATTTTTCAAAGCTCCAAAGCTTCCAAAGCCCATATCTTTCACACTACTTCTCCAATTTCAGTCATTTTTTAGTCCTCTAGTTATTGAAGGTATGCTCTATGTCGTGGGGGCCACAAACCTTAGGTTTTATATAGAGATTTTTTTTGGAATTTTTCTAACTCCCCCATGAGTTTAATGAATAAAATAATATTAAATCATCAACCTATGAAAGTTAAACCCTTCCAAAAAACTCCAATAATCTAAAATTAATTAATGTAATATTAAAATAATCTTAAGAGATCAATCTGCCATGACCACACCTTAGCCAAGTGTAACTATCCCAAAAGAGATAAGGTACTTAATGTTATGAGTTACACACTATATGCCAATCCTTGGTTGTGTTGTGGTCATAGATGACACCAAGACTGAAGCATGAACAAGAGACAAAACCATCCTAACCTAGGGATAAGCAACCTAGAACTGGAAGGGACCAACAAGAACAACCTCGGGAGTAGGAAGTTGAAACTAATGCCATGGGACTTCTTTGTGAGGACCTTGAAGTGGAATATATTCATTAGATTCTAGAAGAAGCAAAAATAGAGTAGTTTCACTAAGTTAAGGCATTGGGTCCCATGCCTAGGCTTGAAGTTACCTTGACGCATGTCTACCTTGATCAAATGAAGCCTATGCATGTTCAACATTTGATTCTTCAAGAATTGAACATTGGGACATTCTTGGAGTTCCCTCTAGAGAAAGTCAAAGCTCAATTGCAGATCTCTCCCATGTGGCCAATCATCACTTCCAATGGGAAGTGGTACATGGGAGAGACCTACCTCTTTTGGAATAATTGGAATCTAGGTGCCATAGTTAGAATCAAGAACATTCATGTGTCCTACTCAGTGGAAGCAATCACATAGGCTCTTGGCTTGCTTGATACTGGAACCATCTTGGCAAAGATCTCAACTCAAGAAAACCTTGAAGTAAAGAAGGAGTGGACCCAGTGATGCTATGGAGTGGATCGCAAGGAGTATGGTGTGCTCACTGTGATGGCACACATGTATTGCAAGATAGTGGCCCATCACCTCAATTCCATGGTGAGGCCCAATAAGGTGGCTGCCTTTTCTACTCATGCATGTGTTGCTCTAAGTGGAAAATTTCCTATTAATTTTCCACAAGTAATCTATCTACAGATAAAGAAGTGATTCAAAGAGATTGAATGCGGAAAGGCCCTACAATTTATTTGTCTCATTAGAAAATTGTGCAAAAGATAAAGAATAGTTTGCTATGCCAATGATGCAATTAGACATACTCCTTTTGCCTCTTGGGCAGAAATGATGAAAGACAAGACTCCTACCACAACCAAGGAAGAGGACCAACAACCACCACCTCCACTACCTACTCATGAAACAACACCAAAGTCTTCCACTACCCTTAAAAAAATGTACGAGATCTAAGAGTAGCTCTTTCATGAGCAGAAGTAGTGAGTAAGAACAAGTGGTGGCAAGCCATCTATGTATCATACAACAATGAATCACCTTAACGAAGTGGCTCAAACCACAAACTAGATGGAGGGAGGTGGACCAATTTTCTTAGCCCAAAGAATGTAGCTACTTGCAAGATTAAATCCTAGCACCTGATAGGTAAAAATATCTCTCTTACAATAGCAACAATTCATAAAAACATTTGGGAATTTCACTACTTTCTTGGTGCATCTAGAGGAGGGTGAGGGGACAATTATCCTAGTGATGCAGCACCATGGGCAAGAGACAATAGTAGAAGTGGTTGCTAATAGAATTGTCGAGGCATTAAACCCCCAAGAATTGCATAAGATTAAGAAAAGTAGCACTTGTAAAGTGAGTACCATTATCAAAAATCAGTGCATGTGGTACTTCAAACCTATTTACAGCATTTTGTTGTAAAAACCAAGAAGTAGTGGAAGATGTATAGTTGGTAACAGTTGCTACTTTTGCCCATTTCATACAATAGTCAATAGTGCCTATTATGTACACCTTTTCATTTGACATGGGTGTGATGGGACCCATGAATTCTATGGCCTAGATGTTGAAGGATTCCAATGGTTGGATCCACTACTAAGGTCCCTCCATTAGAGTGATCATTCCACCATCTTATTGACAATGTTCACAAGAGCAGACAAATTGGTGGGCATCCTTAAAGATTGTTGGCCAATAGTACCCTACCATCAAGACTTTAATGATCATGCATCTCCCTACATAGTGGCCCCCACAAGGACCCTCATGAGCATCTTGAAGAATGTGTAGTTGGTCAACATTAGGAACACACCAATGAACCAGGCCATCAATGCACACCTTGTAAAGGTGTCTGTTGATTTCCATGAAGTGTTTAGGTTGATGAAGAAACTTTTTTTTCTTCAAGTGGACTAACTCTTATGGCATCTCTTGAGTGAGAAGATAAGTAAGGAAGCCATCGTACCATTTTAGTTTAGTGGGCATTTGTTCATTTATTACATTGGCAAAGAGAAGTTCATCAAGAAATTGATCAAAAGTGGGCTTTCCTCCTTTTTGTTGTCCCATCATGACTAAGATAAGTGGTCAAAAATCACATTCTCGATGCCCTTTCAATCTACCATTATAAGATCACTAGCAACCATATGGCATGAGGGCTCATTGTCAACTTGTTCATGAGGAAGTGAATGGCTCTATGGTTTGTGTGCACAAACACCTTGTATTGAATCACATAGTGCCCAAATTTCTCCAAGGAATACACCACTACCATCAAATTGTTTCTATTGTGATGCAATTGAGCTATGCACCCACAATGCTTTAGCTTGTATAGTGGATGTAATATGGACATTTCTAATTATCCAACTACGTGAACACAACCCCCAAGGCATAGTTTGATGCATCTATCATAATATAAAATGTTTAGGATCAATTATATGCTCGTAGAATTGGAGTTTCTACAAGCCTTTTCTTAAGGCTTTGGAATGCATTTTCACATTACTTGGTCCATATGAATAGAGCATTTTTCTTTGTAAGTTTGACCAATGGTTTTGCAATCTTAGAAAAATTATCTATGAATCACCAATAATAGCCAATATATCCAAGGAATGAGAAAACATATTTAATGATTTTTGGTTGATGAGTTATTTTTTAGATAACCTAAATCTTTTTAGGATCTACCTCAATCCCTACTTGAGAAATTTTGTGCACTAACATAATGCTCTCCTAGACCATGAGATGGCTCTTTTGCCAATTAAGCTAAAGATTAGTCTCCATGCATATTTTAAGCACTTACTCAAGGTGGTCCAAGGTTTTCTCAAATGTAACACCATGAGTAGAGAATTCATTCATGAAGACTTCCATCCTACTACCAATCTACTATTAAAAAATTCTTAAGACCAAATGTTGAAAAGTTGTAGGAGCATTGCACAGACCAAAAGGCATCTTACAACATGTAAATATTCCTCAAGGACTTGTGAATGTTGTTTTGGCTTGATCCTTAGGCATAACCTAAATTTGGTTATAATGACTATAATCATCCAAAAAGCTATAATAGCAATGCCCAGAAATAATGTTCAACACCTGGTTCACAAATGGTAATGGAAAATGATCTTTGAATGTCACCATGTTCAACAACCTGAAATCAATAAAAACCTACCACTTGCCACATTTCTTTGGCATAATTACAAGTGGGCTAACCCACTCACTATCTGTAATTGGATAGATAAGCCTTGCATTGAGGAGTTGTTCAATTTCCTCTTTGACGATATGCTTCAACTTTGGATTTAGTCATTGTTGTGGCTACCTCTTTGGCTTCATGGCCAGATCAGTATATATGTGATGCTAGCATATTCGAGGATCAATCCTTGTCAGTTTAATATATGACCAAGCAAAGGTTGTTGGCCATTTTTTGACCACCGTCAACAACATCCTTTTCAACTTAGGAGTAATGTTGGCAATGATTATCACCAGCTTATCATTTTTCAAAAATGCGTATTTTATGTTAGTAGGTAGAGTTTTTAACACTAATGGCTCATGTTTAAAACTATTAAGGATTTCCAACTCTTTCCAATTGGTATCATTAGGTTCATCACTGGAGAGATGACGATGAACTTGCTCTAGTTTATCGATGCCTTCAATATAGGCATAACTTAGGCTCTCAATAGGTTCCATGCAAAGTGTGCTACTTTTAGAATTAGTCATCAACCATTTGGTATCCTTCTATTTTGTGGCTACTATGTGCAAGCACTTTTGGATTTTAGATTCATCTACATACTATTTGCATGCTTTGATTGATGTGTTTTTGATAGACCCAAGTTTTTGCACACAGTTGCACCTAGTATCATTGTACATGATGCATGGAACTCTCCTCTTCTTTATCTTTTAGAATGCATTTTCCTTAGAAATCTCTAGGAAAAGATCTCTAATGTCCATTCATGCATCAATAGTGCTTAGCCAAGCCCTTCTCATAATAATTGGGAAGTCTCCCTTACAATTGTCAATCTTGATTACCAAGAAATCAGTAGGATATGATCATGCACAAATAGTGATCATAATGTCCTTAACTAATCCCAAGGAAATAGTGATGTACTGATCTATCAATTCTAAATAAATTTTGTTCTTCTTAAGAAGAGGCAAGTTCTAGGCTTGGTACATTTCATGGAAAATTAGGTTGACATATGGACCTAAGTCAAGGAGAGCCTTGCATGCCTCATTTCCTACAATTTGCAAGTAGATGAGAGGACTACTAGGATCAATCCATTTCCTAGGAAGGTTTCCAGCCTTGATCTAATTAAATACAACATGGGTTAACATGGCTATGTAGATCTTGGGAGGCATTTGGTTTGAAGGGCTCTTGAAAGAAATGAATGCAAAGGATAAAGGAGAGACAAGACAAAAAACTGCATAAGTTAGTGAGGGCTTTGGAGGGCTATTTTTTCAAAAGAATGGTCTTTTATGATATTAAGTTTTTGAACCACTTGGCTAAGGAATTAGTTATATGTTAATAGCCTTGGTAGTATTACGTTGTTGCAACTATGTAAGAATATCATCCTGCATGGGTGGAGTAGATGGTAATTGGGTTAAGGATGAAGTATGTGGAGGGTGATAAGGATATGGGGATTCCCCTCTAGGAGATGGAGAATGAGTTTTGTAGTACTTTGAAGGATAGTAGTGATGCTAGAAGGAAGCATGACTAGAAGAGTCATGTAGAGATATGGATTGCTGAAAATTGTACCCATATAGATCAGGTTATCTATAAAGGTACTTCTACTTTGGTGGTGGCATCTCCCATGACTATGAGTGCTACCACTACTAGTACTACTCATATGGTTATGATGGAGCTCCACTTGGATAATAAGGTTGTTTTTGCTGGTGGAACTACATTGGGTTGCCTTGAGGATAAGGCAACCTTCTGGGTGCTTACCTTAGTGTCAATCTAGGATTTAGAGCATACACCCCAAATTCCTATAAGTGTGATAAAATAGGGCAACATCCCTTTAGATATGCATATTGGTATATGTTACATCCACCATCATCATCTAATTTTGACTTCACAACCTTTTCTACTACAACAACTTTACCCTTATCCCTTTAGTAGGCATGTTCAGCTTCCTTTCTTCTCCCATAGTCATGATCACTACCTTGCTCTTTAGATTCTTCTACAATTATCAAAGAAGTTTAAAATTTTTCGTCTAAATATTTCTAAATTTTATTAACCTTAGCCAAAATTTTAGACATATATTTTTAAATTATCAAGGTTTTTTATTGCATCACTTCATCAAGTGGTGCCTCCCCCTCACTTTCATAGAATCAGACATCCCTTTTTCTGATGGAAGGATTCTAGTTATACTCCTTAGCACTTTTCTCAACTCACCTTCTTCTTTTGCAAATTGCTTAATCAGCCTTTGGATCTGATGGACCCTTAGTTCTGATAGTCTCCCGTAGGGATTGATCCCAAGGGTTCTCCTTATTTTTTATCAGAGCCCATCTATGATATGGCAAAGCTGCTTCCATTGAGAATAACCATGGCTAGGACATTTGTGTCTAAGGGTTCATGTGTTCCTTATTTCCAACCTTGGATTTGCTTTATCAAATTAAACATATTGGAGTATTTCTGATATTTTTCATTGAATAGCTCAAGCATTGTACTCCATCTATGAATTGATTCCAACTCCAAAGACCAGTACTAACTTTCTACTTCTTATATGAGTGTCTTGGGAAATAACTTAAGTTTCTATGAATCATTCTCTATGTTTTGCAAGGAATAGGCATCATGAAAGGCTTGAAGATGGGTTTGTGGATTTGAGTTATATTCCCTCTCAAATCTAGGGATATTGTTCATATCAAACCTCTTGATTCTACTATCTTTCACATTCCTAGTTGGAATTTTGACTACCTCTACAATGTTTAGCATGCTTTAAGTTGCAAGTAAAGGTTCATCATCATCATGATTTCAATGATGCATATGGTATCCTTTGCTACCTCTTCATTCATGGTAGGTTTTATGATAATTATCCTACCATTCACCTCCATCATAGTTTCATCCCCTATGATTTTAATCAGACTTGAAGAAGGAAGAAAAAGATGAAAATGAAAAGGATGAAGAGGGAGGAGAACTACCATCACCATGGTGTCTGCCACCTCCTCTCTACTTGTCACGACCATGATCATTAGGTTTATCATCATCATAATGCTTGCTTGAGCTCTTACCTTAACTCCTACTTTATCAAGCCCCCTTCACCAGAGTCAAGGGATGAAGAATATTCATGTTGAGAACCCCCAAAGAAAGGCTTCTCCTTGTTGTTTTGGTTTAGTAAGAATAAGGGGTTAGTGAACCATTTCTCCTTCATAGCTTCATGGTGCTTCTCCTGGTGCTGATCTCATTTGCTTTGTATTTCTATGAAATGGTAGTCTTGATAGTCATGATCTTGCACAACGTATTCATCATGGAGATCCTGGATGTCTAACCTCTTAAGAGTTTGGGGTAGCATCCTAGGGATAGATCGATTAAGAGGCAACACAATGTTTCCTTCCATATCTCTTCTGGATGCCCAACCTCTTAAGAGTTTGGAGCAACATCCTAGGAACAAATCAATCAGGAGGCAACACAACATTGCCCTCCATATCTCTCCATTGTAGTTGTTCATCTTCATGTAGGATAAAGGTGAAATTAGGTACAAACTCATTTGGCTAAGTGTACATCATCTTGAATTCTTAGGGCACTAGAGGTTTTGATTCATCATGCCTGTGAGAAGAAGACATTTTGGATTAAAATAAAAATTCAATGTGAGTTAATTATAATTATTATTTTTATCTTTTGAATGCTTACGACTTTAGGGTTTATTCCAATGATCTCAAATAATATTTACTAAGTCCTAGGTAGCACATGTATCAAACTACAAGTCCTTGGTAATGGCACCAATGATGAGCAGCGAGTATAGCCTATGTCTTACCATATGCATCACTAAGCATTCACGTGCAATCTAGTCAAATTCCATGGACTTATAGCCTTCTAAGTACATTGGTCTCTAGGAAGTAAAACTAATTGTTGTAATCGTTGTCTTCCTGATTACACTTGTAAAATGAAAAGGTATAGTTAAGTGCAATAGAGGCATATGATTTTCATCATTTTTATGTTTTATGTTCTAAGTTGCCTAAGAGTAAAAAATATATAATTAAAGATATTTAATTACTAATTTAATCTAACTAGCTAATATCTAACTAATCCTAGCATAAGCATCTATTCCCACTTGCTTTACACATCCTAAACATGTTTAATGCTACCAAGTTACCAACGTTAAGCATTACTAGGATTACCAAGCGTCAAGTGTATGCTCAAAGTGGTCGTACTTATGTGCTTAATTTATCACTATATAATCTAGCTTAAGTAATCTTAATCTATTAATTAATTAATTATTTAATTACTTAAAGCATTAAAGGAAATTGCATAAAATAATAAATTCATAAAAGATATAATTAATCTATTTCAAAGTGCTGCAAAGTTTATCAAAAAGCTCTTCTTTATTACTACACACACTGTGTGCTAAGGTAAAATAGTGCTTGAATAAAGATCCTTGCACTCTTTGACTCCTACTATGGGCACTTAGAAAAACATTCTAAGTTTCAAGTGGAAAAACTACTAGAGGTTCGCTACAACAATGACAAAATATGCCATAAACATGGTGAGTGAGTGTGTATTTATAGGCTAGAACAGACACTACATCGACAAGGTCATGTCAATGCATCAAATAATACATACCAAGAGCTTCTACTAGATACCAAAGAGAAGAATATCATAGTTACAAAAGGAGGACTAGCTGACATTGTTCTTCCACAACCTCATCTTCATCCTCACAATCATCGATGAACTTTGACAGAAGGGGACGTAAGTATAAAGACCATGACAAGGAAAGGTGCTAAACTCATGATTGAAATGACTATTTTCCAATGTGCTATTGATGAGTCATGTTTTGATCCAATATTGGGGCACAACCTCCGATGTCAAGGATTTTATATCATCCCTTCCATGTTGGCCTATGAATACAACACTTGGATGCATGGTTGAGAGATAGGTTTGAATAGATTCAGATATAGATTTTTATAGATTTCAAGTTTTGTTAGTTTCCAGTACATGCCCATAATCTGATGTTAAATGATTATATGACATCTTTATTTGAGTGTGACATACTTGGACACATTACATGTTTGGCAATAAAGATCAAGATTACTTCCATCATTGTAGCATCCACTTAGCTTTATTATTGCTTTTAATTGCTTAAATGTTTTGTTTTTTCCTTAGTTAATGTTGTCATTCATTTCTCTTTATTATTCCTATCATTAAGAAGAATGAGTACGACTAATCATGAGCACTTAAGTATAATTACTTGGTGACGCAACAATGTATCATTCGGGATGCCCAGTAATAGTATGCTTGGTAATGTTGGCAATAGTTACGCGAAGTCCAAGGCATGTACAAAAGGCTAGGAATGGGTACTCATCGCACATAGGCTAGTTTAGACTTTACTTTCATTATTAATTAGATTAAATAATTAATTTCTTTATTATCATTTGAAGTAGCTTAGGGTTGGACAACATCAAGAATCATATCCCTCACTCTAGACTAAACCATATGTGACAAAGCTACCACTAGTCTAAGTAGGAAGACAATGAACTACAATCAGGGCATAACGATCTAGATGTACAACTAGTCCCATCCATAGAATACAACTGAATTGTGTGTGAGCACTTGTGATTCATATAGTTGGGCATAGGGGTACCTCATCGCATATCATTGGCATCATTTTCAGGGATGATGCTAATTATCTAGATTAGTTATATTATACACAATCACTATAAATGCATTAATGATTTATCTTTCAAAAAATATTAAATCACACACATCATAAACCAACAATAATGTCTCTTTCATAAGGAAGTGATAATGCATTGTATCGAAAAAATAGTCATTAGAAAACTAATGAGATATATGCTAAAGAAAATTGGAGTGAGCAACCTTATGTAGGGGCTTTATATATTCATGATCATCCTAACTACACTTAAGGACTACATTCACCTAAGGTAGAGAATCCTAGAGAAGATGGAATAATTCCTAGACTAGGGAAGGCCTTGAGGTCTAGGACCTCCTCAAAACTTGGAAAACATAAATTAAGGGACCATGGTAAATACTATAGAAGCCATGGTGACTCTCCCAATTCCTCATCTTCCTCTTCCTCTTCAACATCTAGTTCTGATAAAGATGAACATAGGTATAGAGATAGAGCTCTACTATGAGGTCAAAATAGGGATAGAAATCGAAATCATTAGAAAAATCAAAGACATCAAAATGAACATCAACAAAATCATCACAATCAAACAAATAGAAATAGGAATTTTCACCATGACATGTCTAATGATGATGAACCCTTGTTGACCACTAAGAGCATGAAGAAAATTATAAAGATAGTTATAATAATGAACAAGCATTGCAAGGAAAGTTGCATCACATAGCTTGATATGAATACTATCCCTAAATTTTGGGGAGGCTATGATTCAGATCCACAACATCATTTACAAGCCTTCCATGATGCCTTTGTCTTACAAAATATTGAAAGTGGATGGCAAAAGCTTAAGCTCTTTCCTAGGACACTAATAGATAAATTCAAAGTGTGGTATAGATCATTGAAACTAAATTCAATTCATCGATGGTCCATAATACTAGAACTTTTCAATGAGAAATATCAAACCTATGCAAGGGTGTCAAACCTAAGGAAATGAATCCAAGGATGGAAACCAGAATATCATGAACCCTTGGATATTTCCCTAGATAGATATTATTCTCTATTGAATAGATGCCCAAGCCATGGTTTCTCTCAAGAAGAGCAACTTTTCCATATCATAGATTGGTTTCATAGTTAAATGAGAGAGATCCTTTGGATGTATGCTCAAGGTCAATTATATAAACTAGAAATCCATTAGATCCAAAAGCTAATTGAGCATGTGGGAAAAGAAGAAGAAGAGCTATGTAAATGGGTGAATGTTGAGAAATATCATTTGGATCCAACTCTTCAAAATAAAAAGGTTCACATCTATGATTAAGAAAAAGAGGTAGCTCTTGATAAGGTGATTTCATAACAAAAATTGTCAATACAAAAGTCTATCAATGAACTTGAAGCAAGGTTTGATAAGATGTTGGAATGGATAAATAAGAAATTTCCAGCTTTCATAGAAATCGTAGAGGAGAGAGTAACACAAAATGAATCAAGTGATCACAACAAAAGGAGGAAAAAGAATAAAGAAATCGATAGGAACATTTATTAGTAAAAAGAAAAAATAGCTATAGAAGATGAGGCTATAGACTCAACCATAGAAGAAGATGATCGATGTGACATCTGCATATATGACCATCCGAAACGCTATTGCCCAGTCATGTTACATCTACATGAGTATTGGACTTTTGCATTGAATCCCAAGTTCATACAAAAGCAAATGCCCAAGAAATTACCTTTCTCACAAGGTAATTATAGATAGTCCTACAACCAATCATACTATTCTAGTGGGAATTATTGCCAGCCTTACTACTATCATCCAATGCAGTGGCAAAACCCACAATCATGGGGGAGGCCACCATCAAACCAACACTACCCTTACTGCCAATCAAACTCATATGGATACTATGTTCAACAACATGTTTCCCCAACTAGTTCTACTTCCTCTACTTCAAATCACTACTACCACTCTTTTGAATATCATCAATCCATGACATCTTCTAAAGGATCACCACCTTACACCTCTTACTCTCCATCATATCCTCAATATTCTCATACTTCACTCCATCACATGTCACAACTTGTAACACAGGAAGGTTTAGCACCACAACATCAACAAAAGAATGCTACTTGTGCTACAAAAATAAATTGACATGATCATGCTAGTATGTCCCAATCACAATATTGAAAATGCCCTTTCTTTAGGATGGCTCCCACTTGTAAGTGCAACACTTGTGGACCTACTAACTCATCCAAACTAGCACAATGCTAATTAGGTGCAATACCCTTCCTTTCACAACCAATTTCCTTCAATCCTACACAAATGCCAACACTCGTTGTTACTCTAAGAACTACTAGAAATAATGAACCTAGCATCATGGAGAGGAAAAAGAATCCATGCATAACTACTCATGATAAAAGGTGCAGTTGTGGGTTAGACATCTATAAAGTTTACACAACTCATACTTTGATCCATCCTATGTCTAACAACCAAGTGTGTGAGCAACAACCTATCTACACAACTACCACTAAATCAAAAGACATCCTATGGCTTGAAAATGAAAGTTTAACACTATTTCATAAATGCATGAAGCCTTCCTATCCACTTATTAATTCTTATCACGATCAAACTCTTAGTCATGGGGGAGAAGCCCCATCCTAAAATCATGGAATTAATAAGTGTTTTTCATTTTTTTTATTTTTGTTTTATTTTACAAATTTTTTTATCATTTTTCTCATTTCTTGATACAAAATTTTCCTATCATTTTCAAATTTTTCCACATTTTATTTTCATTTCTTTTGTGAGTAATCTTACTTGTGAATAAAATGAGATCATGTAGCCCATTGAGGTGAGGTTTTCTCTATGTTATCAAATTCTTGAGGGACTAATTATCTGCATAGTGAGGCCACATCATCCATCCATACATCTTAATAAGAGGTTCTTACCATGGTCATAATGATATTATTTTTTTATCATCAAAGTAAGAATAAACTCATAATCATTGTGCCTAGACAGAAAAATGAAGAACCACGTGGGAATGTGAAGAATGTGACATCAAGGAAATTTGTGTAATCTCTTTGACCATCTCTGTATGTTCTATCATGTTGTTAAAGTTGTAATTATATCCTTAAAGATCTAATGAAAAAAATAGGAGTAAGAGTAAAACAAGTGCTACCTTACCATGTCACTTCAAAGACATGTTACCCATGCTTGAAGGTAGTCCTTTGGTAAGGTTCACACAGATAAAAGTAAAATAAAAGGGTACTAAATAAATTTTTGGGGGTCTGACTGGAAAGACATGTTACCCAAACCTAAAGGTTGGTGGCTTTTAATGAATCGCATTGTTCATCTACTCTAATGTTGGGTATGTGACATTAGGGTCTTGATGTAATGTCAAGTATCTGACGTTGGGGGGTATACCCTAGCCTATAAATATAGCACCTCAGCTCTCAATTTGGTAGTCAGTTTTTGGTCATTTTTCAATCAAGGTAGCAAAGCTCTTGAAGTTTATATTCTCCAAAGTTAGAATATTTTTTGAGTGCTTGCAAAAGGAGTGTAAGTGTGTACAGTACCTAAGCACAACAGTGTGATGGGAATAAAAACAAACTCTTTTGAAAATCCTTATAGCACTGAGAATATATTAATGTTTCTTTTAATGCACTTTACCTTTATGCTCTTTACTTCAATGTATTTAAATTGAGCAATTTATTTTCAGCAGTTAATGAACACAAGCAAAACCACTTCGAGCATACATATAGTACTTGATAACCTAGCAACACTTAATGTTTGGTAGCCCAACAGCACTATATGTGTTCAAGATGTGTCAAGGAAAGTGGGATGGTTACTTGTGTTAGGCTAGATAAGTAGTAAATAAATTAGATCTTAAATTACTTTACTTTCATTCTTGCTGTAGGTGATCAAACTTATAAAATATAAAATAAGAAAAATCATGTACCTCAGATACACTTAAATCATACCCTTGAGCCTCACAAATGTAGTTGGGAAGACAATGAATGTTCTCAATGCCCATTCCACTTCCTAAAGAAAATTAGTGTACTAGAGAACTATAGGTCTACAAAATTTGACTGGATCACATGGAAACACCTTAGTGATTCGTATGGTTGGGTGGAGGGGTACCTCACTACTCATCATTGGTGCCATTATCGGGGACCTTTTGGTTGTTTCATGTGCTATCTAGGACCTAGTAAAAGTATTTAAATCGTTGGAATGAACCTTAGAGTCATATCACATCTTAAGATTACTACAACAATATTTAGAAGCACATTGTGATTTTTATTTTTCTAACTGAAAATTTCTTCTTATCATAGGAGCAATTCTCTACCAAAGTTTAATAAAGCTTATCAGCCAGTGCCTCAACAGTATTGAATCATATATGCTCATCCTAATGAGTATGTACCAAACTTCATCTTCATCCTGCACCAAGATAAACAACTACAATGGTGTGACATGGAGGGCAACATTGTGTTGTTGCCTAATCAATCCATTCTTGCAATGCTTCAACAAATGCTTATCTGATATGGCCTTTAGGAACATCATGTTGAGTATGTTGTGCAAGATACTGATGCAACGAATCATCATCCCACTAAGGCATAACATCTACAAGATCGATAGCTAGAACAATGTTATGAATCTTCAAAGGGAAAAATATTTAATGATTTTCCATTCCTGTTATACCAACAAGTTGGTGGAGAAACCTTCTTTGGAGGTTTTTCATTCAATGAAGTTCCTCTCATTGACTTTGGTAAAGAGGGTCAAAACTAGAACTTGCAATCCACGATTCACAATCTTGGTTCTGGGAAAAGTGTATCCAATGACAAAGAAGGATCTTAAGGGGTATGTCAAGATGGGAATGTAGATAAAAAGCAAGATTATGATCATGGTCACGATCATCGAAGAGGTGGAAGAAGGCACCGTGATGGTGCTAGTTCTCCTTCCTCTTTCCCTTTGTCATCATCATCATCTTCTATCTCTAACCATGATCACAGAAGGTGAGATTGTGATGGAGGTTACCAAAATGAGTGAAATGACCAATGGGACCAAAATGATCGAAAGGATCATCAGGAAAGGCAAGATCAAGGAGGCAAACACTCAAGAGAGGCACATTTTCATGAATGAAGGGGTAGTAGAGGGCATCGTAGGCACCATGATTAAGGCCTCTATGAGCCTTTGCTTTCTACCCAAAGTATGCTTAATATTGCAAAGGCAGTAAGAATTCTAACAAGGCATGTGAAGGATAGTCAGATCAAAAGGTTAGATATGAACAATGTTCCTCGATTTCAAGGGGGATATAACTATGATTTGTAGAACCATCTCCAAGCTTTTCAAGATGCATGTGCCTTGAAAAATATAGAAAATAAGTGGAAGAAACTTAAGTTATTCCCAAGGACACTCATCAAAGAAGCAAAGAACTAGTACCGGTCCTTAGAGCCAAAGTCTATCAAATGATGGAGTACAATGCTAGAATTGTTTAATGATAAATATCAAACATAATCCAGAGTGTCCAACTTGAAAAGGCAAATCCAAGGATGGAAACAAAGAACAAACGAACCCTTGGATGCCACCATCAATTAATATTATTCCTTGATGCACAGATGTCCTAGCCACATTATGGATGGGCTTCAATAAAAAATGAGGAGAACCCTTGGTATCTATGCCTAAGGGCAACTATTATAATTAAATTCCTATGAGATACAAAGATTAATCGAGTTAGTAGCTAAAGAGGAGGGAAAACTAAGAAAAAGGAAAAGTGTAAAAGAGTACAACCATGATCCTTCCATTCACAAGAGTGAAGTTTGATTTTGTGACAGTGACGATGAGTCTATACTTGATGAGGGGGTGAATAAAAAAACCTTGCCACTCCAAAAATTTCAATCTAAACTTACAGCCAAGGTTCATTAATTATGGGACTTCATGGATAAAAGATTTCAAGCTATCCTCAAAATTGCTGAGAAGTCTAAAGGACTAGTGATCATGAGCATAGGAGGTGCAAAGAAGTTGAATGTGCCTATCACAAAGGTAAGGGCAAGATTTATATGATAGAAGAGGTTGCAAACAATGAATCAAATAACGATGGTGGGTGTGATCTCTACCAATATGTACATCCTAAGGGATGCTACCCCATTATGTCACACTTGTAGAAGTCTAGGGTGTATTCATTAAATCCATGACTAACAAAATGGTAAACATCCAAAAGATTATCTTATCTTCAAAGTAATTTCATGTAGTTCCACCAACAACAACAATATTATCCAAGTGGAGCTTCACCACAACCATATGAGTAGTATCAACAATGGTAGCAACTACAATCATGAGTGCTAGCACCACCAAAGTAGTAATGCCCTTATCAATAGCCTGATCCATATGGTTACTACATTTTGCAGCCCCTATCTCCACATGACTCTATTCACGTTTCTACTTTCCAACCTTACTACCACCCTTTTGATTATTATCAAACTCATTCTCCACACGAAAGAAGGGGTACCAATTCTTATACTTATCCCCCTCCTATTCCTACACATGTTCCTCCTTCACCTACATAGCTACCACCTACTCCACTTATGCATGACAAACTACTATCCAACCACAACAACACAATGCTACGAGGGCTATTAATCTACAATCGGTTCATTAATTAGATGGGTCGAATACTTGATCAAAGAAAAGGCCTTTCTTTCAATCCTATAGTCCTTTTACACCCTCAATTACACATGTGGTTGACCATCCTACTCTTGCATCTTCTTCTATACCAAATACCTTTAAGTCCCTTTCAAACCAAAATTTGTTTAGGATCCATACCGTCATGCTTACTCATATAGTATCTAATTGGATATGTGTTGGAAAACTTCTCAGGAAATTAGCCAATTCTAAAAGTCCTCTAATTTATTTGTAGATTGCTATAAATGAACCATGCAAAGCTCTTCTTGATTTAGATTTTGGTATTAATTTAATTTCTCATGACATGTACACTACTTGGAACCTACCTCCTCTCAAAAATAGCAACATAAGATTAGAATTGGTAGACCAGTCCATCACTATTTCATTGGGACTGGTAGAAGACATCGTGAACACTATCTATGGGTGGTCTTATCTTACCAATTTCTTGATAATTAACATGGGGAACTACAAAGGTGATTTTCCAATCATCATGGGAAGGGCATGGCTGAGCATCGTTGATGCAAGAATGGGCATTAGAGATCTTTCCCTACAAATATTTAAAGAAAATGCATTCAAAAAGATCGAGAAGAAGAGAGTTTCATGCATCATGTATATTGATATAGGGTGTAATTGTGTGTAGAAACTCTAGGCCATAAAGCAAGCATCTATCTCTGCATGCAAGTAGCGTGCACTAGAAGTAGAAATCCAAAGGTGTTTGTATGCAGCAACCACAAAATAAGAGGGCACCTAGTGGTTGATCATTGATTCTGAGAGTAGCACACTTTACATGGGACCAATTGAGAGCTTGACATGCACATATGTCATAGGCAGGATGAACTAGAGCAAGTTCATCACCAACTCTCTAATGATACAAATGATGATACTCACTAGGAAGAGTTGGAAATTCTTGAAAATTTCAAGCAAGAGCCCCTTGAACTAAAAACGCTACCAGCCAAAAAGGAGTATGCATTTTTGAAAAATGGGAAGTTAGTTATAATTAATGTGAATCTTGCTCCAAAGTAGAAAAATATGTTGTTAAAGGTAGTTGAAAAATGGTTAGTAGCTTTTTCTTAGTCATATCCTAAACTCACAAGGATTGATTCTAGGATATGCCAACATCACATCTACACTGATCCGGCCATGAAGCCAAAAAGATAGCCATAGAGGTGATTAAACCCCAAACTAAAGCAGATCATCAAAGAGGAAATTGAGCAACTCCTCAAGGCAAGGTTCATTTATCCCATTATGGATAGCGGTGGGTTAGTCCACTCGTAATTGTGTCAAAGAAAGGAGGCAAGTGGCAGGTCTACATCAATTTTAGGCTGCTGAATATGGCAACATTCAAAGATCATTCTTTGTTTCCATGTGTGGATCAAGTGCTCAACACAATATTTGGGCATTGCTACTACAACTTTCTAGATGGTTACAGTGGCTATATCCAAATACAAATTCCACCAAAAGACCAAGCAACGACAACATTCATGAATCCTTGGGGGAACTTTTCATATCACAAGATGCCATTTGGTCCATGCAATGCTCTTGCCACATGTCAATTCTTGGTTCTAAGAATTTTTCAATAGCAAATCAACAGTGGTGTGGAGGTCTTCATGGATGACTTCTCTACTTATGGAGCTACATTTGAACAAGCCTTGGACTGCCTTGAGTAAGTGCTTAAACAATGTCTTGAAATCAACTTGTAGCTCAATTAGCAAAAAAGTCACTTAATGGTCTAGGAGGGCATTGTATTAGGGCATAGAATATTGCAGGTAGAAACTGAAATAGGCCCTAAAAATAAGAGTCATCCAAGGAATAACCTGCCAACTAGAAATTGTTAAAGATGTTTGATCATTCTTTGGACATATCAGCTACTATCGACGATTCATAGAGAATTTCTGTAAGATCGCAAAACCATTGGTAAAGTTGAAAAAGAAAGATGTTTCCTTTGTCTAGACCAAGAAATGTGAAAAAGCATTCCAATAGTTGAAAGAGAAACTTGTAGAAACTCAAATTCTACAAGCACATAATTAGTCTAGTTCATTTCATATCATGGTGGATGCATCAAATTATGCCTTAGGAGTAATGCTAATGCAATTAGATGACAAAAAATGTCCATACTACATCCACTGCACTAGCGGAAGCATTGTGGATGCACAACTAAACTACACCATCCCAGAGAAAGAATTGATGGCAATGGTGTTAGCTCTAGAGAAGTCCAAGCTTTATGTGCTTGGATACAAGGTGTTTGTGCACACAGACCATAATGCCATCTACTTGCTAATGAACAAGCCAATGGTGAGCCCCTATGTCATACGATGGCTAGTGATCTTGCAAGAATTTGATCTTACGATGGTAGATAGAATGGGCATTGAGAATGTGGTCGCTGATCACTTGTCTTGATTACGATGGGATAATAAAGAGGAAGAACATTCACTATCTAATATATTTCCTAATGAACTCCTCTTTGCTAGGGCTATAACTAAACAATTTTCCAATGAGCCTAAATGGTATAATGGCATTCTTACCTATCTTCTCACCCAGGAGATGCCACAAGGGTTGGATCACTGAAAGGGACAGTAATTTCTTCACTAGTTAAAACACTTCATGGAGATCAACGAACACCTCTACAAGGTGTGTGCCAATGGCCTGGTTCATTGGTGTGTCCCTGATGTTGATCAACTACGCTTTCTCCAAGATGCTAATGAAGGTCCTTATGGAGGACACTATGTTGGAAGATGCATGGCCATTAAGATCCTGATGGTAGGGTACTATTGATGAATAATCTTCAAGGATGCTCACCATTATGTCCACTCTTGTAAATGATGCCAACAAGATGGTGGAATGATTACTCAAATGAAGGAACCTTAATAAGGGATTCGACCATTGGAACCCTTTGACATTAGGGGCATTAATTTCATGGATTCCATCATGTCCATGTCAAATGGAAAGGTTGTTGACTATTGTACAAAATGGGTATAAGTAGAAATCATCATCAACTATACATTTTCTAGTACTACTCATTTTGTACAAAAAAAATGTTGTAAATAGGTTTGGTGTGTCACATGCATTAATTTTTGATAATGGAACTAACTTTATAGGCACTATTTTTCGAAAGCTCATGCCACGCTTGGGGGTTGAAAAAAAAATCACAACACCCTACCACCCCCAAGCTAATGGTTAAGCTAAGGTTACCAATAGGAAAATCACAAGGATACTAACAAGAACTATTAGCAAATATAGGAAAGACTGGAGCACAAAACTCAACGATGCCCTTTGGGCCTACCACTCAACATAGAAACTTCCTATAGGATATTCTCCCTATGAGCTTGTGTATGGAAAATTACCAATACTTCCTATTCAATCTGAGCTTTGTACACTTTCAAGTACTTGTGACCTTGACCTTGACTTCAATCTAGCCCAAAAAGAAAGACTAATGAATCTCAACCTGTTAGAAAAAAACTAATTGGTATCTCTATCATCTAATAAGTTGCACAAGGCCTATAACAAAAGCATCATGACCTAAAAATTAGAAAAGTTAAATTTTAACTGGAAGATAAGGTTTTCTACTAGAACCCTACACACCTACCTCAAAAAACTAAGTTCCAAACATTGTGGGAATGACCTTAGATCATTTATGAGACTTTTCCTTTTGGGCCATGATGATCTACAAGCTTGAGAGCCTAAACAAGAAACAACTAGTCAACATACAACATGTTAAACCTTTCCACAAGCAAAAGCCAGCTAAAATAACAAAAGCCTCATTAGATGGACAACCACACTCTATATTTCAGATCTTCTCCTTTCAACTTAGTCATGGGGAAGATGCCCACCCATGCTAACCATATAAGCGACTCTTCAGTTTTTCAATTTTTTGTTTTACAACTTTTTTTTTACACGTTTTTTTGATTTTACATGTTCTTATTTTCATGCTATTAACATTTTTTAATTTTTTTAACACCATCATTAGTACATTTTCTATTTCTTGAATATTTTACACTTTCTTTTATATTTTCTTTTATTTTATTCTGGTCTAATTTTCTAACTTTTTGTTAATAAGCACCAGGTACAACGGTAATGCATTAATTGATGTTGGTATGTACTATTTTTATTATTTGATTTTTGGTGTTTGGTTTTTTTCTTTTAATTTCTTTACGAATGATTAGGACTTGTTTTATTTTTTATGTGATAGGCAGTGAGTCCACAACATCCACCATCCATAAACTCTATGGTTTTCCTTGTTTTGGAAACATGTAGTCCCTTCTTCATTAATAAAAAAATTTAATAAATTTGTGACTTCGATAGTTTCCAAAATTGGGAAGGATTCAAGGTTTAAATATGGTGTGGATTCAAGGGAATTTAGTATTCTTTGTGCCTTTCTGTTTGCTTGGGTGCATGTGTGTTTTCATGGATTTCTTAACATTCTGTGTTGAACAATAAAAGGAAGTTAAATAAGTCCTTGCATGGTGTGGTTCTCATCAAGAAAAAACAAAAAATAATAATGAGAATTAAAAGCACACCCCTAGGACAAAATAAATGTATGTATTCTTGCATGGTGTGGTCCCCATCAGAAAAAAAAATAATGAGAATTCAAAGCACATCCCTTGGACAAAATAAATGCATGTGTCTTTGCATGGTGTGGTTTCCATTTCAAGAAAAATGATGGCAATTCAAAGCACACCCCTTAGACAAAATAAATGTACTACAAGCACTAGTTATGGGACTAGTCCTCTCTAACTAAGGCCCTTCCTCACTTCCTACTTCTTCTCTAATAAGAAATTGTGGTTGTTCTATGGGAGCACTCTTGTGTCTTAAGTGATGGACTAGTCATAGAATGTTGATGCGAAGTCACTGAATGTGGTTAGATTTGTTCTAGAATAAGGATGAATCCTATCAAGTCATTTAAACACAAATCCAAAAGGGACTTCATGTGATCATAATTAGGAACTCCATTCCACTCTTTCTCATTCATCTATGTTTTCCATGTCTCACCTCATTGCTAGTTTCATGTTCTAGTTTGATGTCCTAGTTTGATGTGTCAAAATTCATAGTTAGTTTCTTCTGATTTCTTTGTACTTAGCCTTTTGTAACCATTAATCATTCATTGAGCCCACAGACTCTTTGGTTTGAAGTTATGTAAGGGCATAAAAGGCTTGTGCCTACTTTGGGGAGGACCCACTTGCATATCTTTTGGTTGGGTTAGTTAAGTTCTTTATTCTTAGACACTCTTACAATGAAATTTATTTTTTTTACCCCATTAATGACATCCAATGGTGCACATCTTCACAACATTTTTCAGTGAACTTTCCTTTTTATTATTGTGAATTCTTACACCCTCTTCAAATATTATCCTATGTTGAACTCTTTCAAATTCACTAGATCACTTATCAATTTTACCCTATTTTTCAACCTTCCTGCTAACACTACTAAAGGAATCAATATACTATAATCATAACCTAGCCAAGTGTAACCACTAATGAGACAAGGCATTTAATAGTTATGTGTTACACATTGCATACTAATTCATGATTCTATTGTGATTGCAGTGGGAAGCATGGACTAAAAGCAGGACTATCTTCACCAACAATGATGCAACAATACCACATAATGAGGATCATTCATGATCATTGGATCTCTTCTCTCTCATTCTTCTACTGCTAAGAAGTGTTGGATGTCAATGTTATCTAGGGTGTTCACTTTTCTTATCATAAACACCCAATTTTATAAAAATTTGTAACTTTGTATACTTGGGCACTCAGAGTATGTTGTTCCATTTAACTCAGTTTGTATGTTAATCAATAATCCCATACTTTCACAATATTTTGTAAAGGACTTGTTCCTCCTCTTCTTCACTAGAGGACAAGTTTTCATTCAGTCGTGGGGGTATGATGAATCACATTGTCTATCTGCTCCAACATCAAACGTTGAGTATTTGATGTCAAGGGGTATACACTGGCCTATAAATATAGCACCTAGGCTCTTGATTTGGTAGTCATTTTTTGGTTATTTTTTAGTCAAGTTAGCAAAGCTCTTAAAATTTATTTTCTCCAAAGTTAGAATATTTTCTAAGTGCCCGCAGAAGGAGTCTAAGTGTGTACAGTTCTTTTTTTTAACACTAATGTACTTGAGTGCAACAGTGTGATGAGAATAAAAACAAACTCTTTTGACAATCCTTGTAGCACTGAGAATAGATTAATGTTTCTTTTAATGCACTTTACCTTTATGCTCTTTACTTTAATGTATTTAAATTGAGTAATTTATTTCTAGCAATTAATGAACACAAGCATAACTACTTTGAGCATATATATAGTACTTGGTAACCTAGCAACACTTAATGTTTGGTAGCCTAGCAGCACTATATGTGTTTAGGATGTGTCCAGGAAAGTGGGGTGGTTAGTTGTGTCAGGCTAGATAGGCAATAAACGAATTAGATCTTAAATTACTCCACTTTTTATTCTTGTTGTAGGCAATCAAACTTATAAAATATAAAATAAGAAAAATCATGTACCTCAATTACACTTAAACCATATCCTTGAGCCTTACAAGTGTAGCTGGGAAGACAAAAAATGTTCTCAACACCCATTTCACTTCCTATAGAAAATTAGTGTACTAGAGAACTATACGTCCACGAAATTTGACCAGGTCGTGAGTAAATGCCTTAGTGATTTGTATGGTTGGGCATAGCTTACCTCATCACCCATCAACTTCTCAAAATTCAAAAAAAAAAGAAATAAATGCCATGAATAAACTCCTTCCTTAGATAAAATGTTAAGTGATGCTACTCCTTGCAATGGTGGTAGTCTTATGATTGTCAAACAAAGAGATGAAACAATGCGATGTCACTAGAGCATGTTATGGACTTGATTTGAATCTTAGAGAGAAGGGCTAATAATTACTTAACTATTAATAACACACACGGATTTATTATGCCTATGGTAAGGTACCTCATGTATCAATTTCTATAATCCTTTCTAAAATACATCTCAACTCACTATCTGTATGATCCTAGCTTGTGGTTTTATGTAACATAGAGTTATTTTCTCGAATTGGTGGTTTTAACATGTGTGTTTTGTTTAATAAGTATGCATTACATTCAACCCCTTTGATGCCTATGAAAATTTTTAGGTGTGGCTATACAAGGGCATTAAGGGTAGGAGCCTACTTTTGGGAGGACCCACTTGTATAATTATTGTAACTTGTACTTGTCTAACATAACTGCATCATCTTAAACCCTCCAAGTGCATAAATGATAAACTCAAAACCTTCCCTTATCATATACCCAATCCATTCTATACCATGAATCTAATATCCCTTTTTCTTACATATTCCAAAGCTTTTAATGCTTATGATTTCATCTTCTAATGCTACCGATGCCTAAATATGAATTCTCACTTACCCCAGAACTTTGGATTTTACAAGAAACCTTCAAGCCAATCAAAGAGCTTCATTTTCCCTGCTAAATGTCCTCATAGAATGGATTTTCAACATCCCCAATATTGACTACTCAATATCAGGTGGGCGTCAATATTAGAAACCCAATATTGGGTCCATAACAATCTATAAATAGGACCCCCACAATGCTCAAAAAATTCATTATCATTAATTGAAGCTAGGGGACTTTTTGCATTTTTCTCTCTCAACTAAGAGCTCTATGCAACCAACTTCCACACACAATATCTTGCTCCATACCACTCCAATTTTCATGGTTTGTGAACATATTTGATCCCAGAGCATTTAATTTAGTTGAGGAAGGGGATTTGTATGGAAACCTTGCATTGATTTTTTTAAAAATTGCTATCACCCAAAAGGTATTATAAGGATAAGAATGTTAAAAACCTTAAGTATTTTAATAAATAATCAATCATATGTATGCCAAAACCTCTAACTCTCTCACATAAGCGATCATAACCATCATTATAAGCCATACATAAGGAAAAAGAAGCCAATTGCAAAGGGTCATAATAGAAGCTAAGGCTTTTTGTGCATTTTTCTTGCTATTTATCTAACTTTGCAATCATATGAGTTAAGAACTTGATAGAACTAAGATCATGAGTAAGGTATAAACTTGTTAATGATAAATGACAACACCTTATTAACACCAAATCCTCAATTGATTGTAGATGATCCCAAAAAGAGGATGACAAGAAGGACCTTTGCAAGGTGCAAGCAAACGCTTAAGAGGTGGTAGGCGCCAAATAGGAGAATAAGGCCCACTAGCTGAGCATGAAGAATAGGAAGCCCAATCATTTAGCATTCATCAAGAGCCTCCTGCTACATGGTAGTCAGTCCAAGTTGAAGCTACAAAACCATAGGCTCCAATGCAAGGAAAATGCCTAACGTTGTTCCAAGAATGCCTCTAAGCCATCTAAGAGTGATCCATGTTGACCATGATCATCATGGAAATGAACTTCAAGCCATTCATGGCATTTGTACCTGAGGCGATCACAACTCATCTTCAGGTGTTGCTACTATGGCATATCCTCTCTAAAAGTTGGGAATGATACCTTGATGAGATGTACCAATTTTAGCATAATAAGGAAGAAGGCACCACTGTCAACATTGGTAGATTCTCTATCTTTTTTTTAGTTAAGGCCATTGTAGAGGCTCTAAACATACCTAATGTGTAGGCCAAGGTTGCACATCTATCCACAAGGTCTAACATGAAAACCAAGAAACTATGGCTGAAGCAGGCATACAACAAAGAAAACAAAATATACAATGAGTTGACTCTAGAAGAGATGATTTACTTTAAAATCAGCACATACCACCTCTTCCCAACTAAAGGGCTCAACATAATATCAACTTATGTGGCTAGAGGAACTACAATCTTGATGGGCAAATACAATGTCAATTTTGCCTAGTTGTACTTCATGGAAATTCAAAGGTGGTTTTAGAAAATAAAGGCAAGGAAGTTGACACTTCAATTCCCTTTCCTAATTAGAAAACTGTGTAAGCATGCCAAAATCCTAGGTTACACAAATGATGTTCCCAAAATGGCTCAGAACGCTTCTTTCTCTAAGTTGCTCAAACCATTAGCACTAAGGAAAGACCTTGGTGATGAACAAGAATAAGAACCAAGGAAGGAGCTGGAAAAAGAACCAAAAAAGGAGCCCAAGCAAGAACTAGTATAATGAGAAGAGCCACATGATCCACTACCACCATCATAAGACTATAGGCCTACAATGAGCCATTTATAGAGAATAGCTGAAACTCTCAATTAAGGAAGCAGGGATGAATCCAACCTCTTCTAATTCATCAATGATGCTATCTAGCCTACAATTTCTATTGATCCATCAAGGAGGTAGATTTCTTTACAATCAAGAGGAGAAGCCTAATGGTTATAGCAAATCTTTGGAAATGCTGCATCTTTTTAAGTGGTGCTTGAAATGGGAGAATGTGTCATAGTCATGGTCATGTAGCACTAAGATGTGGCAAGCACAACATAAGTTATCATAGACCACATTAAAGAATCCTTTAATATGCCCATTGTGCCCCTAGTAGACTTGACTAGAACTAGAGATGCACAAATGTTAGTTGAGACTTCATTGACTCCTGCAACTCATGAGGATGTGCTTGATAGATTACTACAGACTAGACAAGTTATGAAAAATTTGTTTAGCATTCCCAGTGATGTCATTGTAGTATAGTATACCCTCATTACCACAAAAGGAAAATTGGTCATCGTAGAGACTAGGGCAAAGCATGCAGAAGAAGCAAAAGTGCACAAATTGCAACAAGAGCTTCTCACCCTGGGAGCCAAAATAAGGGATCCTTTCCAATTCATTACACCTAACCAGTTGGAACAATTCCAAACAGAGTAGTTGGAACAATTAATTGAATAGAATAAAGCTATTGACAAAGAAAAGAAGAAAGCAATCTAGAATGCCTTAGCCTTCAAAGCCCAAGCATATGCCCATGTGAAGGCATTAACTGCTACAAAAGAGGAGAACAAGTAGCTTGCTGCTGATAATGCTAGGTTGACCACTATTAAGAAATAGAAAAACATTTTGGAAGAAAGTATCCACTAATTGAGGGAGCAATTAGTGAGGATCAACCAAGATAAATATAGATTGGCCAAAGAGAACCAAGTCCTCTCAATGGAGGAGGTGCATGCAATACACCAAAAATTTGCAATTGAGATAAGCACATGGAAAAACAAGGCCAAGAAGCATCAAAAGCTAAATGGGCACTTCCAAGATCAAATTGGCATGTATAAATAAATTAATTAAAAATAAATTTAGATGGCAAAGGCCTTCATCAATTCCATGTCAGCATAGAATCTTGACTGGTAGTCCATGTTGGATAGCTATGCCCTAGTCCACCAAGTAGAAGTGAAGAACAAGGACCTACAAATTGAAGATTTGAAAGAGTACATGGCATTAGCTAACCTTCACTATGCTAACCTTTTCATGTTAATAATAGGTTGGCCCAGAAATGAGTTGGAATAACAAGTAGAAACCACTTATGCCTTATATGAAAAAGAGTTTGCAGATAGAAAAAATGTTCTATAAAAACTCCATGTGGCAAGCTTATAATTAGAAAGAATTAAGGCTCACTACCATGGGCAAAGAGATGTAGCCTTAGACCTAGACAAGAGATTAAAAGATTATCATGAATTAAGAGAAAAGGCTAGAGCTTTCAAGGAGAAACAATGGCAATTTGTAGCATGGTATGTGAAAGCAAATCAAATGTTCCTATAGCTATTGTGTTTGTGGGTGTACCAATTCCAGCATACAACAACTCATCAGCCTAGATGGCACATGACCCAAGAACAAAGGAGGATAAGTTGTAAGCACTCCTAAACTACTATAAATTTCAGAAGCCTAATGATAAAGGGAAGTGGCCAATGGAAGTGCCATCTCCTTTGGGAACTATTATTTTGGTGTTTTGGTATTTTTTTTATTTTCTTATGATGTGTTCATTATTGTAAAACACCACTGCAACATGGAAAAGTCAATTTGTGGGTTTATTTAAGTTAATCAATAATCCCATACCTTCCCAATATTTTTTAAAGAACTTGTTCCTCATTTTTTTTAACTCGAGGATGAGTTTTCATTCAACCATGCAGGTATGATGAGTCATGTTTTTCAGGGCCCCAATATTGGGTATCCAATATCAAAGTTGTGATGCTAGGTATCTAACATTAGGGCACAACCTTTGATGTTGGGGATTTGATATCATCCCTTCCATGCTAGCCTATAAATACGACACTTGGATGCACAGTTGAGAGATAGATTTGAATAGATTCAAATATATATTTTTATAGATTTCAAGTTTTGTTAGTTTCCAATGCATGCCTGCAGTGTGATGTTAAGTGATTGTTCAACATTCTTATTTGAGTGTGATGTACTTGGACACATTACATGTTCAACAATAAAGATCGAGATTACTTCCATCATTGCAGCATCCACTTAGCTTTATTATTTCTTTTAATTGTTTAAACATTTCCTTTTTTCCTTAGTTAATGTTATCATTCATTGCTCTTTATTATTTTTTTCATTAAATGAAATGAGTATGACTAATTGCAAGCACTTACATGTAATTACTTGTTACTCCAACAATGTATCATTTGGTACACCTAGTAATGGTATGCTTGGTAATCCCAGTGGTAATTACGTGAAGTTCAAGGCATGTACAAAAGATTAGGAATGGATACTCATCACACATAGGCTAGTTTAGACTTTACTTTCCATTGTTAATTAAATTAAACAATTAATTTCTTTATTATCATTAGGAGTAGCCTAGGGCCAAACAACATCAAGAATCATATGCCTCACTCTGGACTAAACCATACCTAACAAAGCTACCACTAGTCCAAGTGGGAAGATAGTAAACTGTAATCAAGGAATAACAATCTAGATGCATAACTAGTCTCATCCATGGAATTCAACCAAATCATGCATGAATGCTTGTGATTCGTATGGCTGGGCGTAGGGGTACCTCATCGCTCATCAACTATGATGAAGAATATGAAGAACACAAGCTAAGAAGAAATACAGAAAGGCATGAGAATAGAGAGAGGTATGAGCATCAAAGAGGTTACCACTACAACATAGTAGATGAACCCTATGAGTGCGATTGGAAACTCAAAGTATGATCAATATATCGAAAGCTATTTATATCCCAACTAGGCACATAAGGAATAGCCATATCAAGTGGCTAGACATGAACAACATGCCTAGATTTGAGGGTGGATACAATGCAAATCCATAACACCACCTTCAAGAATTCCATGATGCATGTGCCCTAAAAAACATAGAAAGTGATTGGCAAAAACTCAAGTTGTTCCCTAGAATACTTGTCAAAGAGGCTAAAAGCTGGTACAAGTCATTGGAACCAAAATTAATTAGAAGATGGAGTACCATGCTTGATCTTTTTAATGACAAGTATCAAACCTACTCTTGAGTGTCATACCTTAGGAAAAAAATCCAAGGATGGAAGAAAGGTATCCATGAATCCCTTGATGTAACAATGGGTAGGTACTATTCACTTCTATATAGGTGTCGAGGCCATCGATTTTCTCCAAGGAAGCAACTTAGGCACATCGTCAATGGGCTTAGAAACAAGACTAGAGAGACCCTTGGGGTTTATGCCCAAAGTTGATTATTAGAGATGTCTGCCCATCAAATCCAAAGACTTATTGATCAAGTGGCAAAGGAAGAAGGTGAATTAAAGAAAAGAGAATCAATAGAAGAGTACAATAGAGACCCATCCATTTGCAAAATGGATGTATGAATATGTGATCTGCAAGAGGAGGAAACCTTGGATGAGGTAGTATAGAAGAAAACATTACCTATTGAGAAATCTATAACTGATGTTGCAACAAAGGTGGAAAAGATGTGGGATTCAATAGATGAGAAGTTTGCAATAACTCTAAAAATTATGAAGAAGAGATCTAACCAGACCCTTATCAAAGGTAAGGAAAAGTAGAAGAAAAGAGACTTTGAACAAAAAGAAAGAGTAGCTTCAATGGCTAACTATTCGGGTACAAGCTCGAATGAGAAAGAAAGTTGTACTATGTGCCAATATGACCACCCTAAGGGGTGCTACCCTATTATGGCACATTTGCAAGAAATGGGGGGATATACACTGAATCCAAGACTTGTCAAAAACTATATGCTTAGAAGGTTATCTTATCCTTAAGGTAACTACTGTCAAACCTTCTAACTAGCATACTATCCCAATGGAGTGTATCCATAGCCATAGGAGTAGTATCACCAACAATGGCAACAATTCCAATCTTGGATGATGCCACCACCATGACAATAGTACCAATATAGGTAACTAGATCCATATGGATACTATGTTTAATATCCAATTTCTCCAAGTCATGCAGTAGATCAAGCTTCGTAATACTATCCACCTAAAAACCATAGACCTACACTTCCAAGGATACACTCTAATCCATAAATGCATCCGTAAACAATTGGCTCACTAAGTCAACATCCAAATCCTTTACCACCTATGCCACCACATGTAATGTAGGCAGAACTTCCATCACAGCCATAATAAGAAAATGCAACTAGGGTAGTGGCCATGCAATAGGGGATAGTCATGCAAAAACCACAATCTAGGAAAAGATCATTCTTCAAAACAAGTCCAAAGAAGGTTCGATGAATGGGAAACACATCTACTTCCACTCCATCCATATCCAATCCTCCTAGAAATAACACATTTCCATCATCATCAAATACAAACATGATAATTTTCATACTAATGCAAACCATTACTCACTAGATTAAGGTAAGAGCACTTCATCAAAATGAAAAAATCTGGGAAGTCCCTTGATGTGCCCTCAATTAGTAGGATAAAAATCATGCAAGGGCCTACTCAATTCTAGTTCAAAAGTGAACTTGATATCACAAGATATGTATCAAGCCTAGAATCTACCACCATTGAAGAAAAGCAACATCCAACTAAAGTTTGCACATTAGTTGATCATAGTTCCACTAAGACAAGTGAATGATGTGATCACCACCATCAATGGTTGGTCCTACCCTATCAATTTTCTGGTTATTCATGTAGGTAAAAGTAAGGAAGAATTCCCAATCATAATGGGAAGAGCTTAGCTTAGCACTATCAATGCTAAGCTTGGTATCTAAGATTTATCCTTGGAAATTTCCAAGGAAGATGAAGCAAGAATCATTCAAAGACATAGAGTTCCATGCATCACATATAAGGATAATAGGTGCAATTGTGTGTAGAATATATGGACAATCAAATAAGAAGAGAATACAACATGAAACAAATGTGTCAAAGAAATGTATGTGCAAAAGTACTTATATGTGGTAGCCACCCAACAAGAAGGCACCTAGTGATTGATTACAAACATGAAAATTGAATCAAATATATACATGGAAATAGTAAATCAAATCATAAGTGCCTACATAAGAGAAGATGATAAGCTAGAACAACTAAGAAGATCCCTACTCACACGAAGATCAAGAAGAAGAGGAAGAATGGGGACAACTAGAGATCCTAAATCAAGTTGAGCTAGAACCGTTGGAGCTAAAGGCCCTACTGGCAATGCTTAAATATGCTTTCCTAAATAATAAAAATTTGATTATAATCAACGCCAACCTAGATAAAGAGCAAAAGAACTAGTTGTTGAAAGTAATCAACAAGTGGCCAACAACATTCGTGTGGTCTTATGAGAAGATCATAGGAACTGATCCAAGAATTTGTCAATATTGGGTATATACTAATATAACAATAAAACCATGATGCCAACCACAAAGAAGGCTAAATCCAAAACTTAAAGAGGTAGTCAAGTAGGAGTTGGAAAAAATACTAAAGGCCATATTCCTATATCCCATTACAGATAGTGAATGGGTTAGTTCTTTGGTGATAGTTCCAAAGAAGGGAGGCAAGTGGTGAGTGTGCATTAACTTTTGATTGTTGAATTCTACCACATTCAAGGATCATTTTCCTCTGCCATTCATTGACCAAGTCCTAGATACTATTACAAGACATGAGTACTATAGTTTTTTGTATGGGTACGATGGATATAACCATATATGCATCATGCCTAAGGACCAAGAGAAGACAATGTTCACCAATCCATGGGGAATTTTTGTCTACAAGTAGATGTCTTTTAGCCTTTGTAATGTGCCAGCCATCTTCCAGAGACTTGTACTTAGCATCTTTCAAAAATAAATAGGAAATGGTGTTGAGGTATTCATGGATGACTTTTCAATGTATGGGCTGGATTTTAGAGAAGCACTAGACTATCTCAAGTAGGTGTTAAAGAGATGTATAGAGACTAATCTAAAGCTTAATTGGTAGAAAAGCTATCTCATGGTCTAGGATGAGATCATCTTAGAGCATAGAGTTTCATAGAAAGGAATAGAGATGAATCCTAACAAATTTTGAGTCATATAGAATATTACCCAAAGGTCCCAAACCATTAAGGATGTTTGATCATTCTTAGGCCACACGAGGTATTACAGAAGGTTCATAGAAAACTTTTCAAAGACTAAAAAACCACTAGTTGAATTAACTAAGAAGGATGCATCCTTTCAGTGGATGGAGTCATTTGAAAAGGCCTTTGAACCTTGAAATAGAAGCTGATTGAGATACCAATCCTACAAGCTTTGGATTGGTCCAAGCCTTTTCATATTATGATAAATGCTTCAAACTATGCATTAGGCATGATACTAGCATAACTAGATGACCAAAAGAGGACATATTATATCCATTATACTAACAAAAACATCATTGAGGCATAATTAAATTACACCACAATGGAAAAGGAGCTAATGGCAATGGTGTATGCACTTAAAAAGTTCAAATATTACATGCTCAGGTACCCAATCTTCATCCACACTAATCACAATGCCATCCATTTTCTTATGAACAAACCAATGATTAGTCCGAAAGTGATTAGATGGTTCATTATCTTGCAAGAATTTGACATAAATATGATCAACAAGAAGGGTATAGAAAATATTATAGTTGATCACTTATCGACACTCAAATGGAATTCCCAAGACCATACAGAACCTCTATCGAACCAATTCCCTAACAAACATTTATTTATTAAAACTGTGATGGCTATTGACTCAACATGCATATCATGGATAAATAATTATCTAAATTATTTGAAAACACAAGAATTTCTTGGTGAATGGAGTAAAAAAGAGAGAGAGCAATTCCTTCACAAAGTGAAAAGATACATGGAAATAAATGAAAACCTTTACAAGATCTATGTAGATGGATTAGTCTAGTGACACATACTAGAATGTGATTAACTATGGATCCTATAAGATGTTCATGAAGGCCCATGTGGTGGCCATTATGCAAGATGTCATATGGCATTAAAACTAATGATGGTAAGCTACATTTGGCCTACCTTATTCTAGGATGCCCATGCATTTACATAATCTTGTGAGAGATGCCAAGAAGATGGAGGAATAATGGCCAAAAATGAAGGACCGTAGCATTGGATACAGCCATTGGAACCATTCGATATATGGGAAATTGATTTTATGGGCCCCATCACACTAACATAAAATGGAAGGCTTATATAATTGTGATCATGCATTACTACACCAAGTGGGTAAAGGTTGTAGCTGTCAAGGATTTTATAGCCAAAATAGCTATCAAGTTTTTTCAACAAGATGTGAGGAATCAGTTTGGAGTCCCAAAAATTCTTATTTTGGATAATAGAACTCATTTTAACAATGCTAATTTCAAAAATCTCATGCAACATCTTGGGGTAAACCATAAGTTAACCACATCATATCATCTCCGAGCTAATGGTCAAGTAGAAGTGACTAGGACTATTAGTAGATTTAGGAAGGATTGGAGCACCAAGATGAATGATGCTCTATGGGCCTACTAAATAACATGTAAATTACCCATCAGTTATTTATCCTATGAGCTAGTCTATGGTAAGTTACCCATACTATCGATCTAAGAAGAGCTTCAAACTCTAGCTACTATTAGCCAACTTGACCTAAACTTAATCTTTGCTCAATGAAAATGCCTAATGAATTTTAATCTATTAGAACTCATGAGAAATGAGATCCATAAGATCTACTCCAAGCATAGGCATGATGCTCAAATAAGGCAAGTATAAATACAGCCAAGTGATAAGGTCCTTTGTTATAACCCCAATTATGTCCAACAAAAGATCAAGTTCCAAATGCTTTGGGAGGGACTCTATATCATTCAGGCAACTTGCCCTTCAAGTGTCATGCATGTTTACCATCCATCCAACCCACATAAGCTCATACTAGTAAATATCTAACAAGTCAAACCATACCACCAATATCCCAATTCCACCAAAGATTTTGTCCAATCTACCCATTTGTCCTCTACTTGTTCCCCCTTCCAATTGACAAATATTGACCGTAGTCATGGGGTTTTCCACTAGGAGATGTAGGTACCTCTGAAATATTCCACTTTCTTATTACTTTTTCTATTTTCTTGATATATTTTCCTTTTCTTTTATACTTTTCATTTCTTAAATTTTTTTGATATTCTTTGACATTTTCTAATTCTCTAATAATATTTTATTCTTTTTATTTTTCTAATTTTCAATATCTTTTATATTTTTTCATGATTTTTTTCTCATTTTACTTGAACATATTTCTATCAATTTTCCAATAAAACAAATCAAATAAGGCAAGATATAGTTTCCAATAAAGTGAAGATTTTTCTATGTTACTAATCATGAGGAAACGATTATCTATATAGTGAGACCATAACATCCATCCACCCATTCCAATAATAAGAGGTTCTTACCATGGCCATAATGATATTCTTTCCATAATAAAACTAAGAATAAACTTGTGATCATTATGCCTAGACTAAAAAGTGAAGAACCAAGTGGAAATGCAAAGGGTGTAACATTAAGGAATTTGTGGATTCTCTTAGATTTCTACTGTGAGTTCTATCCTATTACTAAGGTGTATTATATCCTTGTAGATCTAACAAAAAAATGGGAGTAAGAGTAGAATAAGTGTTACCTTACCATGCCACTGTAAAGACATGTTGCCCATGCCTAAAGGTAGTCCTCTAGTAAGGTTGACATAGCAAAAAAAATATAGAATCCATGCACAAGAATAAATTTCTAAGTGTCCCATTGAAAAGACATGTTACCCATTCCTAAAGGTAGGCAGCTTCTCAGAAATCTAAAAAACAAAAAGTGCAATGAATAAACTCCTCCCTTGGACATTATGCGAAGTGGTAGTACTCTTGGTAATAGTGGTAGTCTTGTGGTTGTGAATCCAAGAGATGAGACAAATGTGATGTTGTTAGATAGTGGTCTAGACTTGGTTTGAATCTTGGAATGAAGGGCTAATGATTACTTTAACCATCAATAACATACAAGGATTCATTATGCCTATGGTAAGACACCTCACATCCTAAGTTTCCTAATCCTTTCTACAATCCTTCTTACCTTCCTATATAGTTAATCATAACTTGTGGTTTTGTGTAATATAGTGATATTTTCCCAATCTAGTGACACTAATATGTGTGTTTTACTAAACAGGTATGTCTTACATTCAACTCCTTGAGTGCCTAAGGACACTTTTAGGCATGGTTATACAAGGGAACTAAGGGCTAAAGCTTGCTTTAGGGAGGATCCACTTGGATTACCCTTGTATTTCAAACTTCACAAGAAATTCCACATCATCTTTTGCCTTCTAGGATCATCCAAAGCTCTAATAAATGCTTCCCTTACTTTGAAAATTTTTCAATGAAACTACAACCCTTCATTCATCTTGTATATGCGTAATCAACTTTCATAGCCCGAAATTCCTTCTTTATGAACTTTCAGTGCCTGATTTTTACAACTTGAGCATCATGGCTATTCTAAGATCCCTTGGAAATGTTTTCCATCTTCCTATCATTTATTTTGACTCATTTTTTCCATTAGAAAATGCTCATGGAAATTGAAACTTTTCAAGGTGATGTCATTGATGCGACATATGAGCCCCTCATACATCATTGATACAATGTCAAAACAATGATGTCACACCAAAAAACTGCTATATATAGGTGCAAGGAGTTAGAAAAAAATTTTCATTCTTGCCATTTTCCATAAGAGGAATTTTTTTCTTTCTTCTTTTGAGCTCTGACATCCTAACTTCCGCAAGCCATAACTTTGCTCCTACAGCTCCGATTTCCAAAATTCTTGAATCTTATTTATCACAAAGCATTCAACTTAGTCATGGGGGGTGACATCAAGGAAAATTTAAGCCAATTATTTCAAAAATTTCCTAACTCTGGAAGAGAGTTTAAGGGTGAGTAAGATAAAACATAAATGGCATTATCGTGAATGTAGTAAATTCAAGCCAAATAATTCAATAAATTCTCCTAATAAATCATTCCAAATAATTCTAAGGTATTATGAGCCAAAGAGATAATAAGGGTGGGAGGTCATGAGAATTAAAAATACACTTCTTAGAGGTATCATTTGAAATTATTCTAACTCTATAACCATTATGAACTAAAGATGTGATCTAATCACAAGTACAAGAAGGATTATGAATCATTAAGTGCCGATATAAATACTTGAATAATCCTAAATTCTCAATTGGTTGTAGATTGCCCCAAAAAGGATAATAGAAAAAAGACCCTCATAGCTAGAAAGCAAAAGACCAAGAGGTAGAGGAAGAGGCTGCACTAGAGAACAAACTCCACTATCAAAACACGTGAAGCAGGAAGCCCAATCTTTTCTTATCCATCAACAAATGCCAACTACCAAACACTCTACCCAAGCAAAGGTTGAAACATCACAAGTACTAAAACAAGGATAGCACCTTACGCTATCACCTAAATACCTCCATGCCATTCAAGAAAATTCAATCATGTCTACAATCATTATGGAACTCAGTTTTGGGCCTTTCATGAAGTTTGCACTAGAGACTATCAAAACACAACTCCTATCATCTCCCTTATGACCTATGATATCAACAAGTGGAGAATGGTACTTAGGGAAAGCCCTTCAATTTTGGAAAAATAAGCAAGTTGATGCCATGGTAAAGATAAAAGGAGTTTCCATGTCCTATTTGGTGTAGGTGATAGCCAAAGCCCTCAATTTACCAGTATGAGGAGATTATGGCTACATTGAGCCTATGGAAAGGAGGATAAGGATTATAGTAAGCTTATTGCATAGGAGAAGATATATTTTAAGATTGGCACATATCATTTTCTCCCAACTAAGTGGCCTAACAAAATATCCACTTATGTAGCTAGAGGAAGCACCATATTGATGGGAAAATTCAATGTCAATATTTTCCATCTATACTTCCTTGAAATCCAAAGGCAGTTTGAAGAGAAGAAGGTGAGGAAGCCAACACTATCATTTCCCTACCTAATCAAGAATATATGCAAACAATCAGGCATACTAGGTTATACAAATGATGTTTTGAGGAAATCTCAAAATGCCTCATATGTTGAGATCTCAAAACACATGCCTCCAAAGAAGGATCAATTGGAGAAATAGGCAAGTATTGAGAGAGCTTTAGGCTCAACTCCTACTAACACCATTCAAGCTACTGGCCAACAATAGTAGGAAGGACCCAATAGCTAGCCACCAACTGATCAACAACAACAACAAAAACAAGTTTTAGTGCCACCATCGCAGGATTACCAACCTTCAATGGGTCATCTACAGTAGATTGTAGATCCAATCAGTTGGGGAATAAGAGAGGGGACCAATCTCTACAAGGTCATAGAAGATGTAGTCAAACCCACCATCTTAATAGACCTTGCTAGTGGCTAGATATCATTGTAGTCTGAAAGAGGGGATACTTAGTTACAACAGATCTCAAGGAATACTATATCATTCCAAGTGACGCTAGAAACTTGAAAAGGAACCATAGTAGTGGTCATGCAGCATTAATATGCAACAAGAGCCATTGAGGTGATTACCGATCACATCAAGGAGTCCTTTAACATCCCTATTATGCCACCAACTGACATCTCTAAAGTGCGTGACATTCAAATGATGGTTGGAACCTCAATGAATCCAACTAAATATGAGGATGTGTTAGACAGACTACTACAAATGGGGCAAGTTATGAAAAACCTCTTTGATATCCCTATCAATATCACAACAGTTTAGTCTGACTTAATTTCCACAAAGGGAAAGTTGGTCATAACAGAGACTAGGGTAGAGCATGCTAAAAATGAAGTCCAAAGACTACACGAAGAGCTCACAACCTTGAGAGAAAAAAGAAGTGATCCCACATAGTTCATCGTGCTTGACCAACTTAATCAGTTCAGACCGAACATGTGAATTACCTCATTGACCATAATCTACAAATGGAACGAGAGAAGGAGAAGGCAGTATGAGATGCCTCAATGACCAAAGCATAGACATATGTACATGTCAAGGCACTCACTACTCTACAAGAGGAGAACAAGCAATTAGCTGTAGATAATGCAAGATTGACCAATGTAGAGAAACAAAAGAATGTCCTCGAAGAGAGCATCCAACAACTTTGAGAGCAATCAATCAGGATCAACCAAGACATAAGCTACTTGACCAGACAAAACAAAACTTTGTCAATGGAATAATTTTGCATAATCTAGAAAAACTCTTCTATCAAACTCAGCACATGGCAAAATGAGGCTAAGAAGCATAAATGGCTTAAAGAGCATTTCTATGATCAGGTGGGCATGTACAAGTAGATTAACAAGAAAGAAATATAGATGGCTAAAACCAAGATTAGTTTCATTTCAACACAAAATCCAAACTAGCATCCACTCTTGGATAGTCTAGCTCATGTTCACCAAGCAAAAATTAAAAATAAAGACCTACAAATCAAGGATCTCATAGAGTACATGGGGTTAGAAAATCTCTGCTATGCTAACCTAGCCATGTTAACAATAGGTTGGCCCAAGAACAAATTGGAATAGCAAGTAGTGGTTGTGTATGCTATGTATGAGAAGGAGTTTGCTAATAGAAAATATGCACCATAAAAGTTACACTTGGAAAACTCAGAATTAGAAGTTGTCAAGGCTGGTTATTAGGGCCAAAAAAATGTTGCAACTAAGCTAGCTCATGGAATGTCAGATTATCAAGAATTAAGGAAAATAGGTAGGACATTTGAAGAAGAACAACGACAACTCATAGTGTGTTATGTAAAGGCAAATCAAATGTTTCTACAATTGCCATGCTCATGGGATGTACCAACTCCATCACAAATCACTTAACAAGCATAAACGATACACAATCTCAAGATGAAAGAGGAAAAACTTCAAGCATTACTCAAAAAATATCAGTTTAAGAAGCTTGATGACAAGGAGAAGTAGCCGATGGAAAAGCCACCATCACCAAGCACATAAACTACATCGAGCCACTTCCATTTTTGTTTTTGTTTTGTTAAATACTTGTGTCAAATTTTGTACAAACACCACTATGACATTCAAAGTCATGTAAATATTCTATTAGTCATGTATAGTTAAATCTACCTCCCAATTTTGTAAGAGATTCTATCCTCATTTTTTTGTAACTTCATAAAGAGTTTCCAGTCAATCGTGGGGTTAAAGCGATTGAAAATCTATGTAGTCATCAACAAATTGTCAAGAAATGGTTTGATAAGAAATATGCAGCAAAAATATTTCAAGTAGGTGACTTGGTTCTTAAGAGGGATGGAGCATCTAGTCAAACTAGCCCTCAAACTAAGTTTTCTCCTATGTGGTCTAGTCCATTCCAAATTGTAGACATCATTGACCCCAATGTATAAAAAATTGTTGATTTGCAAGGATGTAGGTTACATAGAAATTTTAATGCATTTCATTTGAAGCATTTCTACTCAGGTGCCCCACGTGGACACCTAGTAGATTCTTAGTTGTATGTTTTCTTTTCCTTCACCATGCATTTCATTTGTATATAGTTTCATTTGCATATTTTCTTTGCACTTCCATCATTTCTTTCTTGGCATATTATTTTGATTTTTTCTTTGCATATGAGTTTAATAATCATTATGGTCTTTTTAGTTACTAGGCATTAGATCATTAGAGCACCATGGAGAATAATGTTAGTATAATGCTTTATATAATATTTCTTATTAGTATTACCTAAAATCTCTTTTGTACTATATATTTCAATAATTCTTTGATTCTTCCCAATCTTTTTCAAGGTTTTAGTTTTTTTAGTTATGTTGGATTATGGAGCGTGAGATTTGTGCTAACTTATCATGTAATCGTCATGATCATGTGAGTGTAGGATAGGTGATGTTGGAGAATGGGTAGCCATAATCACTAGGTGACCTTAGAAAATCTCATTTCCCTCTCATAAGCCCTAGCCCTCAAGTGTGATAATCCATGGCCACCCTATGAACCATGGGGTGAAGTGTGTTCATCTCCACTTCAAAACCCTTGGCCACCCAAGAGACCTACTATGATGTTATCAAATTATAATTAAAGGCACATACATGAGGGTTGAACTACACCATGGGCAAAGTTCCGAAAGGACCATGTTCATTGGCAGTGCAACTAATCAACCAGACTCATGTTGGAATTCCTACCTTAAGAATGAAGTACACCATGAGCAAAGTTTCCTTTAAAAAATAAAAATAAAAATAAAAATGATGACCATGTTCACTGGAAATGTGATAAATTCTTAAGTGTGATGGGATCTAGTAGCTATCCTCACCATGACCTTCATTTCCCCTTTTGAACCTATTTTATCAAAAGAAAAAGTTTCAAGGAAAAATCCGAAAGTTGTGGCTAGCCATGATATGGTTATTTTAATCAAATTTAGATTAGTATAGTTTGCTTTTGAGTTTCCATTTTTTTGTGTTTTATAATGTTTTGATTCTGTTGCATCATCTTAAAATTTTGGTCGTTTCGTTGTTCTTGCACTTGTAGGCAATTAAATTTTGGGGGCTAAGTGTTGATGTCAACATCACCCATGCTAGACATGGGGCCATGATTAATTGTTTTGATCCCACATATATATAATTTGACCCCATGGTCTCTTCACCAACTAATTTTGAATAACTTTGTCAAGTGCTTCTCTTAGTAATGAATTGAAAGTTTCCCTTCTATAAATATAGATATGGATCAATATAGTTCACATAAGAACACAAACAGAAGTAATTTTCAAGTGGGTATTTAGTAAAATCTTTAGTTTTTAGCTCATAGTGAAAAGGACGATGACTGCATCTATTATTCAATATTTTGTTTTTTTTTTTACTACAATGCATTATTGTCCACGTAGAGATAAAACATTGTAGCTTCAATGTCTATGCTTTCTAATTAAGGATTTTAATTTGGCATTTTGTGTGGCATGGAGTATTTTTCTAATATTGTAACTTTGGAGAATTTTAACATCTGTTTTATGTGTTGCAGATTCAAACGAAAATGTGACAAGAATATGTCATACTAAGGAAATCATGACAGTGTTCAATGCAACATAACACCCAAAACATGGTTGTAACTGCCATTTGAAACATGGGCATTCAAGGGTACTAGGTGGTGCTAGAGTTATGGGGGTGTTTCGATAGTTACATAGTGATGGTAGTTACACTGAACATGGTTGTAGTTACATGGGTGGTGGCAAGGTAGTAATGGTTGGGTGGTGGCCATTCATTATGGCAGTTGTAATCATTAGTGGTGCACGTTATAGGAAAAACATAGCAGACGTTGCAGGCATTTCATAGAGAATGTGGGCATTTAAATAGGCACTAGTGGCTATAAAAGGGGGTAGAGGCACTCTTCCGAAAAAGAAAAAAAGTGGGGGCTCTTTATATTAGTCTTGAGGGGGGGCTCTTTCCTTTTTTTGGGCCTTCTCTCTTTCTCATCAAGAAGGTGGATGTGGCTCAAAGGAAGTGATAGTTTCTTTCTATTCTTCTCTAGCCAAAAAACTAGAAATGACAATTTCTCTTTCTTTGAAGGAGGATTTAGGGCCTCCATGGAAACTAGGGTACAACCTCTTCTCTTTTCTGGTCTACACGATAAGCAAATGACTTCCTAGGGAAAATGATATCTTTCCAATGGAGGTGGCTTCCTCTCGAAGAGGCAGTGATTTCTTCCTTTCTTTTCTTTTATTTTAGAGGCTTCTACACTAGTCTAAAGGTAGGATCTAAGGAGGAGCCAGCAGCTCAAATTTAGATCCTTGGGGGTCTTCCCAGCAATGGCAAGAGAGTTCTCTCTCTCTTCTTTCTATTTGCAACAACATAGGCAACGCAGCCCACGTGCAAGATGTGAGATGTGCAGTTTTCTTTGGGCCAATAGCTTATCTCGATGGTGTAGATGTGGGTGGATGGTCTTTCTCTCTATGGCAATGCATAAAAAGTGGTAGATGGCCACAAGCTTTGAGTGACCGCAATTGGTACCCTATGCAGACTATGATGGGCAGTCTCTCTTTCTCCTCCTACTCACTCCCTCTTTCTCTCTACAGTAGCAACATTCTAAGTGGTGCACATGGCTAGCAGAACAATGAAAGGTCTCTCTCATTTTCCTTTTGGCTCGCTAGCACATAGGTAGTCTTCCCATCTCACATTGTACCAGCTACAACAATGACGCCAAAGAGGTAGTACCTTCCCTCAGCCATCTCTCTCACTTTCTTTATCTCTCCCTCTTTCATAGTGATCATAGTCTTCCTGCCCAATAGTGAGCACCATTGGTAGTCATGGACTAATAGCATCAGTGGGACCAAGGAAAATTCATTTCTTTTAGTTACTTATTGTATTGAAAATAATTATTTAATTTAAATTCTAAATTTCTTTTTATTTTATTATTTGCAAAAGGCCATGTAGCCCTCTCTAGCTGATACTACTCCCAGGTTTCCATACCCATACAGGAGGCACCCTAGGCAATAGTCTCCTAAAATGAGTTTTCTTTCCCAATGTTGGTGCATCCAAATTTTATGCATCAACACATGTATAGTTGAATCTACCTCCTAATTTTGTAAGATATTCTATCCTCATTTGTTTTAACTCCAGAAAAAGTTTCTAGTCAGTCGTGGGGGTATGATAAATGCAAATTTTGTTGTATTATGACATCATAGTGTTGGCACATTTGGCCATTTCATGGAGCAGGTTGGTAAGATTAAATTGGTTAAGAGTTTTTGGAGAAGTGGCTAAAATTTTAGTTTGAGAGAAAAAGAATAAGTTAACAATAGCATTCTTTTTATTTAAGAAAAAAATATATAGGAGCATCATTCCTATACATAGTGGGATTATGGAAGAAGTCCAATTTATCATTTATATGATATGAATATGTAGCGAATCAAAGAGCATCTCAAGTAAAATTGGTTTTGTTTCCATTTTATTTCGGGAAAGCATATCTCTGTAGAAATACAAATTCAGTAGTCTAGTGGTGTAGGGTAAAATTATTTCTACACTAATTAAACAGGAACATTGCAATTCATATTTTGATGGGAACCGGTCAATATTCTTGGGCAACAAGCTTACACAGCTAAAGAGCATGGTCTTTCTCATAACAAGATTACGAGACCTATTCCAGAGTCTTTGTCCAACCTTACTTTTCTTCAAGTTTTAAATTTATCATTTAACAATTTGAAGGCAACGTCAACTTTCTGAAGGCTCTCTCTGAAGATTGAGAAATAATTCATTCGTGTGCAAATCTTGTGTAACTGCAAGCAAATAGAACATGAACGTAAGTAATCTGATGGGGTTGAATCCCTGATTTTCTGAAGTGCCCAAAAAGTTGTAGGGTTTCTAGTTCATTCCCAATCATGGCATTCCAGACAATCACACTTTTACCTGGGCAATAAGAGTGACAAAATCTTCGGTCGTGCGGTGCTTATTGCAGCGTAGACAGGCATCGGGAAAATTGCCATCGCCACCCCCTTTTCCACATGAACCCTAGTAATGGAAGCAATGAAGACATCGGCATTTTTTTTCAATACAACATTCTGGCACTCATTAGTGGAGGTCTGAATCGGCAGACCACGAGCAGCGATGACCGCCTCTATTCCGCGTGAAGGTCCAGCCGCAGTCGCACGAAATAGAGTCGTAAGAACCTCTGCGTAGCCTCGTATGCCACCAAACCCTATTGGTTTCTGCACTGTTCCATGCATTACCAAACCCTACCCACCTCAGTGCTATTTCAAACAACTCAGCAAATTTCATGGTTGTGTGCCCAAGGGTTCACCGCGGCCAAGAATGCCTTGGAAAATACAGGCAAAAATAGATGAAGTTGATTGCCGCAACAAGGATGAAAATAGAAACAACATCGCAGCTGGGAACTCATTTCAAAAATTTTAGGCAATAAAAACAAATGTCGTTCGCTCCTGTAACCTGCAATCCAAAATTACCAAAACAGCAGCAGTGCCCGACGTCGACGCATTCGTTATCGTCATACCAATCCACTGAACGCGGCAACAAAGACACGAAGGCACACTAAGATAGGTGTACAACCGAATCAACAGAGGCAGGAGATATTTAAACTGATGCCGATAAATCAAAGTTGTAGTTTTATTCATCACTGAAGAAAAATAAAAAATCGAATACACGAAATTGGGGTTACAAAAATAAAATTTTAAATGGTCTGGTGATAAAAGGACAAATTTAGCCCTGGTTGGAGACTTACCATTAATTTAATTATCCCAAGTGAATGAAGCTCTCGTAATATTGAGCTCTTGAATTTATTTTTCAAACATTATTGTATAACTTATTACCCATAAAATATTTGTAATCTTTACAAATATCAATGTTAGCATAAATTCCTCCTAACTTTATGTATAACTTCCTAACTAAATTGGCAAGAAATATCTCCTAACTAGTTGGGTAAGTTATAACTTCCTTACTTGGGAGAGAAGTTAGCTAAGATATTTTAAAGTATGTAACTACCTTTTGAACCCTATAAAAAGGCTTCAGGGGTAAGAAGAAGAGGAGATCACTCGGAGCTCTCACTTGGAGACACACTTTGGGTCTTGGAAGAGCATTGTAAAGAAAAAATTGTGAAAGATTGCTTGTAAGATGACTAGCTAAAGAAAAGATTTCAGCCTCTTTGTCATAGTCTTGTGAGTTATGTTTTTTATTTTTTATTTTGTTTAAATTGTTTAGCTAGTGGTTTAGATAGTATCATCCTTGGCAAGTAATTTTGGGATTTTTAGATTGCTCTTATTATTCTTGTTGCATAATTTAAAATTTTTATTAAAATTTTTCCATAGAAGTGCTTGTGTTTGAAAGCCTTAAGAGCATTTTAGTAGTGAATTTGATTGTTGTGCAACGTATAAGAACTACTATTGGGATTGTTGTAAGAGAGCCTCTGCTTGTAGTCATGTCGTTGAACAATTCAATAGTCAAGAGGGTTCAGAAAATCTTTGGTATTTTGATGGGACCAGAATAGCGTTCTTTTATCTTTAATGTGAATCTCCATGGTATTTCAATCAGAATTTTTCAAGTCTTTTGAAGGTTCTATTGAATGCAATTGTTGACGTCCATTACCTAGCCAAAATGGAGTCTCGTACGTGATAGTTTACCCAGTAATTTTTTTGGTAGCATAGTAGGATTATCTTGAAGAAATTGCTTATTTGAGCCTTGGAAGTATGAACAATTCGTAGATATTGAATTTGGGATAGCTTTATTGCAAAGTGTTTACTCGTATCATTTTACCTTGTTTAAACATTTGAGATCTTAACACAAATTTGCTTTCTTTTCTCTCTAGTTTCCATTGAATCTCGCTCTATTTCTAGTTTTCTTGTGGAACTTTTTCTTTCTCTGAGGAAAATTAGAAGTAGATTCGCGGAGTTGTGCTCAAATGTTTTTGCAAAATTTTATTTGTTACAAGTAGGTATTATAAGGACTGTGTAGACTAGGCAATTGAACAAAATAGGAACTCTCAACAACTCACAGTACTTGGTAAAGTTGGCTGAATCTCTTTAAGAGAAGTCATTTGTAGTTCACACACAATGCAATCGTTTCATTTTTCACAACCGCACACTACAACAGCACACACACATACTCACATTAACTATTGAGTCTGTTTGGAGGTATTTGGGCCTTGGTGTTGCCAGAGACCAGCAAGCACCTAAATCCTATTCAAGGACACTCGTTGGCGGTCGCGTCCCAAACGGTCTCCAACAGTTCTTTTGGCACTAGAAGGAGGGCTGAAAATTTAGCCTCTAAGTTCATAAGCCTTATAATTTTAGCACATCAACAATTCTTTGTTACTATAATGGCTTAAGAAATTAGATACTAATTTCAGTTCATGACCAAGACGATTGATAGTTTGAAAAATTTAAAAGTTTCAAAAGATATTCTAGATTCTAGGACTGATTCTTCATCAGAAGAAGAACAAAAGAAAGATTTTGAATTGGGAACAAGTAGTGGAGTGAAAACTAGAAGATCAAGAAGATCACCCATTATATCTAGTTTATCAATTCGTAAGAGAAGATCTAGAAAGTCTAAGAGATCAACTATTCAAAAGAATAGGATGGCAAATCCTTGGCAAAGAGTTACACAATTAGGATTTCAAAATTACAATGATATTCCTAAGGTAGTTTACAAATATTTGCCTAAGCCTTTCATTCCTAGAAAAGCTTATTTAGCTGAAGAATATATTCACATGTTTGAGTTAGCTTTAGCTCATGAAAATATTCAACATCAAGATCAAGCTTGTAGGTTGTTTGTATCAAATTTAAAGGATATGGCTCAGATTTGGTATTCGAACTTACCAAGTAATAGTATTACAAGTTGGGATGACATGAAGGATATTTTCTTGGCCCAGTTTGGTAATCAATTAGGTCAAAAACAACTATACTATGGACTAATACAAGCTAAGCAAGGAGTTAAAGAGTCAATTAGAGATTTCAACATCAAGTTTCAATGAATTTGTGGACTGTTTCAAAGACAATATAGGCCATTAGAAGAAATGCTCATAGAAACTTATCTTAAGGCTGTCAACCCCAACATTTCAATTTGGTTAAGGAGAACTCCAAACTTAACTACACTAAATGACTACTTTAGTGAAGCTATACAGTTAGAAAAATAGTTGAACTTGAATCCTGAAGAAAATATTGCAATTCAAAAAAGAGAAGAAAGAGTTATGATTCCTATGCAAGATTTTGCTCAATTTAAAGCTTTACCAGGTCCATCTCATGTTAAGATAGAGCAAGAACATGAAAGAGTAGGATCTGAAAAAGGACAATTAATGAGAGATATGTCTAACAAAATAGTGAAGCTTGAAAAAGCCTTGGCAAGAGTTAATATCAAGGAAGAAAGGAAAAATAGAAAGCATAAACATCAAGACACTAAGTTAGCAGAAGATGAGGATGAAAGTGACCTTATTATGTCCAACTTTCTTGATATTGAATCTGATAATGAGTTATCTAGTGTTCATTATGCAAGTAAATCTTCTAGCAGTGGATCTAGCGATACTTCTTTTCTATCAAGTTCTAAAGAAGATATGTCTTCAGATGAAGAATGTAATAATAATGAGGAGAATGGATATAGTATCCTATCAAAAGAAAGATTAACTACTTCTAGACCCCCAAATGTTATTACTAATCCATCTACTAAGAGAAAAGCTTTTGAGCCAAATAGAAGAGATAAGAATAAAGGTAAAGACAATCAAGTGGAGCAAAGCACTCCAAATCAGCCTTTTAATAAATGGATAAAGAGACCAGGCTTTATTGGTGATGGAGAGTATGATTTGATTGAAGACCTTAAACATGTTAAGGACAATATTAGCTTTTATCAGTTGCTTCAACTAGCAGATCAGCAAAGAAAGGCTTTAGAGTTTATTAAAGGTAAAAGGAGAGTTAGAGAATCAGAGTTAAGTTATGTGTCCAATAATGATGAGAAATTAAAGACCTCATATGATAAGGAAGTTCTTCCTTTCCTTTTGACAATGAAATTAAAAGATAAATACTTACACAATTGTTTGATTAATTCTGGAGCTACATCTACTATAATTTCATTGTCCATATGTAAGCAACTTGGTTTGATTCCTAAAAAATCAAATAAAAAGATTGTTCAAGTGGATAAAAGTAGAGTGAAGATTGTGGGTCAATTACCAAATGTCCTATTGGAAATTGCTTCTGAACCCCACGTCAGAAGTAAAGTAACTATTCAAATGGCAGATATACCAGATTCACATAGTCTCTTATTGAGTAGAAGTTGGAGCAAGAATTTCTTAGGTTACATATCAACAAATTATTCTCACATGTGGTTACCTTGGAAAGGAGAACCAAACCAAATATACATCTATAGCAAACCTTTGATGATTGATAATATTACTTCAAACGGAACAAGTAAAATGGCTGAAAAAGGAGGTGTTAAAAACAAAATTTGTACACTCCAAAAAAATTATAGTTTTGAAAAAGAACAATCAAAGAATGAGGATAAATGAGAGTTATACTTCGATGGTTCATGTAATTCAAACGGTGCAGGAGTCGGCATAGTTATATTAAGGAATGATTCACCTGAAATTTTCAAAGCAATTCATCTATATTTCCCTTCCCCTAACAACAAGGCTGAGTATGAAGCTTTATGTATTGGTATAAGAATAGCTCTAGAAAAAAAGATCAGAGAAATCACTATAAAAGGAGACTCAAGATTAGTTTGTGAACAAGTAAAGGGTAACTGTGTAGTAAAGAGATCATTCTTAAGACCCTATAAGCAACTTGCTTGTAAGATGTTAGATCAGTTTCAACATTGCCAAATAGAGCATATAAACAGAGCAGAGAATCTTATAGCAAATGATTTGGCAAAGGCAGCTTCAACATTGGATATGCAAATAATAGAAAGTTATAAAGATGTCATGATCGAAGAAGAACATCAGCCATCAATACGAGATAATATAATACATTTACAAGTATTTGAAAATTATGATCAAGTACTAAGATTTATGAAAAACAAACAAGAATTTGAGGATCAAGTGATACCTGAAACGTCATCAAATTCCAAAGCTAATTTCATTCCAAAAAGGATGATTGACTTGGAACATGAGTTCAAGAAAAATTTACTTATTAGAAAGGATATACAAAGCCTAGATAGTCAAGCTTTCGAGGTAGTAAATTTTGGATTCGACAGAACGCCAAAGATGTTGAATGTTACAAAGGAAAGAGATTTGAGTTTCAAGCAAAACTTGTTATCATGTCTAAGAAATAATTTGAACAATTTTGCTTGGTCTTATGATGATCTTAAAGATTTTAGGCAAGATGTGATGACACATAAAATTCCTTTAATAGAAGGTTGCAAAATAGTCAAGAAAAAACAAAGGAAATTTAATCCATCATTTGAACCAGCTATGGAAGCCGAAATCAAGAAGTTGTTACAAGCACGAATCATATATCCAGTACGATATTCAAAATGACTTGCTAACCTTGTTCCAGTGAGAAAGAAAAATGGTGATATAAGACTTTGTGTAGACTTTAGAAATCTGAATGATGCCTCAAAAAAGGATAAGTATCCACTTCTAAGAATTGATGAGATACTGATTAAAGTCTCAGGTTGTCAAGTATATTCTTTCTTAGATGGTTTCTCAGGTTATAATCAAATCATGGTAGATAAGAATGATAGATACAAAACATCATTTATCACCAAATGGGGAACTTTTGCTTACCAAAGAATGCCATTTGGATTGTCAAATGCTGGAGCTACTTTCCAAAGAGCAATGGATTTAGCATTTAATGATTTATTAGGCAAATTCGTGGTGATTTATTTGGATGATATTACAATATTTTCAAAGAAGAAAGAAGATCATATTAATCATCTCCAGCAAGTTTTCGATAGATGTCGTGAGTTTGGTATTTCGTTAAATCCTAATAAGTGTATCTTCGGGGTTAAATCCGGAAGCCTATTAGGCCATTTAATATGTTAAGAAGGAATTGCCATAAATAATTCTCGAATCCAAGCAGTCCAGAATATTGAGCATCCCACAAGTAAGAAATCTCTTAGATCTTTCTTTGGGAAGATAAACTTTGTGAAAAATTTCATCCCCAGGTTTACTGAAATTACCAAACCTTTAATGCATATGTTAAAAAAGGACGTCCAAGTAGAGAAAACACTAGAATCAGAGAGAGCTTTATCAGAAATTAAAAATGCTATACAAGAGGCTCCATATTTGGTGAAGCCTAGGCTTAAAGAATATTTTTGGTTATATTCTTTTGCTTCAAATGATTCTATCGCTACCATTTTAACACAAAAAGATGATGAAGGTCAAGATGAACCAATTGGATTTTTTGGGTATCAGTTGAAAGGTTCAGAATTAAATTATTCAGACTTAGAGAAATAAGCTTTTGCAGTCCTCAAAGCGCTTCAGCATTTTAAAATACTATTTGGAAAGCTCATTAGTCCACATTATGTTGAACCGATGGTCAAGCGATTCCTAGCCCAAAATGAGATTGGATTAAAAAAAGGAAAATGGCTTATAAAGTTGCAAAGTTTCAAACTTTCATTAGAAATATGAAAAACAATTAAGGGAATGGGATTACCCAAGTTAATGGCCAAAGAAAGTGAAGTGTGTACACTTGACACCCATGAAGAGAATTGGTATGATGAAATTCTCAAATTTCTTAATACAAGGAAAATCAAAAATAATTTAACTGCAAGTCAAAAGAGAGCTTTCTTCAAAAGAGCACGAAGATTCGTTGTTAAAGATGGTATATTATATAGAAAGGATTTTCGGGGAGTTTTATTGGAATGTGTTCATAATGATCAAATTACTTTCATCTTGGAACAATTTCATGATCATTTGAATTTATTTTATGAATCCCCTAAGTTGACTATGCAACATATACTTCATTATGGATATTACTAGCCTTCCATGTATTAAGACATTAGTTCAAAGATTCAAAAATGCTATAAATGTCAAATTCATGAGCCCAAGATTAAAAGGGCTAGAGCCCCTTTAAAGCCAGTAGTTGCAGATAGACCATTTCAGCAATGGGGTTTGGATTTTATTGGTACAATTACTCCTTCAAGAGTTGGACACAAGTTTATTCTCACAGCTATTGATTATTTCACTAAATGGTCTGAAGCAAAGGCCCTAAGAGGAAGTTCAGCATCAGACGTGATTAAGTTTTTAGAAGACCACATTCTAAGTAGATTTGGTCTACCCGAAGTGTTAGTATCAGACAATGGACCCACCTTCAAATCTGAAGAGTTTATCAAATGGGCATCAAAAAAATCTATTTTCTTATTTTCCTCATCAAACTATTATCCTGAAGGAAATGGCCTAGCAAAATCCACCAATAAAAATCTTATCGCTTATATCAAGAAATTGATGGATGGGAATCTAGGAAATTGGATCGATTATCTACAATCCGCATTATGGTCAAATCGAATTAGATTCAAGAGAGCTATTGGGACATCACCGTATAACTTATTCTATGGTTTGCCATCAAGAATTACAAATAAGATTATAAGCTCAGCTTCTGAATTCGTACAAAGATATAGTGAAAAAACTGATAAAGATAGAAGTTTCATGACTTTACTTATTAAAAGAGAAGCTAAAGTAGATAAAGCAAGGGATAATTTGTTATAGAATACCTATCAAGTTAAAAGATGGTTTGATAGGAAAGCTTTGAAAAGAACTTTCAAGATAGGAGACCTTGTTCTATTATGGAATATGAAGAAACCTAATAAGTTTACATTGACATAGATTGGTCCCTTTCAAATTACAAAGCAATTTTCAAAGAATACTTACAAATTATCAACCTTGGATGGCACGGAATTGCAATTTCCATATAATGTTTTGCATATAAAACATTATTTTGGACAATTGCATATAGCTTGAAGATATCCTTACACAACGTAATATATGTACATACTATTAGATATAATATTACTAACATTACTAGGAATATAGTATTAATTATTATGTTTAATTATGCTATTGATAGTATATTATAATAGTAAATATATTTAGGATAAATTTATTTAGATTATAAAATAGTTTTTCTTCAAGTGAGGCAAGTGGAAGCCTACAAGTGAAACAAGTGAAATCCTACAAGTGTGACAAGTGGAGAAGGTGACTCATCCACCACTTAGTGAGAATTGTGACAAATGGTTAAAATGCCTAAAAAGAAGGAAAATTGGTTGAAGACTCTTGAAGGGGGGGGATTTCAAATTTCTAGCACCTATAAAAAGAGAGTTGGGTTGCCTAGGATTTCACCATCTTTTAATTTAAGTTGAGTAGGGAAGTAAGAGAGAGATAATTTGAAAGAGGGAGATGGAGTTTAGGAGAGCAATGAGAAAGCCTTTTATTCCATATGTGATGGGATATTGCCCCGAACATGTATTGAAGGCCTATCTAAAAACTAGATCTTGTGGAGCTCCAAAAGAGTATCCTTTTATGGCTTGGTTGTCCAATGAATTTTCTTTTCTCACTAGAGGTTTGGAGATAGAGTCCAATGTTTGGGGGCAATATCAAGATTGCACCAAAGAGGAAGAGAAAAGTGAAGAGCAACCAACCAATGAAGAGTCATGGGGATGGCAAGAAGCCTTTGTCTCCTAAGAGGAAAATGAAGGACCCAATGGAGAAGAATAGGAGAGCTCATCTAAAAAAGAAAATGAGAAAAGTACTAAAGAGAAAGCTCCAGTAGATCAAGGCGAGAGCTCCACCAAACCAGAGAACAACAGAACAGCCTTCATCACATCAGAAATTTCCTATGAAATAATTAGAGAGATGAGGATTCCTACTAGGGTAACCCTCACAATTCAGTTTCCATCCCAAGAATAGTCTATGAAGGACTTGCTAATGTATAGTTTGTTGTTTTTCTTAGGAATGAGGTTTTTATACCATCAAACCTTATGTTTGATGGGAATTTTCCTCCAAAAGGATTTCTATTCAGTTCTAAAATTTCAATGAAAGTTTCAGTATGTTTCAGTTTTGAAATGAGGCTGCATAAGTTTCTTTAAGCTTTTTAAGGGGGCAGAAATGTTGGCACATTTGGCCATTTCATGGAGCAGGTTGGTAAGATTAAATTGGTTAAGAGTTTTTGGAGAAGTGGCTAAAATTTCAGTTTGAGAGGAAAAGAATAAGTTAACAATAGCATTCTTTTTATTTAAGAAAAAAATATATAGGAGCATCATTCCTATACATAGTGGGATTATGGAAGAAGTCCAATTTATCATTTATATGATATGAATATGTAGCAAATCAAAGAGCATCTCAAGTAAAATTGGTTTTGTTTCCATTTTATTTCGGGAAAGCATATCTCTGTAGAAATACAAATTCAATAGTCTGATGGTGCAAGGTAAAATTATTTCTACACTAATTAAACAGGAACATCGCAATTCATATTTTGATGGGAACCGGTCAAAATTCTTGGGCAACAAGCTTACACAGTTGAAGAGCATGGGTCTTTCTCATAACAAGATTATGGGACCTATTCTAGAGTCTTTGTCCAACCTTACTTTTCTTCAGGTTTTAAATTTATCATTTAACAATTTGAAGGCAACGTCAACTTTCTGAAGGCTCTCTCTGAAGATTGAGAAATTATTCATTTGTGCGCAAATCCTGTGTAACTGCAAGCAAACAGAACATGAATGTAAGTAATCTGATGGGGTTGAATCCCTAATTTTCTGAAGCGCCCAAAAAGTTGTAGGGTTTCTAGTCCATTCCCAATCATGGCATTCTAGACAATCACACTTCTACCTGGGCAATAGGAGTGACAAAATCGCCAGCCACACGGTACTTATCGCAGTGCAGATAGGCATCGAGAAAATCGCCATTGCCACCCCCTTTTCCACACAAACCCTAGTAATGGAAGCAATGAAGACATCAATGTGTTGTTTTTTTTAGTACAACATTCTGGCACTCATCAGTGGAGGTCTGAATTGGCAGACCACGAGCAGCGATGACCGCCTCTGTTCAGCATGAAGGTCTGACCGCAGTGGCACGAAACAGAGCCGTAAGGGCCTCTGCACAGCCTCCCGCACCACCAAATCATACCGATTTCCATGTTTTTCCATGCATTACCAAACCCTACTCATCTTAGTGCTATTTCAAATAGCTCAGCAAATTTCGTGGTTGTGTGCCTAGGGGTTCACCGCGGCCAGGAATGCCTTGGAAAATACAAGCAGAAACATATGAAGTTGATTGCCGCAACAAGGACGAAAACAGAAACAACATCGCGACTTGGAACTCGTTTCAAAAATTTCAGGCGATTAAAAACAAATGTGGTTCGCTCCTGGAACCTGCAATCCGAAATTATCAAAACAGCCATAGTGCCCAATGCCAACGCATTCATTATCGCCATACCAATCCATTGAATGCGGCAATAGAGACACGAAGGCACACTAAGATAGGTGTACAATCGAATCAACAGAGCCAGGAGATATTTCAGCTAATGCCGATAAATCAGAGTTGCAGTTTTATTCATCGCTGAAGACAAATAAAAAATTGAATACACGAAATTGGGGTTACAAAAATAAAATTTTAAATGGTCTGGTGATAAAAGGATAAATTTAGCCCTGGTTGGAGACTTACCATTAATTTAATTATCCCAAGTGAATGAAGCTCTCATAATATTGAGCTCTTGAATTTATTTTTCAAACATTATTGTATAACTTATTACCCATAAAATATTTGTAATCTTTACAAATATCAATGTTAGCATAAATTCCTCCTAACTTTATGTATAACTTCCTAACTAAATTGGTAAGAAATATCTCCTAACTAGTTGGGTAAGTTGTAACTTCCTTACTTGGGAGAGAAGTTAGCTAAGATATTTTAAAGTATGTAACTACCTTTTGAACCCTATAAAAAGGCTTCAAGGGTAAGAAGAAGAGGAGATCACTCAGAGCTCTCACTTGGAGACACACTTTGGGTCTTGGAAGAGCATTGTAAAGAAAAAATTGTGAAAGATTGCTTGTAAGATGACTAGCTAAAGAAAAGATTTCAGCCTCTTTGTCATAGTCTTATGAGTTATGTTTTTTATTTTTTATTTTGTTTAAATTGTTTAGCTAGTGGTTTAGATAGTATCATCCTTGGCAAGTAATTTTGGGATTTTTAGATTGCTCTTATTGTTCTTGTTGCATAATTCAAAATTTCTATTAAAATTTTGCCATAGAAGCGCTTGTGTTTGAAAGCCTTAAGAGTATTTTAGTAGTGAATTTGATTGTTGTGCAACGTATAAGAACTGCTATTGGGATTGTTTTAATAGAGCCTCTGCTTGTAGTCATGTCGTTGAACAATTCAATAGTCAAGAGGGTTCAGAAAATCTTTGGTATTTTGATGGGACCAGAATAGCTTTCTTTTATCTTTAATGTGAATCTCCATGGTATTTCAATCAGAAGTTGTCAAGTCTTTTGAAGGTTCTATTGAATGCAATTGTTGATGTCCATTACCTAGCCAAAATGGAGTCTCGTACGTGATAGTTTACGCAGCAATTTTTTTGGTAGCATAGTAGGATTGTCTTGAAGAAATTGCTTATTTAAGCCTTGGAAGTTTGAACAATTCATAGATATTGATTTTGGGATAGCTTTATTGCAAAGTGTTTACTCGTATCATTTTACCTTGTTTAAAAATTTGAGGTCTTAACACAAATCTGCTTTCTTTTCTCTCTAATTTCTATTGAATCTCGCTCTATTTCTAGTTTTCTTGTCGAACTTCTTCTTTCTCTAGGGAAAATTAGAAGTAAATTCATGGAGTTGTGCTCAAATGTTTTTGAAAAATTTTATTTGTTACAAGTAGGTATTATAAGGACCATGTAGACTAGGCAATTAAACAAAATAGGTACTCTCAACAACTCACAGTACTTGGCAAATTTGGCTGAATCTCTTTAAGAGAAGTCATTTGTAGTTCACACACAACGCAATCGTTTCATTTTTCACAATTGCACACCACAACAACACACACACATACTCACATTAAATATTGAGTCTATTTGGAGGTATCTGGGCCTTGATGTTGCTAGAGACCAGCAAGCACCTAAATCCTGTTTGAGGACACTCATTGGCGGTCACGTCCCAAACGGTCGCCAACACATAGCAACGATGTCATTGATACGATGTCACTCCTCATGCTACATCATTGTTGATATGATGTCTCAATATGTGTGCATTCCTTTAAATACAATACTTGGGTACACAATCTGATAACTTTTCATTCCCATCATAACCAAACTCTTGTAGTTTTATTTCTTCAATTTAGACTTAGTGATATAACAATGAATGTCTACAATGTGATGTGTTATAGTTAAATAGTATCTTTGTTCAAGTAATTTGTACTTGGACACAAGTTGTGACTAAAAATAAAGATCAAAAGTATTTTCCATCATTACAGCATTCCCTTATCTTATTTTTTTACTTAGTGATAAGATGTGATTCGCATGAGCCGCGATATCGTATCGTCCCCTGCGATGTCACGTACATGATATCGTGGTCCGCCGCCATATCTATAAATAAGAGGTAGCTCTCCCTTGTTTGGTCATCCTAGGCTATAAGTAGGAAAATTCTAGCAGTTTGATCACTCCAGAGATAGAATATTTTCCATGTGCCTGCAATAGGAATCCTAAAGTGAATGGATCTTTATTTGAGCAACATTGTACCTGAACACAAGTTGTGTACGGAAATAAAGATGAACTTCCTGGATAAACCTTGCAGTGCATGGAATAGGATTTTATTTATTAATTTCTCTCTCACCCTTAAACTCCTAGAATGAGAAATGAGTACGACTTGATTACAAGCATCTAAGGATGTGTACGGATAGTCAAGGAATCGGCTGCTCATCGCATGCAGTATGAGTACAACTTGATTATGAGCATCTAGTGTGACTACTTGGTAACCCAATGGCATATCCAGGATCTATGCTTGGTAATCCCAGTGGTAGTCCCAAATGTGTATGATTAGTTAAGGAATCAGTTGCTCATCGCACTTAGGCTAGATAGATTCTCTCAACCCTTTCCTCCTAGTTAAGTGCCTCAGTACGACCACTTCAAGCACGTGCGTTACGCGCGGTGATCCCAGCAATGATTAGTGTTTGGTAGTCATGGTTGCATCAGTTCAGGGTGTGTACAGTAAGTCGGAATGGATGCTAACACTAGGTAATTTAGACTTAGTCATTAGTTAGAGTTAGTTAGTTTCTCAACCCTTCACCTCGATAGCATAGGAGAAAAACATAAAAGATATAAAAATCATATACCTCAGACTTACTTAACCATACACCAAGACAACCACAAGTAATTTTGGGAAGACAATGAATGATTAACCCCAAGTGTTCCATGGTGCATGTAGGCACTTAGTCTACGGAGTTCGACCAGATCACATGTGCTACGTTCTTTTCGTATGGTGAGTGTAGGGGTACCTCGCCACTCATCATTGGCACCATTTCCGGGGACTAAGTGTTTGTGCGCCAAATAGAACATAAAGGATATCACTCACATCGTTGGGAGCCTAAATAAACCTTTGGGTTAATTAACAGAAAAATTTTATAATGGTGAAATAGCACACCGATAACAATGTCTTCTCATAAGAGCAACTCACCACCTAAGGACCATACACGAGATAGTCGGCAACATAAAACACATAGCCGAAATCAACAAAGTCCTAAACAATACAAGATCGTTTATACTCATCCTGATGAGTATATTCCAAACTTTACCTTTATCCTCCATCAAGACGAATAGCTGTGATGGAGAGATTTGCAAGGTACCATTGTGTTACCCCCAGATCGATCAGTCTCTAACATGCTTTTCTGTGCTTTGGCACAGATAGGCATGACTAAATTATATGTTGAATACGTTGTGGAAGACTTTGATATGAGGGATTATCATCCCACAAAAGCACAACGTATAAGGGACTCAAGGTAGGCGAGTCAACATACACTTTTGAAGAGCAAAGGTCTGCACGTCCTTAGTGAAATAGGAGATGAGGAACCCCTTATAATGGGTTCTTTAGCAAATGATGTTCCCCCTCCTAACAATGGTGAGGAGGTAGGGTATCAGAACCTATGATCAACAATACATAACCATGGTTCTGATGCCCGTGAACACCAACTGTTCATAGAAGGAACAACCACTCATGCTAAGGACGGGCACTTAGATCGTCATTATGATCGGGGCCGAAGTAGCAGAAGAGAAGATAGGAAACATCGTCATGGCGATGGTTCCCCTTCTTCACATCACTCATCCTCTCCTTCCACATCTAGGTGCAACCACCATGAACACAACGGAAAGGATAAAGGTAGAAAAAACGAGGGACCTCAATGGGAAAGTCGAGAGAGAGGACAAGGGCAAGGACGTAGGGAGAGTAGGGAACAACGCAGACATCACAAGCGTCATGAAAGAGATGATCATGACGAGCCCCTACTCACAACCTGAAGTATGCTTGACATAATGGAGGCAGTTAGGATTCCCACAAGGCATTTAAAGGATAGTCATATCAAACATTTAGACATGACCAATATGCCACGATTTGAAGGGGGATACAATGCAGATCCGCAAAATGATTTACAGGAATTCCACGATGCCTGTGCCTTGAAGAATATAGAAAATGAGTGGAAAAAACTTAAGTTGTTCCCAAGGACACTCATCAAGGAAGCAGAGAGCTAGTACCGGTCCTTAGAACTGGAAACCATCAGGAGGTGGAGTACAATGCTAGAATTGTTCAACGAGAAGTATCAAATGTACTCCAAAGTGTCCAATTTGTGTAAGCAGATCCAAGGCTAGAAGAAAGGTACTCATGAACCCTTGGATGCTACCATGGCTTGCTACTACATATTATTACATCATTTCCTGGGCCATGGGTATGCTCAGAGGGATCAACTTTGCCACATCATGGATGGGCTCAAGCATGAAACTAGAAGAACCCTTGGGACTTATGCCCAAGGGAGACTCTCACAACTTAGAGCCCATGAAGTACATCACTTGTTGGAGCAAGTAGCAAAAGAAGAAGGTGAGCTACAAAAAAGGGAAAGTGTGGAAGAATACAATTGTGACCCCTCTCTTCGAAAGAAGGGAGTGAAATTTTTTGATGAAGAGGATGAGTCACCAATCGAAGAGTTGGTGAACAGAAAGACCTTGCCACTTCAAAAGCTCACAACAGAAATAGTGGCTAAGGTAGATGACATATGGAGTTCCTTAGACTCTAAAATTGAAACTGTCTTAAAAATTGTAGAAGAGTCTAAGGTAGAACAAAGTAGTGACAAAGGTAAGACAAAGTGGAGAGATTTAGGCCCTGCACATAACAAGGGTAAGGGAAAAATCACAAACTCTGATGTGGTTGTGGACTCTGACACAGACAATGATGGTGGATGTGAGATTTGCCAATATGACCATCCTAAGGGATGTTGTCTAATTATCTCACATCTACAAGAGTCTGAGGTGTATGCACTTAATCTAAGACTCAATCAATGACAAACACCCCATAGGTTACCTTATCCCCAAGGTAACCCAAGGCAGTTCCACCAATCATTAACGTATTATCCAAGTGGAACTCCACCACAACCTATCAGACAACATCAGCAGTGGCAATAACCACATTCATGGGGGATGATATTGTCAAAACATCAATACCCTTACCGATAGCCTGACTCTTATGGATATTATGTGTAGCTGCCAATTTCTCCAAGTGATTCTATGAGTCACACAACTCCCAACCGTCACTACCAAGTTTGGGAGTACTTCAGAAGGACTGCTTCTAGTCTAGGAGACACTCCATACCCACACCATCCTCCAAATCCACCTGCACCTTTTCCACAAGTAGTTCCCATAACACCTCCTACTCCAACAATGCAAGGGGAACTTCCTACCCAACCACAGCAATGTCACACTACGAGAGCTGTAAATATTAACCTGCTACTAGTTCTAACAAATGTAAAAAGAGAAGACCCTTCTTCAGAACCAAAATCCCAGACAAACTCTCACAACAACAAGCGGTTGGGCCCATCTACACTCCTCCACCATCTAATACATTGGAGCACCCTTCAGTCCAATAGAGCTTAATGCATACGGTTATGTTAACGCATACCGTAACCAACTGGATCAAGGTAGGCCACCTTCCCAGGAAATTAACTAACCCTGGGAGTCCCTTAATCTATTTACAAATTTCTAGAAATAAACCACATAGGGCTCTTCTTAACTCAAGTTTCAGAGTTAACTTAATTTCACGAGAGATGTATCACACCTGGAACCTGCCCCAACTTAAGAAGAGCAACATTCAACTAGAGCTGGCAGACCAGTCCATCATCATTCCCTTGGGATTGGTGGAGGCCATCATTACCACTGTGTGTGGTTGGTCTTACCCAGCTGATTTCCTGGTGATTGAAGTTAATAATAACGAAGGGGACTTCCCGATTATAATGGGAAGGGCATGGCTTAGTACAGTAGACACATGCCATAGGATCCGTGATCTTTCCTTGGAAATCTCTAAGATAAACATTTATGGAAAGACCGAGAAGAGGAAAGTTTCATGCATCACATATAGTGATTCATCGGGTGATGACATGGAGGAAATGCCTCTATTTAACAGGTGTGCCCTTGAAACTTTGCAACAAAGATGCCTGTATGTAGCAGCCACACAACCAGTAGTAGACACCCCATGGTTGATAGCTACTCGAAGGAGCAACCAAATATGCATGGAACAAACTGAGGAAACCCATGCCCATAATGAAAGCATATATACATTGGAATATGAGCATCGCCAACTTCCACCCCTTAATCTAAGATCATCAATTGAGAGAAGTTGGAAACTTTTAAGAAATTCAAATAGGTGCTCATTATTTTAGATCTCTCCCTTTCCACTCAGTCATGGGGGAGATGGCCACCTATGCTAATCATATGGGGCCCTCAGTTCTTTTTACGTTTTTGTTTTACACATTTTTGTTTTACAACGTTTTTATCTTACACATTTTTCTTTTACAAATTTCTTTACCTTTTCTAGTTTTTGTTAAAACTTTCTTTAACTTTTCTTATTTTTTATTTTACAACATCGTTATACTTTTTCATTTTGTGTGTGTGTGTGTGATCCACCATGTAAGTTTGTCACCCAATAAGTGTTCGGAATGATGGTATGAACTGTTTTCATGTTGATTGCTAATGTTTGGTTTTTACCTTAAGTTATGATGTTGATACTAAGGTATGTTCTTTTGATATGGCAGGTAATGAGTTCACTTCATCCATCTATCGACAACACTTTATGGTCTCTCAGCTTGGAAATGTACAGTCCCTTTCTTAATAAGAACTTAATGAATCAGTGACTGGGTATTTCTCAAACTAAAGAAGGACTCAAGGATTGAAAAAGGTGTGACTTCAAGGGAACTTGATGCTTTTGTGTTGGACATTCTCTTGGGTGCTTGGATGTTTTCTTTTTGAGTTTTTCTTGTTGTTCCGATGTTACCCAATTATCGAAAGCTGAGTCAATAAAAATAAGAATTCTTTGCATGGTGTGGTTCTCATGCATAAAAACACAAAACACAAAAAGCAAAAAAAAAATTAAGTAAGAATTCAAAGCACACCCCTTAGAAAAAATAAACTTGGACTACAAGCACTGGTTATGGAACCACAAGTGTTCTCTCTAACTAAGGCCCTTCTCGCTTCCCATTCTCTCCTTTGTTTCATCGGAATGGTGGTGACTCTTGGGGAAGGCATTCTTGTTATCCAAGTGGATGGTTTAGCCGAATGCATTAATGTGAAGTCACTAGATGTGGTTGGTTTAAGGCCAAACTTGGAATGGGATTTGCTAAGTCACATTAATCATAAAACACACAAGGGGCTGTATACCACCTTGTTCTTGGGATTCCATTCCATCCTCTTCTCTCCACCCTTCTCTCCATTTTCACCTCATTGCTGGTTGTATCATTAGTGTATATTTTGGTAGATGCATTGTTTTCTTTTTGGTAAATTCTTATGATTAAGACTTTAACTCTTGTTCCAAATAACATTCCTGGAGCCTACGAACTCTTTGAATGTGGGTTTGTCAGGGCATTAAGGGCATGAACTTGCTTTGGGGAGGTTCGCGATTACTCATGGGGGTACAGGGCCCAATTTTTTTGATTTTCTCCTAGCCCCGAATTTTTTTTATTTTCTTCCTAACCCATACACCTTCAGTAGTCATCATTAATATATCCCCAGATCCATATTAGCCATACCACAACCTAGCCAATGAACCTACACCGAAGCAAGGAATTAATTACATAATGATTCATTTACCCTTGCTAATATATGATTGTGTTGTGTGTGCAGATGGCGATCATCCAACAATGGATTAGATCTGCAACAAACACTTGGAATGGAGTCGTGCTGGAAGCAGCTATGCAAGGAGCAAGATCGATGACGTGCTTACCAATAGACAATGAAAGGTGCAATCTTGGCGTTGGTAGTAGCAACACTTCTTTCTCTCTCTCTCTCTTTTTTTCTTTCTCAGCTGCCAACTAAGGCCTGATGTCATTGTAATAAGGTGTTCACCCTTGTTGTCATGAACACCAGTTTTGTCAAGTCTTGTAATGATGATTCGTTCACATGTCATTCCATTAGTTCCATTCCCCTCAATAATTCCATGCCTTCCCAATATTATTGTAAGGAACTCGAGGACATGTTTCCATTCAGTTATGGGGGTATGATGAGATGCGATTTGCATGAGCTGCGATATCATGTACGCGATATCGTGGCCGCCGCAATATTACGGTCTGCCGCCATATCTATAAATAAGAGGCGGCTCTCCCTTGTTTGGCCATCCTGGGCTAGAAGTAGGAAAACTTTGGCAGTTTGATCACTTCAGAGATAGAATATTTTCCATGTGCTCGCAATAGGAGTCCAAAAGTGAACGGATCTTTATTCGAGCAACATTGTACCTGAACACAAGTTGTGTACGGAAATAAAGACGAACTTCCTGGATAAACCTTGCAGTGCATGGAATCGGATTTTATTTATTGTTTTCTCTCTCACCCTTAAACTCCTAGAATGTAGAATGAGTATGACTTGATTACAAGCATCTAAGGATGTGTACGGATAGTTAAGGAATCGGCTGTTCATCGCATGCGGTATGAGTACAACTTGATTACGAGCATCTAGTGTGACTACTTGGTAACCCAGTGGCGTATCTAGGATCTACGCTTGATAATCCTAGTGGTAGTCCCAAATGTGTATGGTTAGTTAAGGAATCAGCTACTCATTGCACTTAGGCTAGATAGATTCTCTCAACCCTTTCCTCCTAGTTAAGTACCTCAATACAATCACTTCGAGCACGTGTATTACGCACGGTGATCCCAGCAACGATTAGCATTTGGTAGCCGCGGTTGCATCGGTTTAGGGTGTGTACGGTAAGTGGGAACGGATGCTGACGCTAGGTAATTTAGACTTAGTTCATTAGTTATAGTTAGTTAGTTTCTCAACCCTTCACCTCGATAGCATAGAAGAAAAACATAAAAGATATAAAAATCATATACCTCGGACTTACTTAACCATACACCATGACAATCACAAGTAAGTCTGGGAAGATGATGAATGATTAACCCCAAGTGTTCCATGGGGCGTGTAGGCACTTAGTCTATGGAGTTCGACCGGATCGTGCATGCTACGCTCGTTTTGTATGGTTCAGTGTAGGGGTACCTCGTCACTCATCACTTAGCATAATGTCTACTACTTTACTAGCTTAATACTTTACCTTTCAAGCACTTTATTTTTACTTACATTACTAAAGTGAAATTAGTATGATTGATTTTGAGTGCTTAAGTGTAATTGTTTGCTAGTCCCAATAGTGACTTCACTTGATTTACTTAGTAGTGAATTCACTTAACAACCTAGTAATGATTACATAAGCCAAAGGCATGTATGTTGACTCAGGAATAGATACTCATTGTTGTAGGCTAGAATAAATGTACATTTTCATTATTAGTTAGATTAGCATTTAACTCTACTTCCAATATGTCTATACTTAGGAGCATAACTAGCCCTACAACATCACTTAACATATGCGTCACTATAAGCTAAACCATATAGTTAAACTTCACTAGGCTGAAGTGGGAAGATAGTGATCGTGAGCTTAACTCAATTACTAGCATATCAACATTGTCCATCCATGGATTATAATTCGGTCACATGTGTACACTTATGAATTGTATGGTTGGGTGTTGAATTTCTCCATTGCTCATCAATACTAGTAAAATATTTTTTAAACACAGCCAAATGAGAACATGCTCCTTGAATTAAAAAAACAATACATGTGTAAAAGCTACTAAAGTGAACTATTTATGTGATGGTATAAAACCCAAAATTTTGTTATTCTACTTATTGAATTATTAATATTCACTCCAATTCATTTATCTTGTAATCTTGGAATAGCTATGTTGATGCATTAAGTTTAAACCATTCTATCCCAAGAATTCCATTAATCTTAGAATAGAGATAATTGCATTGTGTACATGTGTTTAGAGATAATAAAAAATGCATAGAAGTTGTATAAATCAAACATGTAGAATTTCTATATGTAAGATGATAGAGTATCAATTCTAGAATCAAATTTAACATGGTACTTCTCAAAGATCTTATTTACAATAACCTTAGAGTGGCTCAAAATAAAAGGCTAGGTGTGCTTGAATTAAGCATTTTGGCAACATCTCGTGAAATGCAAGAATAAATGATAAAATTGATGAGCTTGTTTCACAAAGATTAGTTTTCTTTACAATATGCACATGGCTTATACTTTGGGAAATTTTTGAATAACAAGATATACAACCAAGTTTTTGCTTGCATCATTGGCAATAAGCTAGCCATAACTAATATTTATCATGTGAACAAAATAATCAAAGTTGTATCATTCCTCACCATCACAAACTACAATTCGAGTTAGATTTTGTTGAATACCATCTACAATCTATACTAATGTTAAAATTGAAGAATTTTTGTTAGTGCATGCAAATACCATGGAGATAAATCTAATGAAATTCTTTAAAAAATTATGTCTACGATAGTTTTTGCTTCAAAATGTGCAAACTTTTGATTAATGCAGTTCATTGGACCAATTAAAGTGGCAGAAATAAGAGTGGATGCTTGGCAACTTTTGTAGCACCATCTCTAAATCTTTGTGGTTTGCATTTGTTCACACCTTCTCCCTCCATGAAAAGAGTTCCATTCGTGCTTGAATTAGCAAGTTTCCAAGCTATGTATCTTTGATGAAGGAAGATATCTAGCTGATAAAATCTCGAGTTTAAAATCATTATTTGAAATCACCTACATAGCAAAAATTCAACAAAACTATGCATTCTATGTTAACTATTAGTTAATTTTAAAAATCAATAATTGTTAAGTGTTAGTTAATGTGAAGAAAACTCTTTCTCTATTTTTTATCAATTTAAGTTATGTCTTTCATAACTTCCAAATTTGTAATATCTTCTTAAGATATGATTAGTAGTTTCTAAAATTATCTAAAGTTTGTAATAGAAAAAAGATTGATGGTTTTTCCTATAAATTAAGGGTGGGAAGATGTGTTAAGCACCACCACAACAACACCAACAAAGCATGAAAGCAAGGGCTTAAGAGTGTTGCTGTCAAGAGCTATCAAAGATGACTTGTGTATTTGTGATATTTTCTCCAAATAAAGGAAGAGCTCTACATTAGTTCCTATGGGTTTTTCCTCATTTTGGGGTTCCTGTGGTTTTTTCCTTACTTTGGGGTTTTCCAAGTAAATTTCTGTGTGTATTGTTCTTGTTGTCTCTGCTATTTCAATTTGCAGATTTAATTAATTTTGTAACATTGTAATATTTTTATAACAAAGGGTAAAAATTCAATTGGAGATGTACCATAACACTTAAGTCATTGGAATTTCAAGCCAAATTTATAATTAATGAAGTTTGTTAGTAATGTAAAAAAAGTCAAGTATTGATTAGCTTGTTTTTAAATTCCTGATTTTGTTAATAGAAAATAAAATGCACATGATAGGAAACAAAGTATATAGTCTATGAAAAGAAACAAAATATTTGTTTCACACAATATTATAAAGAGGCTAAATTTACTTTTCAAATTTTAAAAAGTACATAAAGAAAATTTATGCAATACAGATCATTACAAAAAAAATACAAAATAAAGACCTACAATGAAATTCTACAAACATATTCACTATGAATCAAATTGATTATAAAAATTATTGGATGAGTGATGAACCATGATTTGTCAGGCTCCAATATTAGACCTGTGATATTGGATCCATGATATCAAGTACGCAATATCATGACCTAAATAATGATATCGGATACACAATATCATGACTCTTGTGTGGGCCTATAAATACACATGTGGGCACACAAGAAAGTCAGTTAGGAATTAGTTCTTAGTCATTTATTTTTTCAATCATTTGTTAGTTCTTCTCAACCCTTTCTCCCAGTGCATGCCCGCAATGTGATGATTGTAATTATACGGCACCTTTATTCAAGTGTGACGTACTTGGACATGCACATGACCAGCAATAGTAGCATTCACTTAGTTTTAGTTATTTAATTATTATTTATTAATTTCATAATTAATATATCTCACCCTCATTTCCTATCCCTGTTATTAATCGTGGAATGAGCACGACTTAACCATGAGCATTTAAGTGTGACTACTTGGTAATCCAGTAGTGTACCTAGGACATGCGCTTGGTAATCCCAATGGTAGTGGTACATGAGGTCTAAGATGTGTATGGATGATTAAGGAATAGATACTCATCACACTTAAGCTAGCTTAGATTCTCTCCTTGCATTTCCTCGTAGTTAAATTCTCTCTCTCTCTCTCTCTCTCCTCCTTAGTCCAATTAAAGTTATTTTCCATTACCTCTAGGGGTAGCACTAGTTTAGAACCACATCATACACCTCACTCTGGACTAAACCATACATGACAACATAAATACTAGTCCAAGTGGGAAGACAACAAACTGTGTTCAATGAGTAACTATCTAGATACCACAACTAGCCCATCTACAGAGTTCAACCAGCTCATGCATGAATGCTTATATTCATACAGTTACGTGTAGGGGTACCTCACCACTCATCATTGGCATCGTTGCCAGGGACGATGCTAGTTATTTAGATTAGTTACATCATATAAGATCATTGTAACAGAGTATTAATGATATATCTTTTAGAAATAAGTAATTGCAAACAAGTCACACACAATTTCACAACAATGTCTCTCTCACAAGACTATGACAATGCAACAACTAGTAAGGCAATTCATTGGAGAACCAATGAATTATATGATGATGAAGACGAAGTTTGGAGTACTCAATCTAATGCAAGGGTCTCCTATGTACATAAACAAAGATAACATCATCCCAACTCAAAAATTCATAACCTACCTAAGGATAATGAACCCCTGTTGGCCACTAAGAGCCTAATGCATATACAAGAGTCTATTCAAATATCCCACAAGCATCGCAAGGAAAGTCATCTACCCAGACTTGATTTAAAAAACTTTCCCAAATTTTCAAGAGGCTATGATTTAGATCTGCAACATCATTTACAAGCCTTCCATGATGCCTATGTATGGAACAATATTGATAATGGATCGCAAAAACTTAAGTTCTTTCCTCTGATACTCATTGGCCAAGAAAAAATATGGTATAGGTCCTTAAGACCAAAATCAATTCAATGTTGGCTGACAATGGTAGAACTCTTCAATGAAAGATATCAAACTTATGCAAGAGTGTCAGCCTTGAGGAGACAAATACAAGAGTGGAAATAGGGACAACATGAACCCTTGGACATGGCCTTAGAAAGATACTATTCATTGTTAAAAAAATTACCTAGGCCATGGCTTCTCTGAGGAAAGGCTAATGTACACATTATGGATGGGCTCCATAATGAAACAAGGGAAACCCTAGGGATGTATGCCCAAGTTCAACTATATGAGCTACGAACCCATCAATTCCAAGAGCTTATTAAGTGGATAGCAAAAGAAGAAGGAGAGTTAGCTAAATGGGAGAATGTTGAGAAATTTCAACAAGACCAAAATCTTGAATTAGCAAAGGTCCATGATCATGAAGAGGAGAAATCAACTCACCTCAAGGAGGTGGAATCATCTTTGCCAATACTACAATCGCTGGATGAAATTGAGATAAAGATCAATAATATGACGAAATGGATACATGAAAATTGTGGAGAATACGCCAACATTATTAGAGGTAGAGTCATGATGAACCAAGAAATAGGATAGAATACCACTAGATAATTAGAGAGAAGGGTTGAAGAGAATAAGAACTCAACTACCAATCATACGTATCAATGTGATATTTGCCTCTACGATCACCCCAAAGGCCAATGCCCAATCTTCTCACATTTACATGAGCATTGGGGAAGAATGTTACATCCAGAGTTCATACAGAAATATTGTGTTTGATCATAGTGGCAACAATCCTAGTCGTGGGGGAAGCCACCCCCAAACTGGTTACACCCTTCATACCATCTGAACCCAAATGCTTACCAAGTCCAGCATCTTGTTTCCCCAACCGGTTCAACATCCTCTATCCCACCACATTATTATCATTCTCCTAAGTACTATCAACCCATGATCTCTCCAACAAAATCACCACCTCATGTGCCTTACACTTCTCCTGAAATTCAATACTCTCATCCTTCATTTCCTTCTACATTGCCACCAATAGTACCAGAAGGTTTTGTGCCACAGAACCAATTCATGAACATTACTTGTGCTACTACTGTCAACAGTAGTGGAGGTACTCAAAAGCATTCTTTCTTTAGGCATGGTCGTAGAAAGGGACAGCACAGTTCCAAGACCACTGCATCCTCCAACTCAGCACAAGTTCAACACTATGGTGCATCCTTCTCCTCGAACTCAACACCTTGTGTTACCTTATCTAGGCCACCAATCAACACTCCAACAATTATGCGGCCCAATGAATATAGCCACATAGGGAGTAATATTGATCCTTGCATACCATCTTACAGTCAAGGGTGTCATAGTGGGTCAACTTCGTATCAATTAAACTCATCTTCTAACTTTCCCCACTATGTCAACTTTAATACAGTGTGTGCACCCCAATTTGGGTACATTCCAACCACAACATCAAAAGACACCCAGTGGTTTGGATATGATCGGGTCCCAATATTTCCAAAATTCTTGGATCCAAACCTTCCATTTATTAATTCTCACCATGATCAAAAGTTTAGTTATGGGGGATATCTCCCATTCTAACAAGTAGAATTAATAAATATTTTTCCTTTTCTTTAATTTTACACTTTTTTATTCTCCATTTTTTCATCTTTCAATTTATTGTTTTATCTTTTTATGAGTAATCTCATCTATGAATAAAGCACTCATGTGACTCATTGGTTGAGGTGTTGTTCTTTGCTATCAAGTCTCAAGTAACTAATTATTTGGACTACGAGCCCACCACATCCACCCAACCATTCTATTGATAAGATTTTCTACTCTAAGTACAATGATATTCTTAACATCATTAAAACTTAAAATAATTTTGTGCTCATTGTATCCAGAGCAAAAAATGATGGACTAAGAGGGAATGACCAGGGTGTGACATCAAGGGGACTTGTGGATTCTTTTTGGTGACATCTGTAGGAGTTATCATGTACCCTAGTTGTACTATGATCCTTGTAGATCTAACAAAAAATGGAAGTAAGAGTAATAAAGGCACTCAATAAAAAAACCCAATGCTATTCTAGGGGGTCCCATTCTAAAGACATGCACCCATGCTTGAAGGTTGGCAGCTTCTCTAGATTACACATCAAAAAAGAGAAAAAATAGTGTGCCAAAGCAGCCAAAAAAAAGTATGTCATAAAGAAATTCCAAATCACTCCTCCATTGAACAAAATTCCAAATGATTGTATGCCTTGTTGTCATGGTACTTTTATGGTTTTCCATCATCGGATGAAACAATGCGATGTCACTGATTGGAGGAATGGACTTGGTCTTGATTTCGGAGCGACAAGTTAATGACACATTAATCATGCCCTACACTCAAGATTCATTATGCCCTAGGTCAGTCACCTTACATCCCAATCTTTGTAATCCCTTCTACAATCCGTCTCATCTCGTTGTTCATGAATTGGTGACTCGTGTCTTGTGTTGCATAGAATTCCTACCTCATCACAGTAGTATTAATATGTGTGTGTTTTTTTGCATTAGTGTAGATTACATTTAACCCTTGTAGTGCCTACAGACATTTTAAGGTGTGGTTACGCAAGGGCATTATAGGTTGGAACCCACTTTGGGAAGGATCCACTTGCATGACTTTTGTAATTTGTATTTGTTGCACACCACCACATCATTTTATATCCTCTGAGTACTTCATTGCCAAATCTATTCTTTTCTTTGTCATAATTTTATCAAACATTCCTCAAAACCATTACATGTCCTTTTTGTGTCACCTAAACAAATTAGTTCAGACATTAAAATTTTACAGCAACTTCCTTGAAAAAAAAATTTAACTCTAAAATCACACTAAACAAAGAATTCAACATTTATTAAAGGCAATGAGTAAGGTATGAAATAATTAAACTTCTTTCAATAACCTTACTAACAATTGATCTTTGTGTGATTATAGATGGCCCCTAAAGGAGGACAACAAGGAGGACCTGCTCAAGGTGCAATTGAACACCCAGGGGGAGGCAGAGACTAAGGACCTCATGCAAAACATGTAGAGTAGGAGGCATAATCATTCAGCATCCATCAGGAACCTCCTATCACTACACAATCAGGCCAAGAAACATGAAAAGTTAAAAGAACACTTCAAAGACCAAGTGAGGATGTACAAGCAAGTCATCAAAAAAGAAATCCATATGGCCAAGGCCCACATTAACACCTTCAATGCTCAACAAATTGATTGGCAAGCCATATTAGACACATATGCATTTGTCCACTAGGTAGAGCTAAAAAGCCAAGACCTGCAAGTACAAGATCTTACAGAGTACATGGAATTGGCAAACTTGTGGTATGCCAATTTAGCCATGTTAACAGCAAGACACCTGAGAATAAAGCTAGAGAAGTAGGTAGCTACCACCTATGCCAAATATGAAATTGAATTTGTGGAGCAAAAGAAAATATTGCAAAGACTAAAAGTTGCAAATTCTAAGTTAGAGGTGGTTAAGACTAGCTACCAAGGGTAGAAAGATGTTGCAGTGGACTTGGCTCGATGGCTTACAGATTATCAGGACAACACAGATAAAGCCAGAGACTAGGAGGTCAAACGGTGACTATTTGAGGCATGGCATGTTAAAGAAAATTAGATGTTTCTGCAACTTCCATGTCCATGGGAAGTGCCAACTCCATCAAACATTGGAGGATCAGCATGGACAGCACAGGATCCTCGAACCGAAGAGGAAAAGCTTCAGGCACCCCTTCAGAGCCACCAAATCCCAAAACCTAGAGCACAAGACAAGGGGAAGTGACCCATAGAGGAGCCACCACCACCTAGAACCACATGAGTTCCAATCAAATTTTGTAATTCAAATTTTGTGTTCATGTTCCAATTTTGTTATATTCAATTCCCCACTACGGCATGAATAAATTCCTAGTTAGTCAATAATCCCATACCTATCCACTGTGTAATTAATTGGGCTTATTCTCATTTTTTTTAACTCAAGGACAAGTTTGCATTTAGTCATGGGGGTATGATGAACCATGATTTATCAGGTTCCAATATCGAACTTGCGATATCAGATCCACAATATCAGGTACGCGATATCGTGACCTAAATAATGATATCGGATACACGATATCATCACTCCTGTGTGGGCCTATGAATACACATGTGGGTGCATGGGAAAGTTAGTTAGGAATTACGTCTTAGTTAGTTTTTTAGTCATTTGTTAGTTCTTCTCAACCCTTTCTCCCAGTGCATGCCCGCAGTGTGATGATTGTAATTGTACGGCACCTTTATTCAAGTGTGACGTACTTGGACATGTACATGACCGACAATAAAGATCAAGATTACTTCATCATTGCAACATTCACTTAATTTTAGTTATTTAATTATTATTTATTTCTTTTGTAATTAATATCTCTCACCCTCATTTCCTATCCCTATTATTAATCGTGGAATGAGTACGACTTAACCATGAGCATTTAAGTGTGACTACTTGGTAACCCAGTAGCATACCTAGGACATGTGCTTGGTAATCCCAGTGGTAGTGGTACATGAGGTCCAAGATGTGTATAGATGATTAAGGAACGGATATTCATCACACTTAGGCTAGCTTAGACTCTCTCCTCCCATTTCCTTGTAGTTAGATTCTCTCTCTCTCTCCTCCTTAGTCCAATTAAAGTTATTTTCCATTGCCTCTAGGATTAGCACTAGTTTAGAACCACATCATACACCTCACTCTGGACTAAACCATATGTGACAACGTAAATACTAGTCCAAGTGGAAAGACAGCGAACTGTGATCAACAAGTAACTATCTAGATACCTCAACTAGCCCATCTATGGAGTTCAACTGGATCATGTGTGAATGCTCATATACGTATGGTTGAGTGTAGGGGTACCTTGCCACTCATCAATGAGCTTGAAGACCAAATCCAAATTACATATGCAATGTTATAGCAAATTTGCAGAACTCCTTGCCAACTTTGTGAAACTATGATTCATTTACAAGAAGAAATGAATAACTTTCAATTGATTAAAGAAAAGACAAGATTAAAAATATTTTTATGGTTAGGTCATGTGTCACTAAAAATACACAAGGCATCCTTTAGATATGGGATTCTACTTTTAATTGATTAAAGGAAAGATAAGATTAAGAATCTTCTTATGGTTAGCCCATGTGGCCCTAAAAGGACACAAGGCATCCTTTAGATACGAGATTCTACTTAGCCAACTCTTTAGGAGAATGCATGACTCTTATTTTCATAATTTTCATTATGAGTTCAAATTAGCCTACGTTTAGTCCAAACTATGTCTTTATGTTTATTCAACCTGATAAGAGGTGTCGTAGGATGACATGGCAACTAGTCTTGAAAGCCTTAAAATTCAAGGTCAGAAGTTGGAAATCATTAGAACTTGTAAAATGTTAGAGATTGTAGAAAATTCAAAGAAACAAAAAACAAAGAGCACAGAATATGATAAGTGCAAACCAAGAGATGCAGTGAGGTTTAACTCAAATAAAAATTTGTTTGGGCAATGCAAGCATCAGTGACAATTCACCTTACAAAACCTGGTGAAGAGTGGCATAAACCTAGAATGGGTGAAAGAGGATTCATAATATCTTCTTACTTTCAAAGGCTTCTAATACCAAATATACAAGAACATGTAAAAGTGAAAAAACGTCAACATATGTGACAAACGAATTTTCAGAGTTAGAAAAGAAGATTAGACAACACTAGAGTAAAGTATAGAAATGTCCAATGGTAACTTAGACAATACCCATATATTGTACCCTTATTTATTTAGGTATAGACTTTTATAATAATTGAAGCATGTTATATCCAAAGAAAAGGCTAAAGTAGGCTTTAGTCAAAATCCATCCATATCAATATAGTAAAAAATTTATACTAGGCAAACAGAGTATATAGACTAGGAAAAGAACTTAATGGGTATGGAAGGACATTGAGCCCTATAATATGCCTTATTTTTCTTGATGAATAAATAGATGAGGTATATTATTATAACAAAATTGCAAAAAATAAATAAACAAATTCCATGTGTTTTCATGATATAATGCAAACTTCCACCTCCATCATCTACAACCTTCATTTCATTCTCATGTTCTTGATCAAATATATTTAAAGGAAGTAGTTATACATGAATTAATCATTCACAATACAAAAATTTTTGGCAACAGTAGGACATGGATTGTAGATGTAGAATGGTTTTTCACCCTCAACGCACAAACTTTGAATCCCATTTTGATATAATAATATATGTAATCTAGTTTACAACTATCATAACATCATTATATCAATCTTTTTCTTTTTCTTTAATTTCATCTCCTCTTTTATGTTGTTTATTTGGTGCTTTTTTTTTTAGTTTTTTATGTGCATACTTTTTATTCAATGTTTAGTTGGTTGTGTATAGTGTTACATGCAGTTTAGTTTGTGATGTGGTTATTTGGTTGTGTATAGTGTTACAAGGTAGTTTAGTTTATGATGTTCCATGTAGTATTATGTGCAATTTTTGTTATTGTGGTTTTTAATGTCTCATTATTAGAATTATTTGCACTATTTGCTATATAGATTATTAAGTTTTAGATTTTCATAGTTATTATGTTGTTAAATATGTTATATAAGATGTCGATGTTTCTATGCATGTTGTTTTGCAAGTTAGTTTTGTTAGTTTTGAGGGGTATAGGTTATAGGTTTAGTAGGAGTTGTAAGGGGTCATAATTTTCTTTGCAAGTGGTAGAGGTTGTTAATGTTATACATTGTTAGGTAGGTAGTTACTTCATTTGGGATGGTAGGAGGTGCTAGTGTTGATGTAGAGTTGTCTACAATGTTTGTTACAAGGCTTTTCATAGATTATTTGTTTATTATAGGTAGTAGGCTAGTTTGTTACTTTGTTAATTATATGTTATTGAAGTTTTAGGTTGCTGGGTTTTTGTAACATCTCTATTAGTTATTTATGATAATTTGTAGATAATTAATCAAGGTGTTACAATTTTTAACTTCTATAGGGTATCACTTGTTTTGGTTGAATATGCTATAGTTTTTTTTTTGAAAGTAATAAATTGGATAGGGGTTGTATAACCTAGGTTTATGTTATTAGTGATATGAGGTGCAACTATGGGGTATATAAACAATGAAGTGTTTGCCTAGCTATAAGATACTTGATTTAGAAGCTCCAGGTCATGGGTTTGTTATGGTAAGTAATGTCGAGTTATACATAGTTCTAATTGGATTATATATCTTGGGATGTACCTACATTTCACTTACTTTGAGTTCTAACATTCCCCCAACTATAGGGTATAGGTGATGTTGTAGGGTGTGTTGAATGTTTCGGATTATAGGTTTTTTTTACTGTGGTTTTTGAAAGAATACATCATCTTATTTAGAGAACTATTGCTTAAGAAGGTACCTAAAATTTGGATTACTCTACAAATTTAATTTAGGGGCAAATGAAAGGTTGCATTTAGAAAATTGCAAAGAACATTTTGGGTTAAAAGAAAAAAGAAAAAAATGCATCTCATAGGAGATATGGTGGAGTGATAAAGTGCAATATATTTTGCAAAATAAGAAAATATGCTTTAAGAAATGGCAACAAAGTAGAAACCATGAAAATAGGCTCAAATGATAAAAAATGGAAAAATAGGGGATTGTTGGAACCCCAAAATAATTGTGATATTAGTACACCCCAAGATATATAGTCTAAATTGTCCACTAAAATCAAACCCGTGACTTTGAGCTTTCAAATCAAGAGTGTTTGCCACTAGGGTAATATCTCATTATGAGAAAGAGGAAAAATAACAAAAACCAAAGCCAAACATAATACCTTGACTAACTTCTACAAGAAATTAGGAATAAAGAAAGTAGAAAAATCTATTTACAAACTAGCAAACATTTAAAAAAATGTGAAGACATTAATAATGTCAAACACACCAAGGAGGTAGATTAAAGAATTTCAATAAAATATAATGAAATTTTGGATAGATAAAAAATTATTTTAAATAATTATAAAATGAAGATTCCTATATAACATTGGAAAATTGGAAAAGCTACTCAACTATATAACATTCCTATAGAAGCTTAGGAAAGCAGTAGGAGTTTGATTGTTGGGACAATTATTTAACAAAATTTTAAAGGATGGAGGAAAGCCAAAAATTAAAGAAAAATCATGGTTATTTTTATCTACATAAATAAAAAAGATATGTAGAATTGTACAAAATATAGAGAGATCAAGATACTAAATTGTACTATGAAACTTTGGGGGAGAGTCATAGAGTAATGTCTTAAAGTTAAATCAACATTATAGAAAAATCAATTTGAATTTATGCAAGGGAGATATATGATAAAGGATATTTTCTTGATATGATAATTAATGAAGAAATTTAGAAAGCATAGATTAAAGATACATATTATCTTCATTCACTTAGAAAGAGCATATGACAAAGTACCTAGAGATATTATTTGCTGGACCTTGTGGAGAAAGAACATCTCTAATAAATATACTAAAGTAATTCAAGACATATATGAAGGAGCTACCACTAAAATTAGAACAACTTATGGGATCATATATGGTTTTTAAGCCACACTTGGTCTACATCCAGGGTATGAACTTAGCACATACTTATTTGCCATTATTATGAATGAATTAGTAAAGAAAATACAAGATAAAATCCCTTGGTGTATGCTATTTACAAATGATATTGTGTTGGATACAACTTCAAAAAATATTGCTTCTAAAATGGAGAAGTGGAGACATGCTCTAAAATAAAAAAAAATAAAAATTTGGTAGAAGTAAGATAGAATATATGGAATGCAATTTCAATAACATCATAAACATTTGTTGAATAAAAGTGACCATTTAAAGCTAAAAATTCCCTCACAGCAAATAGTTCCACTACCTATGATCAATCCTTCTATTAATGGTGAAATTGATAAAGATATAAGAAATAGGATTGAGATAGGATGTTCAAAATAGAAATAGGCTACTGGTGCTCTAGGTGATAAAAGAATCCTAATAAAAATAAAGTGATAATTTTATATAATAGCAATTTGAATATTGAGCTATACAAAAGAGGCATTAACAACAAATTAGTGTGGAAAAAGCTCAAATAGATGTTAAATGTTATTAGAAGAGACAAATTGTACAATACAAACATAAGAGAAAGACTTGTATTTTTGATAAGATACAAGAATAGCACCTTAAATGTTTTAGGCATGTGTGAGGAAGATTTAATAACAAGCCTATAGAAAAAGGCTTCCACATCAATATTCTAGGAAAGCCACCAAAAGGAAGATTAAAGAAGACATTAGAAATAATGATTGAAGATGATCTAAATAAATTACAAATAAATAAAAATCTATCTCTTCATAAATGTAAATGGTAAAAAGGATTCATGTGGCCAACTCCATCTTGTTGGGACAAGACTAAGATGATGATGATGATGATGATGAATATGTAGTATTTTTAGGTATTTTTTAGTTATGGTATGTGGTTTGGTTAATGAACTTTTCTTCTTTGAGGTGAGGATAGCCTTATTAAAGATGAAAAATGAAAAGGTTGTTGGACTAGATAACATTATTATAGAAGCTTAGAAAGCACTGGGAAATACCATATTTTTATACTTGACACAATTATTTAACAAAATTGTGAAGGATGTAAAAATGCCCAATAATTGAAGAAAATGTATTATTGTTTCCATATATAAAAATAAGGGAGATGTGTAAAATTGTACAAATGAAAGAGGTATTAAGCTAATGAGCCATGCTATGAAGCTTTGAAAGAGAATCAAAGAGTAGTGTCTTAGACTTGAATCAACAGTATCAAAAAAAAATCAATTTGAATTTATGAGGAAGATTTACAATAGATGTTATTTTCTCAATACAATAATTAATAGAGAAATTCAAAAAGCATAGAGAAAATATATATGTGATCTTCTTTAACTTAGAAAAAGCATATGACAAAGTATCTAGAGATATTATTTGATAGGTCTTGTAAAGGAAAACCATCTTTGATAAATATATTAAAGCAATTTAAGACATGTATGAAGAAGCTACCACTAAAATTAGAATAGCTTGTGGAATCACATTTGATTTTTCAATCATAGTTTATCTACATCAAGGTTTTGTAGTAGCCCATACTTATTTGTCATTACTATGAATGAATTATCAAAGAAAATATAAGATGAAATCACTTAGTATATGTTATTTGCAAATTATGTTGTGTTGGTGAATAAAAATCTAGAAAGCTTCTAAAATGAAGAAGTGAAGACATGCTCTATAATCAAAAGGCTTAAAAATTTTAGAAGTAAGATAAGATATGTGGAATGAAATTCCAATGATAACATAAATAGTGGTAAAATAGAAATAACAATTCAAGGTCAAAATGTAATTCACTATAAACAATTCCACTACCTAGGATCCATCCTTCAATCAAATGGTGAAATTGATAAAGATATATAAAATAGAATTAGGTAAGGATAGTCAAAATGAAGATAGGCTATTAGTGTTCTATTTGATAAAAGAATACCAATAAAATGAAAGATAAAATTTTACAAGACAATAATTAGGTTTGTCATCTTATATGGTGGTAAATGTTGGGCAATACAAAAGAGGCATAAACAACAAATCAGTATGGTAGAAATGTGAATGCTTAGATGAATATTGAATGTTACTAGAAGAGAAAAACTTCATAATCCAAACATTAGATAAATACTTGTGGTGGATTCTAGGTTTTAAAGATGATCATTTTAAGCATTCTAGGCCAACAAGAACATCGATGCATGATTTTTCTTAATTTTTACTAGGCATAACTTGTAGATCTTTGGTAATCAATCTCAAGTTTGAAGTTTTCCAAGAACTCCAATGAGTTTCCCCCAAGGCACATGGCACTTTCTCAATGTTAGTAAAATTTTACTATTTTTTGGGTTTAGAAGGTCATCCCTAGAGGAAAAAAAAAATTTAATCACTAGTTGCCTCCAAGCCATGAGGTGCCCCCTTGGTACAATTTGAATTTTGAGTTCTGGATTTATCTCCAAGTCATAAATCACTCCCTATACATAGGCTTTGTCTCAAATGGGTTGCCCCCTTCGAGACACTAGATATTTTTATTGCATTTTGATAGGTTACCTTCTCTAAGAAGTTTATGACTTTTACTACATTCTAATAGATCTTCCTCAAGTATGAGTCAAACATTGACAACCCTAAAAGCCCAAATATACCTAACATTAGGGGTAAATGAATCAATAGATTCATCCCTTTCCATTTGTCTTCTTAGGTCAGAGCATTTCTCCAAGGACTATCATGACAATTTCAAACATTGGAGCCAAGGTGAATATCGATTGTTAGGCTAAGATTAGTATTTGTAGTTGCAATAGAAGCAATAGAAAAATAAAGAAGTAAGTGAAGAGCATTGATATATCTCATTTTTTATGTATTTTAGATCAAAAATCTTGATATCATTTGCATTGTTTCTATGACCATTTATTTAACCTCATTGGATGTAATCTAATCTATCTTCAGATCCCTATATGCATTAACAAGTCATCAGTTGGTTGGGTTATCTGATAAAAAGTAAAATTTTTGAAAGGCCTCGATGTCAAGGCTCTAACAACAAGGCTCTAATGTCAAGGATCCAATGTCAAGGCTCCGATGTCAAGGCTCCAACAACAAGTTGCATCGATGAGGCCTCATCGACGTGGTCAACTACGTTGACGAGGCCCCATCGATGCAACCTAGCAATAAACTTTATAAATACGTGTTCACAACCATGTTTATGCAAATTTTTTGGTTAATAGATTAGCCAAACTCTTTTAGTTTTATTTTTTAATCTTAGAAAATAGTTAGTGAGTGCCCACAATGTGGATCTGAGTTAGTTGTACGATGTCTTATTCAAGTGGCAATGTACCTAGACACATTCTATGAATAGCAATAAGATCAAGATTTATTCTTATTCATTGCAGCACTTTGACTTAGATTAAATTTACTTTTAATGCAATTTATATTCCATGTACTTAGTTAATATTTATCCTTCCATGCATGTTAATGAATTGGCAAAATTAGAACAACTAGTTTTGAGCGTAAACACGCATTCACTTGGTAATCCCAATAGAGTTATTTCTTGGCTTGCCCAATAGCATAGCACTTGGTAATCCCAGTAGTGGAGACATGGGTTCAAGATGTGATGATAGGCTGGGAACAAACACTCATCACCCATAGGCTAGTTTACGCTTTATGTTTATGTTGTTAATTAGATTAAGTAATTAATTTCTTTATTATTGTTAGGAGAAACATAAGACCAAAAAAACATCAATTATCATATGCCTCACTCTAGACTAAACCATACGTGACAAAGTTACCACTAGTCCAAGTGGGAAGACAACAAAATATGATCCAAGCATAATGATCTAAATGCTGCAACTAGTCCCATCCATAGAATTCGACTGGATCATGCGTGATTTTTTGTGATTCGTATGGTTGGGTGTAGGGGGTACCTCGCCGCTCATCCTTGGAACCATTGCCGAGGAAAGTGCTAGTTATCTAGATTAGTTATATCATACAAATCACTATAAATGCATTAACAAACTATCTTTGGAAAAATACTAAGTCACACACGTCATACATCAACAACAATGTCTCTTTCATAAGTGATAATGAATCATATGAAGAGAACATTCATTGAAGAACCAATGAGATATATGTTAAAGAAAATCATAGTGACCAACCTCATGCAGGGGTTTCATATGTTCATGACAATCCTAACCATGCTCAAGGACTACATTCACCTAAGGTAGACAATCCTAGAGGAGATGAAGTCCTAGACTAGGGGAGGCCTCAAGGCCTAGGACCTCATCAAACCTAAAAAAGATAAATTAAGGGACTATGGGAAACACCATCAAAGCCATGGCAATCCTCCCAGTTCCTCATCTTCCTCTTCCTCTTCAACGTCTAGTTCTAAAAAAGATGAACGTAGGTATAGAGATGAAGCTTCACTATGGGGTCAAAATAAGAATAGAAATCAAACACAAGGGAAAAATAAAAGACATCAAAATGAACATAGACAAAATCATCATAATCGAGCAAATAGAAATAGCAATTTTCACCATGCCATGTTTGATGATAATGAACCCTTGTTAGCCACTAAGAGCCTAATGCAGATCACAAAGGTAGTTAAGATACCCCACAGGCACCATAGGGAAAGTTGCATAAAAAGGCTCGATATCAATAAGATCCCTAAATTTATGGGAGGCTATGATTCTAATCCACAACATCACTTACAAGCCTTTCATGATGCCTATGCCTTGCAAAATATTGAAAATAAGTGACAAAAGCTTAATCTCTTCCCTGAGACACTAATAGACAAAGCTAAAAGTTGGTATAGATTGTTGGAACCAAGTTCCATCCACCAGTGGTCCATAATGGTAGAACTTTTTAATGAAAAATATGCAAGAGTGTTCAACCTAAGAAAACAAATTCGAGGGTGGAAGTAAGAAAACCATGAACCCTTAGATGTGGCCTTGGATAGATACTCTTCACTACTACATAGATGTCCCAACCATAATTTCTCTCAAAAAGAGCAACTTTTCCACATCATAGATGGGCTTTGTAATGAAACAAGGGAGACCCTTGGGATGTATGCTCAAGGTCAATTATACGAACTAAAAGACCATCAAATACAAAGGCTAATCGAGTAGGTGGTGAAAGAAGAAGAAGACCTATGTAAACGAGAGAATGTTGAGGAAAATAACTAGGACCCAACTCTTCAAAGGAAAAGGGTCCATATCTATGATGAGAAAAAAGAGGCAACTCTCGATGAGGTGATTTCATAACAAACCTTGCCACTGCAAGAATCTCTTAATAAACTCCAGGCAAGGCTAGATAGGATATTAAAGTGAATAAATGAAAACGCTAAAACTTTCATAGAAACTATAAAGGAGAAGGTAATACAAAATGAACTAGGAAATCACAATAAATGGAAGAAGAAGAATCAAGAAATAGCTAGAAACACTTATCGACATACACAGAAAATGGTTGTAGAAGAAGAGGCTATAGACTCAACCACAAAATAAGATGATGGATGTGGCATCTGCCTATATGATCATCTAAAGTGTTATTGCCCAATCATGTTACATCTGCATGAGTATTGGGCTTTTGCATTGAATCCCAAATTTGTACAAAAGTAAATGCCTAGAAAATTACCTTTCTCACAAGGTAATCATAGACAGTCCTACAACCAATCATACCATCCTAGTGGGACTTCTTACCAACCTCAACACTATGATCCAACATAGTGGAAAAACCCATAGTTTTGGGGGAGGCCATCATCAAACTAGCACTACCCTTATTACCAATTGAACCCACATGGATATTATTTTCAACACCCTATTTCCCCAACTGGTTCTACTTTGTCTACTTCAAATTACTACTACCACTCTCCTAAATATCATCATGGCACAACATCTTCTAAAGGATCACCACCTCAAACCTCTCATCCTTCATCATATCCCCAATATTCTCATACTTCCCTCCACCATATGTCACCTCCAGCAACACAAGAAGGTTCAGCACCACGATATCAACGAGAAAATGCTACTTGTGCTACAAACATACACAAAAATGATAATTCTAGTAGATCTCCACCACAACCTTAGAAATGTCCTTTCTTTAGGATGGTTCCCACACGTAAGCACAATGCTTGTGGACCTACTAACTCATCCAAACTAGCACAATGCCAATCAAGTGCAACACCCTTCCTTCCACAACCAATGTCCTCTAATCCTACGCAAAGGCCAACATCCATCATTACTCTAACACCTAATAGAAACGATGAATCTAGCACTGTGGAGAGACAAAAGAAGAATCCATGCATCACTAATAGTAAAGGGTGTAGCTATGAACGAAAAATTCAAAATATTAATACAACCCACAACCAAGCTAAGGAGAAAGTGTGTGAGAAAAAACTAGCCTACATAGTAGCCACTAAACCAGAAGACACCCAATGGCTTGAAAATGAGAATATAAAGTTGTTTCAAAGATGCATGGAGGCAACTGATTTGCTTATTACTTCTAGACATAAGAAAATGGACCAAATAGAGGACTTAGACACAGATATCTTACACTTTGATTATACATCAAAAAAGGATATTAAACAAGAAGACTCGGGATTTAAAATAGAAACTCAAGAAGAAGAAGCAAACACATCTGGATCCCCAAAAAATGGGAATACCTTGCGCATCAACACAGTGCCCGCCAGTGGCTCAGGGGGGGGCGCTGCTCATATAGCATCCTTAGAATTAGCTGTGAGAGCTCCTGGGGGGAGCTTAGACGGCACATCCGGCGCACGTCCGCTAGATTCCACCCGAATGCGGGGGATTCCTCGGCGGACCGGCGTAGGCGCGAGGCTCTTCTGCAGGGGTTTCAACAGGACACTAACTTCGTGGACACAGAGGACCACCGTGCCACCCTGGACCTGCTCCATGAGTTGGAGTTCCCTCGGTGTGCCTGTCACCAGCTGTCGACCCGCCCCTAGCCCCTCGCCCCCCCCCNCAAGTTTTTTCTCTTGATCTTTTGTGGGTTTTCGGGGATCCCCCCCGCTTCAGGGTGGGCCACCCCCACTTGTACTTGTATACTCGTGTACCATTCTTTCAGTAATACATTCCCGAACATTCTCTCAAAAAAAAATGAAGATACATCTATGAATGATCCAAACAAGACTATCACCAATGTTAGATGTGCTACCACATGATTAATTAAATCAATAACAATGATAGATGGAAAATTGATGATGGATAACCAGGAAATTGTGTAGTCCATCTCCCAAATTTGTAGCCATAAAATTAGTCATGGGGGAGATGCTTCATCCTGGTTCAAGAACAAATAAGTTTTTTTCACCTTTTTTATTTTATAATTTTTTATCATTTTTGTATTTCTTTCAAAATTTTCTAATTCTTAATAGGTTTTCCATTTCTTAATATTTTTCTTTTCTTTATATTTTTCTCTTTTCTTGAGTCATTTCCTTTATGTTTTATGAATTTCTTTTATATTTCCATTAATAATATTGCCAGGTCATGATGCAAAAGTCAACACTATATGTTGGGTTTTTTTTCTATGCTATCAAGATGATTGGGTAAGTAATTATGTAAAGCAATGAGACCACCTCATCCATCCCTCCAATTCTCTAAATAAAAGGTCTTTTTCATGGAAAAAATTTGGTTCTTCTTTCATGAAACTAAAATTAATCAATGATCATTGTACCTTGAAGAAAGAGGGAATGACCAAGTGGGAATGGCAAGGGTGTGACCTCAAGGGAACTTGTTGGATTTTTGTCTTGTCTTCCTTCATGTGGTTTATGACTCCTCTTGGAATGTATCATCACTCCTCCATCAATCAATAAAAAGGAAGCTTTGTCTTTGCATGGTGTGGTTCCCATTTCAAAAAAAACAAAAAAATTATTCAAAAAAAAAGGTAAAAAAAAATAATAATGGGAATTCAAAGCACACCCCTTAAACATAATAATGGGCTACAAGCACTAGTTATGGGGCTAGAAAAACACGTTACCCATGCTTGAAGGCACCCCTCTAACTAAGGCCCTTCCTTCCTTCTTCTCCTTTCTTCTCTTTTTTTAGGGATGATAGTTCTTTGAGGTGGTTTTGGACTCATGGTGGTCGATAGGAGGGAACACATCAATGTGAGGTTACTATTCATGGTATGGACTTGGTCTGAACTTTGATGGATAGGTATGCTGATCATTTTAATTACATTTTTCACAAGAACCTTTTGTGGACATGGTCAAGTACCTTACATCTCAATCTCTACAATCCCTTCTCATTCCATTATTCACCTCACTATTGCATGCAATTATGAGCCTTTTGTTTTTGTGTGGTGCAGTACAACATCCCAACCATGGCAGTTATGTGTTGTTTGGAACAAAGGCATGGTCTACATTTAACTTCTTGGGTGTCCACGAACATCTATATAAGTGGTTATGCAAGGGCATTATGGTAGGAGCCTACTTTGGGGAGGACCCACTTGCATAACTTTTGTTGAGAATGGCTTTGAACTAACCTTCACATCTTCTAGAACATCAATGATAATTTCTTTGAATTTATGCATAATTCTGGGACTACTTCTCATCACTTTCAATTACTTTTTTACTTTTTTTTCTAGTTTTCTATTAAAATATCTTTCAATTCAATATTTCTTTGCCATCTTCTAAATCAGACCTTTGGTTCCAATTGTTTGAATACTTATGTGCTTTCAAAGTTATGCTTATTAGCCATGAGGGCTAGGATGTCCGCTTTGAAATTTTGAAATTTTTCTAACATCCTATTTTCGAACATCATGGTAACTAATAGTAATTGATCAAAATAATGTAAACAGCTTGATGATTTTAGTTACCTCATAGCCTTGGGCATAATATGTTGTCATCACCTTGTGCTAAAATGAAAACTAAGGGATATGAAAAGGGTTAGTTATTAACGAGAATTTATCTAAACTAATGTTGATCCTTTGGTGACTATAGATGATACTAAAAGAAATACCTAAGGAAGAAGGCCTTTTTCCAGGCATGGAAATGAAGCCGAGAGAGGGACAATGGAGGATATGCCCATGGACAAATCGTACCACATACAAAATAGCAGCTCAAGCATCACATGTTTACTAAATCCATGGGACAATGAGAAGAAATTTTAGTCCATCCTTCAAGGATGTTGCACATAACCAGAGAAGCATCAACATAACAATCTAGGTTGGAAGTCTGCCACCGCTAGTGGCAACAAGAAAAATCATCTTCAGCAAATTCTTAAAGACTTCTACAAATTTTGTAATCTTCAAATCCTATCCAATCTTTTTTATCTCTCTGTCATTTTACATGCATCCACTCAAATAAAATTTTGCAACATGATACTCAGAGTTATTTAGTAATTAACATCAGTCAATAATTCCATACCTTCCTAATTTTGTAAAGAACGCTCAATCCTATCCTGTTAACTCAAGGACAAGTTTTTATTCAGTCATGGGGGTATGATGAATCATCAGTTGGCTAGGTTATCTGATTAAAAGTTAACTTTTTGAAAGGCTCCGATGTCAAGGCTTCAATAACAAGGCTCCAATGTCAAGGCTCTAATGTCAAGGCTTTGACAACAAGCTACGTCGATGAGGCCTTGTCGACGTGGTCAACCACATCAACAAGGCTCTATTAATGCAACCTAGCAATAAACTCTATAAATATGCTCTCACAGCCATGTTTATGCAATTTTTTTAATTAATAAAGTAGCAAAACTCTTGCAATTTTATTTCATAATCTTAGAGAACAATCAGTGAGTGCGCGCAATCTGGATCTGAGTTAGTTGTATAGCATCTTATTCAAGTGGCAATGTACCTAGACACATTTCATGAATGGTAATAAGATTGAGACCAATTCTTATTCATTACAGAACTTTGACATAGATTAAATTTACTTTTAATGCAATTTATATTCCATGTACTTAGTTAATATTTACATCTTCATGCATGTTAATGAATTGGTGAAATGAGCGCAACTAGTTTCGAGCGGAAACATGCATTCACTTGGTAATCGCAATAGCGTTATTGCTTGGTTCACCTAGTAGCATAGCACTTGGTAATCCTAGTAGTGGATACGTGGGTTTAGGATGTGTACAGCAAGCTAGGAATGGACACTCATTGCTCGTAGGCTAGTTTAGGCTTTATGTTTATGTTGTTAATTAGATTAAGCAATTGATTTCTTTATTATTGTTAGGAGAAACATAAGGCCAAAACAACATCAATTATCATATGCCTCATTTTGGACTAAATCATACATGACAAAGCTACCACTAGTCTAAGTGGGAAGATAGTGAACTATGATCAAGGCATAATGATCTAGATGCCACAACTAGTTCCATCCACAAAATTTGATCGAATCATGCATGAACGCTTGTGATTCATATGCTTGGCCGTAGGGGGTACCTCGTCACTCATCATGCATTATTTAGAATTTTTTTAAGATTTGTATTTTATGTTTGAGTAATTTTTGCCTAAAAATCTCATTTGTATAAGAGGGAGACTAGAAATCCTTAAAACTAGCATTGTTCTTCAAGGAGTTGAAGAAGATTGAAGGGAACCCAAGGAAAAAGAAGATATGGATAGTCCCTACAAAGTGGATTAGGCTCAAGTAGAACCACTATAAAAATCTTGGTGCACACTTTTTATTTTTCATTTCTTGTATTTTATTTTTGAACTTAGATTAGATTTATCTCACTCCCATTTAAATCAAATGATTTGCAAGTTTAAGTTTTTGATGCATGGTGGAGTAATTGTTAAATTTTAAATTTTGTTAAGATACCCTATTTTATTCTTATCTTTTTTGTTTGGCTACTTTTATCTTCAAAATTGTTATACTTACTACCCTTACAATCCCTTTTCAAACCCCTATGAAAAGATGTAAAACACTATAAATTTTTTTTAAAATGCTCTGCCCCTACAATCCAAGTTTATATAAAAAAATTCTATACCCTTGCAACCCTAGTTTATAACTACATGGCATAGAGCCATTATAAAAAAAAATCATAAGCCAACATAATGCTATCAACTAGTAACATCTTTCACTTTCATCATTTGTAGTTTCCATTTCATTGTCACAATCTTTACTAAAAAAATTTTAGAAAAGTAGTTGTACATAAAGTAGTTTGATCCTTCTAGGATCCTATCTTGGTGGAATGAGCATTGAGCCTTTGGATGACAATCTGTTAGTTGTACATAAAGTAGTTATGTTTTTTGGAGTATTGATTACATTGTCCCTCAATTGAAAATTAGGCTATGTATTTCAAAAAAATATCACGTTTAAAAACAAAAGAACAAAAAAAAAAGATAATTGATAAGATTGTCCCATCCTCCCCTTCCCTAGTCAAGACCACATGAGGTCTATCAATGATACATGTAGCAAAATAGTTGTAAACCCTGAAGATGACACAGGAACATGAATTGCAAAGCTTACTTGTGTATATCATTGCATTTAATAGATAAAATGCTATGGTACATATAATACAAATAAGAACAATTGTATTGCCATGATAAGAAGATAATATTTTTATAATTTTTATGCATTTTATAAATGTAAAGAATAAAAAAATAATTAAAACTTGTTGTAATCTCTTGCGGGATAGGTGCAACACAGAAATCAAATACACATAATTTGTGCTATTTGACACAAACACAAGAAAGTGATCAAATCTCATCAGTCACATCCTTGATGGCCAAATTCTATTCTAGATAGGTATGACCTCCTTGGGCAAGGTAGAATCATCATAAGCTCCATAAGCCTATGTTCATCTAACTAAGAGAATTAATTTAATTGTAATTTTTTGAAAATCTACTAAATAATTTCATTAATAAGATATCATCATCAGTGTTCACTACAATAAAATTGAAAATTTTAAGAAAATAAAATTGAGCTTTATTCATTATGCAAATACTTAACTCTGCATCAACCAAATGCTTCTAGGCTGCACAAGAATGACAACATTGTAACAGAGTCTCACAGTATAGTCAAATAACAACTCAAAAATAAAAAGAAAAATAAATACCATACTTACCTAGGCAAGGAGGAGAAGCTCTTACGAAGAAAAGAAAAGGAAAATTTATTAAAAAAAATATGAATCCTTTTGAGCTCTCCTTTAGGTATTTATAGTTTTGGATTTATAATAGAAGTAATGAGGTAGTAGACCATGTAAGGTATTGTACCATGTGAGGTAGCACATGAGATGAAGCAACACACCATGTGAGATAGCACTAATGATGCATCATTACTCACTAAAAAAACCCAAACTATAGGTTTGAATGCATACAAATAATTTCATGTATCTGAGCTTACATAGAGATATAAAATTACCCCTAGATGTGTCATGTTCCCGTTCACAAAATGAAGTCATTCCATAGTCATGATGGTATCACTTTGTAATAAATGATGTAATTATTATAATAAGAGACAAAAAAACACATTGTAATAATAGGCATGTCTTTTAAGATAACCTTTAGAAGTTTGACCTAAGGTATTTATATCCAAGAATTAGAGGTCATATCAACATCGAGTTGTTAAGTCAATAAAGGTGAGTAACAAGTATTAGATGAAACAGAACAAGTAGGTGACTAGTCATTCCTATTAATAAGGTATAGGCCTAACCATAATGGTGATGCTGGATTACCTCTATAGGATAGATGCTAAAGGAAGATAACCCTAAGAAACCCTTATAGCATGACCTAGATACATTTTTCTTACATTAATAAAGTTTCTTTTATTTTCTTCAACAATGAGGTGTTAGCCTAGTAGTAAAGACTTTTGATTTGAAACGTCAAGTCATGGGTTCAATTTTGATACACAACGCTAAGTGATAAATCACAATTTGTCATGCCCCGATATTGAGTACACAATATCACAGCCTGGATACAATATGGCATACAAGATATCGTGATTCTTGTGTTAGCCTATAAATATATCATTCAAGCACATGAGGAGGAGGCATTAGGATTTTTAAGTTTTTGTTAGTTTTAGTTAATTTTTAGTTCTATCCCAAGTGCATGCTCGCAGTGTGATGCTTGTAATTGTATGAAACCTTTGTTCGAGTGCAACATACTTAGACATGCACACAATCGGCAATAAAGATTGAGATTACTCCATCATTGCATCATTCACTTTACTTTTAATTATTTTAATTGTTAATTATTTATTGTTGTTTTCTCAGTTAATATTTCTTTTATTATCATTTACTATTCCTATTGTTAATTCCAAATGAGTACATCTTAATCATGAACATTTAAGTGTAACTATGTGGTAACCTAATAGCATATCAGGTGGTGTTTTGAGTGATGTGCACTTGGTAATCCCAGAAGTAGTACATGAAGTCCAAGATGCGTACAGATGATTAGGGATGGATGCTCATTACACTTAGACTAGCTTAGATTTTACTTCTTATTGCTTATTAGCTTAATTAAGTTACTTCTCATTGCCTTTAGGAGTAGCATAGTATTAGAAATCACATCATACACCTCACTCTGGACTAAACTATACGTGACAAAGCAAATACTAGTAGTCTAGGTGGGAAGACAGTCAACTACAATCAAAGTATAACTGTCTAGCTGCCACAACTAGTCCATCCGCGGAGTTCAACCAAATCATGCGAACATGCTCATATTCATATGGTTGAGCGTAGGGGTACCTTGCCGCTCATCATTGACACCATTGCCAGGGATGGCACTACTTCTCTAGATTAGTTATATCATATAAGATCGTTGTAATAGGATATTAATGATATATCTTTCAGATAAAAGAAATTAAATTAAATTCAAGTCAATTGAGTTACACACAATTCATGACAATGTCTCTTTCACAAGACCATGATAACGCAACATCTAGCGAGGTAATTCATTGGAAAACCAATGTAATTTATGACAATGAAGAAGTTTGGAGTACTCAATCTTATGCAAGAGTTTCATATGTTCATGGACCCCAATGATACTCAAGGACTTTTGTCATCCAACTCAGACACCTCTAGTGAAGATGGAACATCTCCTAGAATGAGGGGGCCCGTAAGGCCTAGGACCTTCTCAATGGTTAGCAAGAGTACATCAGGGGATGATTGGGAGACTTGCAAAAGTCATGATGAGTCTTCCAGTTCTCTCTCCCTCTGCTCTCTCAACATCATGTCATGACACAGATGACTATCCCTCTAGGGGTCGATGTAGCAATAAAAATTTAACCCACAAGTAAAATCAGGAACGCCAACATGAACATAGGCAACATCATCCTAACTCATAAACTCAAAACTTATTTAGTGATAATGAACAGCTACTGGCCACTAAAAGCTTAATGTATATAATAGAGGCCATTCAAATATCCAGTAGCCATCACAAGGAAATCCATCTACCTAGGCTTGATTTAAACCACTTTCCTAAGTTCTCATGGGGCTATGATTTAGATTCGCAACATCATTTAGAAGCCTTCTACGATGCCTATGCATGGAACAACATTGATGATGGGTGGAAAAGACTTAAGCTCTTTCCTATGATACTTGTTAACCAAGCAAAACTATGGTACAGGTCTTTAAAGCTAAAATCAATTCATCATTGGCTGACAATGGTGAAACTCTTCAATGAAAGATATCAAACCTATGCAATAGTGTTAGCCTTGAGGAGACAAATCCAAGAGTGGAAACAAGGGCAACATGAACCCTTGGACATGGCCTTAGAAAGATATTATTCATTATTAAACAAATTCCTAGGCCATGGGTTCTTCGAGGAATAGCTAATGTGTCACATCATGGATGGGCTCCATAATGAAACAAGGGAGACCCTAGGGATGTATGCCCCAGGTCAACTATATGAACTATGAACCCACCAATTCCAAGAGATTATTAAGCAAGTAGCAAAAGAAGAAAGAGAATTAGCCAAATGAGAGAACATTGAAAGATCTCAACAAGACCAAACTCTTAAAGCAACAAAGGTCCATAATCATGAAGAGGAGAGATCAACTCACCTTGAGGAGGTGGAACCATCCCCATCTTTGCTAATACTAAAATCACTAGATGAAATCAAAGAAAAGATCAATAAGATGATGGAGTGGGTACATGAAAAATGTAGAGAATATGCAAACATTATTAGAAGTAAAACCACACAAGATCACTCTAACAACCAGAACAAACAGAGGATGCCAAACCAAGAAATAGGATAGAACATCATTCGACAATCAAAAAGAAGGGCTAGAGGAAATAAGGATAGGGGCCCAACTACAAATTAGAAGTATCAATACAATGTTTGCCTATACAATCACCCCAAAGGCCAATGCCCAATCTTGTTACATCTACATGAGCATTGGGGAAAAATGCTACATCCAGATTTTGTACAGAAGTACTATGCTCAACCACAGTGGTAAAACTGCCAGTCATGGGGGAGATCATCACCAAACTAGCCTCACCCTTCACATGCCCTAACACCAAGTGCTTATTATGTTCAACACCCTATTTCTCCAACTAGATCAACAACCTCTACTTTACCTCATCATTATCATTCTCTTGAATTTCATCAATCCATGTCCTCTCCCATGGGATCACCACCTCATGTTCCTTACACTTCTCATTGCTCTCAATATTCTCATCCTTCACCTCCTTCTACATTGCCACCAGTTGTACTGGAAGGCTTTGCACCACCACATCAACCAATAAACATTACTTGTACTACTACTATCAATAGCACTGGGAATCCTCCACATTGTTGGAAATATCCTTTCTTTAGGCATGGTCATAGAAAGAAGCAGCATGGCTCTAGAACCACTACATACTCCAACTCAGCACAAGCCCAACACGGTGATGCACCTTCCTCTTCAAACTCAATGCCTCCTATTACCTTATCCAAGCCATCAATCGACACTCCAACCACCATGCAGACCAATGAATATAACCACATAGGGAGACATATGAATCCTTGCATACCATCTTATGGTCACGGGTGTCATAATGCATCGGCTTCTTATCACATGACCACATCTTATAACCTACCCTACTATGCCTATTTTAATCAAGTTTGTGAACCCTAGTTTGGGTACATTCCTGCCACCACATCCAAAGACACCCAATGGTTTGAATATGACCAGGCCCTAATATTTCCAACATGCATGGATCCTAATTTTCCATTTATTAATTCTCTCCATGATCAAAGGTTTAGTCATGGGGAACACCCCGCATTCTAACAAGCAGAATTAGTAAATGTTTTTCTTTTTCTTTGGTTTTACAATTTTTTATTTTTTGATTTTTCATTTTCTAGTTTTTCATCTTTCAATTTGTCATTTTCTCTTTTTGAGGGTGATCTCCTCTATAAATAAAATACTCATGTCACATGTTAGTTGAGATGTTGTTCTATGCTATCAACTCATAAGGGACTAATTATTTAGATAGTGAGCCCACAACGTTCACCCACCCATTCTGTTAATAAGCGATTCTACTCTAGGTACGATGATATTCTCATTATCATTAAAACTTAAAGTAACTTTGTACTCATTATGCTGAAAGCGAAGAGTGACAGACTAAGAGGGAATGGCCAGGGTGTGACATCAAGGGGACTTGTGGATTCTCTTTGGTGACATCTATATGTGCTGTCATGCAGTTGGTTGTACTAAGATCCTTGTAGATCCAATGAAAATTAGGAGTAAGAGTTGTGATAAAGGCACTCAATAAAGGAACTCAATGCTATTCTAGAGGGTCCCACTAGAAAGAAATACACCCATTCCTAAAGGTTTGTGACTTCCTAGGATTCCCGTTGAGAAAGATAAAGTGCAAAAGTAGCTTGAAGGAGAAAAAGAAAAGAAAGAAGAAAAGAACCGAAAAGAAAAGATCAAGGAAAACGTGTCATAGACAAATTCAAATCACTCCTCCATTACACAAAACACCAATTGATCATACAACTTGTTGTTGTGATGATCTTATGGTTGTCTATCATCAACATGAAACAATGCGATGTCATTGATCAAAGGTATGGACTTGGTTTTGATCTTGGAGTGATTGGCTAATAGAACTTTAATCATGCACAACACTTTGGATTCATTATCCCAGGGTAAGTTACCTCACATCCTGATCTCTGCAATCCCTTCTACAATTCCTCTCATCTCATAATCCAAGTATTTCTACCTTGTGTCTTGTGTGACATAGAATTCATACCTCATCATGATGGTATTTAACATATCTGTGTTTTTTTGCACAAGTGTGGATTGCATTTAACCCTTCTAGTGTCTACAGAAATTTTAAGGTGTGGCTACGCAAAGGCATTATAGGTTGGAACCTACTTTGGGAAGGACCCACTTGTGTGACTTTTGTAATTTTTACTTGTTGCACACCACCACATCATTTTATATCCTTCGAGTATTCCATTGCTAAATCTATTCTTTCCTTTATCATTATTTCAACCAAATGTTCCTTCGCACCAATACATGTCCTTTTTCCTCACCCTATTTAAAGAACTTCATTGTATACTTCCACTTCATTACACTTTTGGTGCCTTAATGCCCACCTGACATTACCCCAGATCTTTCAAATCTATCTCAAATCCTTCATTTTTGGTCATGCAAACTCAAAAATTCATCAATTTTACTAAGTAACCTATTTTGGAGGGAACGCAATATCAGGTACCCAATATCAGGTCAGACATGATATTGGGTGCATGCTACCGTGTATAAGATATTGCATCCACAAAACCTATATATATGCCCACCTCACTCCCCCCCTCCCCACCCCATTTTCAACAGTTGCTATAGGGGGAGTTGTTGCAATTTTCTTCCACAATTTTTTTAAGCACTTTGAGAGCCTACCATTCCACTATCAATATCTCACTCATTAATGCTCTGATTTCCCTTCTGATCAAACCTAATTAAACCCAGATTGTTTAACTTAGTCGTGGGAGAGGGGTATGGTATAATTCATGCATAACTTTTTTTTCAAAATTCGTTATCACCTGAAGGATATCATAGGGGTAAGTAATATTAAGAAATGTTAAGAACTCATGCCAAACTAATTTTCATCCTTTACCCAAATCATTTAAATTATTAATTAGAGTCACCTAAGCAAATTGGGCCCAACATTAAAACTTTTAGAAGAACTTTCTTAAAAAAACTTCTAACTCTGAAATCACACTAAGTAAAGAATTCAAAATTTATTAAAGGCAATGAGTAAGGTATGAGATAATTGAACTTCTTTAAATAACCTTACTAACAACCGATCCTTGTGTGATTACAGATGGCCCCTATATGAGGACAATAGGAAGGACCTTCTCATGGTTGATGAGTGGCGAGGTACCCCTACACTCAACCATACGAATACGAGCATGCACGCGTGATCCGGTCGAACTCCGCAGACTAAATGCCTTAACACCACAAGAAACACTTGGGGTTAATCGTTCGTTGTCTTCCCAGGCTTGCTTGTAAGTGTCACGGTGTATGGTTAAGCAAGTCT
>MNCI01012686.1:295743-308073 GCA_015680685.1 Gnetum montanum
TTATTTATAGATATGGCGGCGGACCGCGATATCGCGTACGTGATATCGCAGGGGAAGATGCGATATCGCGGCACAGTGCATGTCGCGTCTCATCAATGGTGCATCTAAACATTCAAGAAGAGGCAAAGGCTAAGGAACTCTCGCAAAATATGCAAAACAAGAGGCACAATCATTTAGCATCCATCAAAAAACTCCTATCATCACACAACCCAGTCATGCAGAAGGTGGAGAGGGCAGGTCACCCAAATAAGGACAACATATCACATTGTTCTCGAAATGTGTTCAAGCCATTTAGGAAAGATCCACATCCACTATAGTGATGGTGAAACTTAATTTTGGGCCTTTTACCGAATTCGTCCTCGAACTAGTCAAGGATCAACTTAAGGAATCTCTACTCTGGCTTGTCCTCTCAGAAAGTGGAGAATGGTATTTGGGGGAAACCTCTCAATTTTGGCATAATAAAGAGGAAGGCACCACCATCAACATTGGTGGAATATTAGTTTATTTCTCCACAAAGACCATCGTGGAAGTTCTAAATCTTCCGAATATAGGGCCTAAAGTTTCTCATTTGTATGCCCGCTCTAATACTGATGCAAGAAAAGTATGGCTAAAGAGAGCATATGGCAAAGAAGATAAAACATATGGAGAACTAACCCTTGAAGAGAGAATTTACTTCAAAATTGGTACCTATCACATCCTCCTAACAAAGGAGCTAAACAGGATTTCTACTTATGCAGCCAGAGGAAGTACGATCTTAATGGGCAAGGTTGATGCTAATTTGTCCCATCTATATTTGACAAGGATATTGAGTTAGTTTTAGGAATGAAAGATAGGAAAGTTCATGCTCCCCTTTCCTTGTCTAATCAAGAAGTTGTGTCAATGTGTTGGAATTCTGGGGTGTACTAATGACATCCCCAGAAAAGCTTAAAATGCTTCATATGCCGAATTGCTAAAGCCACCAACACTAAGAAAAGATGTTGGTGAGACACAGGAGCTCGAACAAGAATAGATGGTTGGGCCCACTGCACCTCAAACAGCAAGGCTTAGACAACTGCTAGACATGAGGCTCAGCCAACAATAAGAAGTAGGGCCCAGCACGCAGCCCACGGGCCAGTAGGATCAGCAATTGCTATTGTCGTCTCAAGATTATCAACCATCTTAAGACCATCGCAAAAATGATCAATTGGGAAAGTTGGGATGAGGCTAACCACTTCAAGGTGATCAATGATGTCATACAGCCCACCATCTCAATCGATCATGCAAGGGGAGAGGTCTTAATATAAATAGAAGGAAGGGAATTGCATTGGTCACAATAAGTTTCAAAAAATGCTACATCATTTTAAGTACAATTAGAAACTAGTGAGGGTGGCACAGTGGTGGTCATGCAACACCAGGATGCATCTGGAGCAGCAGAGGTGATCATAGACCACATTAAGGAATCATTCAATGTCTCTATTATGCCACTGACAACTTTCACAAGAGCACATGATGCTCAAGTTCTAGTCGACACCTCAATGACACCTGTGAAACATGAGGATGCTATGGATCACTTGCTGCAAATAGGACAAGTAATGACGTCCTTATTTAACATCCCCCAAGATGTCACAATAGTACAATCAGACCTCATTTCTACCAAATAAAAGCTGGTCATGGCTAAGGTTAGGGTTGAACATGCAGAAGATGAACTAAGGAGACTCCAGGAAAATTTTGTTGCCCTACAAGCCAAGCAACAGGATCCATCCCAACTTGTTTCAATTGATCAACTAGAATTATTTAGGATAAAGCAGCTCAATAAATTGCTAGTGGAAAATAAAAGGATGGCAATGGAAAATGAGAAGGATGATTGGGATGCTTCAAAAGCACAAGCTTAGACATATGCAAATGCAAAAAGGACTAAGACCTTACAAGAAGAAAATAAACTCCTTGCTACTGAAAATCTTCAATTAATAACAATTGAAAAAAAAAAGAATGTTTTCAAGGAAATTTTTTAGCAGATGTAAGAACAAGTAATGAGAATCAACCAAGACATAAGTCACTTAGCCAAAGAGAACAATACCCTCTCAATGAAGGAGATACATGCCATCCATTAAAAGATGGCCATTGAAATAAGCACATGGCAAAATGAAGCTAAGCAACATGAAAAATTGAAGGAACATTTTCAGGATTAGGTGGGGATGTATAAGGAGATTATCAAAAAAGAGATCTGTATGGCTAAGGACCACATTCACTCTTTTAGTGCTCAACACACTAACTGGTAAGCCATACTAGACACTTATGCCTTTGCCCACCAAGCAGAATTAAAGAGTCAAGACCCACAGATCTAAGATCTCACAGAATACTTGGCCATGTTAATGGCAGGGTGCCCGAGGAATGAGCTAGAAAAATAAGTAGCTACCACATATGCCAAATGTGAAACAGAGTTTGCTAAACACAAGAAGACATTGCAGAGACTGGAGGTAGCAAACTCTGAACTAGAGGTGGTCAAAGCTAGCTACCAAGGCCAAAAGAATGTTGTAACAAACTTGGCTCAATGGCTTATGGACTATCAAGAATTCAGAGATAAAGCCAGAGCCTACAAGGAGGAACAATGGTTGTTTGCGACATGGTACGTCAAAGCTAATTAGATGTTTCTGCAACTGCCATGTCCATGAAAGGTGCTGACTCCATAAAACATTAGAACATTGGCATGGGCAACACATGATCCTTAATCAGAGGAGGAAAAAATTTAGGCACTCCTTCAAAAGCACCCATTCCAAAAGCTTGGAGCATAGGTGATGAGCAGTGAGGCACCACTATGCCCAACCATATGAATACAAGCCTGTACGCATGATCCAGTCGAACTCTGTGGATGGGCTAATGGTGAGTTTTAAGGTAGTTATTGTGCTTCATTGTTTGTTATCTTCCCACATCGAACTAGTGGAAGCCTTGTCACATATGGTTTAGTCTAAAGTGAGGTGTATGATGTAATGCTTTAATGCTACTCCTACTATGGAACAATAATAAAGAGTTGATTAACTAAAGGTATGAAATAAATCCTATATTTAACCTAAGGCGATGAGTATCTGAACCCAATTATCTATACACACCTTGGGCTTCACATAGTTGTTGCTGGGATTACCAAACATTAATTGCTACTGGGTTACGAGATCATACGCCTATGTATTCACAATTGGTCGTACTCATTCTGCTTAATGACGAGGAATGTAAATAACATTAGTTGGAAATAGCAATAAATAAAGACATTGAAAATTTAATCTAAGAAATTCACAAATGCAAAGTGGATGCTACAATGATGTAAATGATCTCGATCTTTATTTCCGAACATGTAATATGCCCAAGTACATTGCACTTGAATAAGGACACCATGCAACCATAAACATTTCACTGCAGGCATACACTGGAACTGAAATTGGAAAACTTCTAACTGACTTTGTCTATCTTCTATCTCTACCTCCACTTCATACCTCTCCCCTATGTTATATTTATAGGCAATCATGGTAGAAACGACATCAGATATCCAACATTTCTTACTGACCTTGATATCAGATCCTTGATATTGAAGCCCTGATATCGCTTCTGATGACTCATCATACCCCCACAATTGAATGAAAAATTATCCTCGAGTTCCGTACAAAATGGTGAAAGGTATGGGATTATTGACTAACAAAAAAATCATTGCATTGTAGTGGTGTTTTATTACAACAAAATGACGACACATTACAAGAATCAGAATTAAGAACAAAGAGAAGAATGACGGAGCCACTACGTTGTGCCAAGAGGTGGTGGCTCTTCCACAATCTCCTTTCCTTTGCCTTTATCTCCTAATTTCGGAGGCTTGGGATGATGTAGCAGCATTGAAATTTTTCCTCCTTTGTCCTAGGATCATGCACAATCCATGCAAATGATCTGATGTGTGAGGGAACTGGCACATCCCACGAACACAACAACTACGAAAACATTTTATTGGCTTTTATATACCAAGTTGTAAACTATCGTCTCTCCTCTTCAAATGCCTTGGCCTTATCTCTCAACTCTTGATAATCAACAAAGCATCTATCCAAGTCTACAACTACATATTTTTTGTCCATGGTAGCTCACCTTAACTACCTCCAATTCAATAGTTGCAACCACTAGCTTGTCAAGAGTTGTTTTGCGGTCAACAACATCCTTTTCATACAACGCGTATGTGGTGGCTACCTACCTCTTGAGCTCATTGTGTGGATGCCCTGCTATTAACATGGCCAAGTTGGCATATTGAAGATTAGCTAACTCCATGTACTCTTTCAAATCAACAATCTGCAGGTCCCAGCTTTTAACCTTTGCTTGGTGAGCAAGGGCATATGTATCTAGGATGTTTCTCCAGTCATATCGTTGGACCACAAAGGAATCTATCTGGCCCTTTGCCATCTAGATTTCTTTTTCAGTGACTTCTTTGTACATAGCCACCTAGTCATGGAAGTGCTCCTTGAGGCACTCATGCTTTTTAGCCTCATCCTACCAGACGCTTATTTCCATGACTGAATTTTTTCAGATAGCATGTACCTACTCCATAGAGAGGGTTCGATTTTCTTGGGCAAGGTGACTCATGTCATGGTTGACTCGCACTATCTGCTCTCTTAGCTGGTGGATGCTTTCTTCTAATAAATTCTTTTACTACTCAATGATGGTTAACTTATTATTTTCTGTAGTTAACTACTTATTTTCTTCTTATAGGGCAGTAAGGACCTTGAGACGCACATGAGTTCGCACTTCTGCGATGGAAGCATCCCATACCGCCTGCTCTCTTTCCTATGCCAGGGTTTTATTCTCTTCTATCATCTAAGCCAATTTCTCTATTTGGAAATCCTCCATTATCTCAAGTGGGATCAATAAAGATGGATCCCGCCTTTCCATCCTTAAGGTTGCAAGCTCTTGATGAAGCCTTTGTGCTTCCGCTTCTATGTGCTCAACCCTGTGCTTGGTGATGACAAGTTTTACTTTAGTTGATATCAGTTTGGACTATGTTGCAGTGACATCGCTAGGGATGTCAAATAAGGAGGTCATTACCTATCTTATCTACAGTAGTCTATCCAACAAATCCTCATCTTCAGCTAGAATCATGGTGGAACCAACCAATGCTTACGCATCCTATGTGCTTGTGAGATCCATTGGTGGTACAACAGGGACATTAAAGGATTCTTTAATGTGGTCCTTGATAACATCCGCTACACCCACTGGATCCTAGTGTTTCATGACTACAACTATAGCCCCTTCACCAATTTCGAGCAGTACTTGAAATGATGTGGTGTTCTCAGAGAGATGTTGTGACCATTGGGCCTCTTGTCTAGACTGGAGTGAAACCTACCCTGTGGTAGGATCAATAGACACCATGGGCTGGATTGTATCCTCAAGAACTCAAAAGAGACTTGACTCATTGAGTGTTCCCCAGCTCATGAGGTTTGAGATCCATTGGAGATGACTAAGTGCAAGCCTATAATCATAAATTGGTGACTATTGCTGAGGTGGTTGAGACGGTGGCAACAGTTGTTTAGACTATAGTCTGTGGTTGGATCCTACTTCCTACTACTACTTTCCCTACGCCAAATAGTGCCTAAGATGTTTGATTTGTTGCTCTAGTTGGGTGATGTATCCCTACTCTGGTTGCTGCTCTTCCTATTCTTCTTCCTCTCCGAGATCTTTTCTTAGAGGCACTAGTTTGAGTAGTTCTACAAACGAAACATTTTGAGCTTTATGAGATACATCATTGGTATAACCAAGGATTCCAACACATTGACATAGTTTTCATATTAGATAGGGGAATGACAAAGACTTCCCCATCTTTGCCTCTTCGAACCACCGCTCTATCTCCATGAAGTATAGTTAGGGAATGTTGGCTTGAAATTTTTCCATTAACACAGCACATCCTCAGGCCACATAGGTGGAAAGACGATTGAGCCCCTTAGTTGGGAATAAATGATATGTCCCAATTTTGAAATAAGTATGCTCTTCCAAGCTTAGTCCATTGTATGACTTATTCTTATCATCAAAAGCACATTTCAACCATAGCTTGCAACTCTCTGAATTAGGTCGAGTTGACAAAACTAGAAATAGCACCATTTGGCAAATTTAGGGCTTTAGTGATTACCTTGATAGAATAAGAGACTATGACCCCACAAATTCTTATAGTGGTACCTTCTTATTTACCATGCCAAAAAGAATAAGTCTCCCTAAGGTACCATTCTACATTTTCAGAAAAAATTGGCTAAAATGGAGATGCTTGCAATTTTTTCCTCACTAACTAAGGGAAAAACTCCATGAACGGTCCAAAGTTCATTTCCACAATGATTGAGGCCAATGTGGAACATCCCTGGATGGCAACAAGACATTCCGGTGACAATGTGAGTCATTGTCCTTACACTTGAGGTGCTGCCTCTACCTACATAGATTAAGCTTTGGTAGGGACTTTTGCAAGGGCTTCTTGATGGATGCTAAATGACTATGCCTCCTACTCAATTGCTGGCCCTTGCTGGCCAGTTCGACCTTGATTTCCTTGAGGATGTTTGCTTGATCCCTATGATGGATCACCTTGGTTTGCTCATTTTGGGGCCATCTGCAATTACACAAAACATTAGGTTACTAAGGGATCCTTGTATTGATTATGTTACTCATCTATACCTTAGTCAACCTTCAATGTATGTTATAGCCATGTTAGATTGTAGAGTTAAGGCCCTACTTTTTTGTTCAAAATGGCCTAATAAGATAGTTAAGGCACTTAGGAATACATAAAAAGTATCTATGGCATGGCGGACAATGTGTATTCATTGTTTACCCTCAGAGTTAGGTGAACATAGCAACCCCAACACCCCCCCCCACAACTGAGATGGACACTCCAAGGATAGACAAGTGCAAATGACACAAAAAATGGAGTGCGAATGACCGAGATATAGTGTGTGGACTAAGGACGTGCAAAGCTTAAATCACCAGAGAGAAAAAACTACAAAAAGTCCCCTTTCATTGTGATGCAAAAATGAAATTGGAAGTGTGACGAAGTGTCATATATATAGATTTTATGGCCCTGATATCAAGTGCCTGACATCAGGGATCCAATATCAGAGTGCCCAAAAAAATGCTCAACCAAAAATTTGACAAAGGGAGAATAATTCAAGGGTAGAAATAAAAGAGTTTGAGGTATCAAAACATTAAAAACCTAGGAAGCTTGTCACGATAATGTAAGGGAAAGGAATAATGCACAAAAGTGAAGACGGCATATAGTTAGGAAAAGGTCGAATGATAGGCATTAAGGCATAATGGAAGGTGCATAAATTGGGTGGTATTGAAAAACAAGTAAAAGACACAAGAGTTACACAAGTGGGTCCTCCCCAAAGTAGGTGCATGCCCATGATGCCCTTGCATAACCACGCCAAAAGGTGTCCGTAGGCACCTAAGGCATTAAATGCGACTGATACCTATCACACAACAACACACAAACAAAAAACACACCACCATCAATAGAGAATTATGACTATGTACATCCAAATCATAAATGAAAACACATCGATCAGTGAGGTGAGGAATGGAAAGTAGAGTGGAAAGAGAGAACACAAAACAGACTCCCAATATGGAGGTCATATGAAGCCCCTTGTGTGTTTAGTGGTTAAGGTGACTTGACAACAACCATCTCGAATCTAGACCAAAAACAACCACATCTAGTGATCTTGCATCAACACATCTGACTAATCCATCCTCGTAGGCAACATGGGTGTTCTCATAGATTAACCACCATCCCACCAAAAAGAAGAAAAGAGTAACAAGAAGTGCATAAGGATCTTAGTTAGAAGGAACCTTATAGTTCCATAACCAGTGCTTGTAGTCCATATTCCATTATTATGTCTAAGGGGTGTGCTTTGAATTCCCATCAGTTTTCTCCTTTTTTTTTTATGTAAATGGATGGGAACCACATCATGTAAAGATGTATTTGACTGGGTCAACTTCTTGGTGGTGTTTGGCAGTGGAATGGTGGAAAACTAATGACAACATCCACACATTCAAGAGAATAAACCAATATAAGTGTATCAAATCCCCTTGAAGTCACACCCTTTTCAATTCCTTTGAATCCTTCTTTAAGGTGGAGGATACCAAGCCACAAATTTATTATAGTTTGATTAGAAAAGGGGCTCCATCATTCCAAAATAAAGGGAAACCATAGAATTAAGTGGATGAATGGATGACATGGACTCGCCATTCGCACAGTTAAAAATTGATGACAGAAACAAAATAAAAAAAATCCCTACCACAAGTGGACCAAAGTAAAGCTCACTTATTGATCGAGAACATTTAGGAATCATAAACAAAATAAATTAAAACAAAACAACAACAACAACAACAACAAACAAAAATAAAAGAAAACAAAACAAAAGAAAAAAGAGGATTAGTTCATGGTTAGAAAGGAAGATAACCCCAAGGACTCTGCATTGGAGGATGATACAAACTAGCAAAAGGGTCCATGCATTGTGTATAGGGCATGCATCCTAGTGGTGTCACACACATGGCATAAGGGTTGGGTTGGTATACCATTGTGGAAGATGGGGTAGCTTGAAACATTCTTGGCATCTAACTGAGGTCATGACAACTCAATGGCATGCATGGATTCTATTGTCTCAACATAAAATCAAAATCTACAGTAGTGGTCAAAATAGAAGTAGAGACAATAGGTGACTTTGGTATATGTACAAAAGGTGGTAGATCCAAAGGAAGGGACACGTCACTAGGTTGCCCTTGCGCAGGAATAGTAGATACAATGGGTGATGCTTGGCCTTTATGTTTTTTGGTGTGAATCACCCTAAAGAAGGGACGTTTGTATGGCCATAAAAGGTTTCCACCTGATTGATCATTGGTGCACATAGTTGCTGCACAAGTAGTTGCTTGTGGCTATAAAGGATGTTGTGCTGAACCCTGTAGAATGGGCGATGATGTGTGAAGGGGAAAAACATGAGAGCGTAGAAAAGATGATGAAGGATATGTGGCATGCGGTGGTGATGACATGGGAGATGGCACATAGCAATGGTATTCTATGGTACACATGTGGTGAAGAAGAAGAAGATGAATGAAAACTTGTCAGTGAAACAGGCTGTTGAACATAGTACTCACATGAGTACAGATGGTGAGATGGCTGCCAAGTGGGTGATTGCCTCCCCCACGAATGTGGTGGTTGCCACATCAGTTGAGGTTGACCATAAGGCTGAGGATGGTTCTTACACACATGGTTATAGGATGGATCATAATTGCGTGGACGAAAAGGTATTCTTCTAGGTACGTGTTGGTGTAAGAACTTCGGATTTAGCACAGAAGCCCAATGCTCCTGTAGATGTGACAATATCAAGCATCAACCCTTTGGATAATCATAAAGGCAAAGGTCACATTCCTCATCCATGTTTGTAGTGGAGCTATCTACCTTGTTGTCAATAACAGTGTGTTTGTCTTGTTGGCCTTTTATCTCACTTGTTTCGTGATTGGTTCCTTTATGTTGAGATTCTTCACCAAGACTGTGTTGTGCCACACTCACCCTAGCAGGCTTGGCACATGATGAAGCACTATCCTAAAGCTATGTAGACATTCTATTCAACCTTGCATGGAATTCATTAATTCATTGTTGTATTGGCAAGGGATGTTGGGACATCTTCCTGTGGAAAGTTGCCTTATCCTGGTCAGTGATGATTTCTGTTACAAATGTTGATTCCTATTGGTGGTTTTCCAAACTTTGTTATTTACACAACTCCCCTTCTTCTTTAGCAATCCATTGAATTAGCCCTAAAATCCGATGGCCTTCTAATTCGTGTAATTGACCCTTAGCGTATGTTCCAAGGGTCTCTCGTGTTTGAGTCCAAAGCCCATCTACGATGTGGTGAAGTTGTTCTTCCTGGGAGAAGCCATGGCCTAGAAATTTATGCAATAAAGAGTAATAATGGTCCAAGTCCAAATCCAAGGGTTCATATTCTATTTGTTGCCACTCCTAGATTTTTTTCCGTAATCGGGACACTCTAGCGTAAGTTTGATACTTGTCATTGAACAATTCTAACATCATGAACCAATGCTTAATAGAATTAGGTTTCAACGACTGATACCACATGGCAACTTGATCGGCGAGTGTTTGGGGGAAGAGTTTTAACTTCTACCACATGTTATCAATGTTTTGTAAGGTGCATGCATCATGGAAGTCTTTCAAATACTATTGCAGATCGAAATTATAGTCTCCTCTAAACCTAGGGATATGCTCCATTTTGATTCGTTTAATATGGCTATCCCGTTGATGCTTTTTGGGGTTTCTAACAGCCTCCTAAATATTCGCTAAGCTTCGAGTTGATAACAAGAGTTCACTTTCTCCATCAGACATCTCCATATATGGACATTGAGTTGCATGAGTTTGATAACCCTATAGGTAGTTACGATGATGATATGAGCATTGTGATCTTTGGTGTCTGTCATCATGGTTTATGCGACGATCATGCCTATGGTTCTCCAATTCATCCCATGATGTATCATGACTTTTTGCTTGGAAGATTCTAGGCTTGGAAGTTCTTCCAACTCTAGGATGATCACTCCATTTGGTGTCGCTATATATAACATTGGTTCGCCAGCGAATAGTTTCACTACCGAATAAATCACTAATGTTATGTGCACGAGACATGTTGGAGATGATTGTGTCACTTGTTACTCCTTGTTAAAAGATAGAGCGTGGAAATGCCTACAACGAAGTTGTATGATATAACTATCTTAGATAATTAGCACCATCCCCAGCAACGACACCAATGATGAGCAGTGAGGTACTCCTACACCCAACCATATGAATACGAGCACGTATGCACGATCCATTTGAACTCCGTGGATGGGCTAATCATGAGTTCTAAGGTAGTTATTGTGCTTCGTTGTTTTTTTTTCTTCCCACGTCGAACTAGTGGAAGCTTTGTCACGTATGTTTTAGTCTAAAGTGAGGTGTATGATGTAATGATTTAATGCTACTCCTACTATGGAATGATAATAAAGAGTTGATTAACTAAAGGTATGAAATAAATCCTATATTTAACCTAAGACGATGAGTATCTAAACCTGATTGTCTATACACACCTTGGGCTTCACGTAGTTACTGTTGGGATGACCAAATGCTAATCACTACTAGGTTACCAAAAAATACACTTATGTGTTCGCAATTGGTCATACTTATTCTACTTAATGATGAGGAACGTAAATAACATTAGTTGGAAATAGCAATAAATAAAGACATTAAAATTTTAATCTAAGAAAATCACAAATGCAAAGTGGATGCTACAATGGTGTAAATGATCTTGATCTTTATTTTCGAACATGTAATGTGCCCAAGTACATTACACTTGAATAAGAACACCGTGCAACCATAAACATCACACTGTAAGCATACACTAGAACTGAAATTGAAAAACTTTTAACTGACTTTGTCTATCTTCTATCTCTGCCTCCCCTTCATATCTCTCCCCTACGTGATATTTATAGGCGAGCATGGTAGAAATGACATCTGATATCCAACATCGCTTACTGACCCTGATATCGGATCCGCGATATTAGAGCCTCAATATCGCTTCTGACAACTCATCAACAGGATAAAGGGAAAAAGCCCATGAAGGAGCCACCACCACTAGGAACCACATGAATTCCAAACAATTTTGTAATCTTGTATTTTGCATTGGTATCCCAATTTTGTTTGTCTAGTCCCACACTGCGACATGAAATAAACCATAGTTAGTCCATAATCCCATACCTATCCACTATGTAATCAAAGGAACTTGTTCCTCATTTTGTTTAACTCAAGGATAAGTTTTTATTCAGTCATGAAGGTATGATGAATCGTGGTTTTCTAGGACCCGATATTGGGTACACGATATCAGGTATGCGATATCGTAGCTTGGATACAATATCGTATACACGATATCGGGATTCCTGTGTTGGCCTATAAATATAGCATTCAGGCACACAAGGAGGAGGCATTAGGATAGTTAGTCATTAGGAGTTTTGAGTGTTTTGTCAGTTTTAGTTAATTTTCAGTTCTATCCCAAGTGCATGCCCGTAGTGTGATGCTTGTAATTGTACGAAACCTTTGTTTGAGTGTGACGTACTTAAACACACACACGATCGGCAATAAAGATCAAGATTACTCCATCATTGCAACATTCACTTCGCTTTTAATTATTTTAATTGTTAATTTTTTTTTTCTTAGTTAATATTTCTTTTATTGTCATTTACTATTCCTGTTGTTAATGCAGAATGAGTACATCTTAATCATGAACATTTAAGTGTAACTACGTGGTAATCCAATAGCGTATC
>MNCI01012686.1:316541-349711 GCA_015680685.1 Gnetum montanum
GCCACAACTAGTCCGTCTGTGGAGTTCGACCAAATCACGCGTGTAATGCTCGTATTCATATGGTTGAGTGTAGGGGTACCTTGTCATTCATCAATTACCAACCCTTCGAAGGAAGCGTGCCACATAACAACTTCTTAACACAAGAGAATACACCTCAAGGAGAACCTCTAAACTCTGAATGAGGACTTNGTTATAAAGTTCTAATTGGCCTATATATCTTGGGGTGTACTTATAGTATAATTATTTTGGATTCCAACATATTCCCCTTCCTTTTTATTTTCTTCTACTTTTTTCCTATCACATTCATTACATATAATATTGAATGTTATATATATTTGACATTTGTCATGACATCGAGGAATGAGATGTTAAAATTGATATCAAAATAAATCATAACCCAGGGCCAATCAAAAACAAGAGCCGACTACAATCCAATGACAAATCACAAGCCATGATCTAGGATGAACCAAGAACCATCATCAAATGTGCATTATGTTGAAGATGAACCATACCAATTAAGAAGATATTTTTTCATATACTTCCATGGATATTAGTGATTAGACTCTGATGAGATCTAATGGTACTTTAACAAGGTACATCAACTATAGGAGACTCCACTAAAATAAAGGTAACTTCGGGTTAGGCAACTCTTACCCATCTTGTAGTAATATTAGATTTTCCCCTCAGTTGTCTAAGATAATTCTTATGCCTCTCCCACAAGGCTAGTAACCCATAGCCAAAGTCTTCTAGGACATTGCCTTGCTATAGATCTTAACTTCCTTAAATACCTAAACACCAATAACCTGAGATTGCATGTCATGATCTAGATCTAATCACTAACAAAGTTTTTTTAATTAATATAAGGAAGGCAAGCTAAGTATGGATTGCCTTTGCATAACTAGTAAGGGTTATTAGCAAGGGGATTGGTGGGAAAACTAACATAAGTTAGATCAAAATGAGGTATTTTACCCTACTAACCTTCTCCTTAAAGCTAGGTAAACCAAGCCTAATAATCCTTATTCCCTATTTCGAGAGTTTGCATGTTACCTTATAATTAAAGTTAGGTCACTCGGAATTCATAATTCCTCCCAAAACCATCTCAACAAGGTTAATTTAGTCTCAGATTAGACTTTATGGATCAAGAGATATTTGAGGTTTGCATTTTTTGTAAAATATGCCTTCACAAAATTAAAGCTTCAAAACTTCAGGGCTCAAAGCCCTAAACTTGTGACCTCCAAGTCATCAAAACTAACTCTTAGGAACTATCATGCTAACCACCATGTCAAGTGTCTTGGTTATGGATATATATATATATATATATATAATTTAAAATTAAATTTAAATCTCATGAAAAAAAATTTCTTGCCACGTCACAATGCAATGCCTTGCTGCACATGTACACGACAGTTCTGCCGTAGAGTAACACAGCTCCCCACACAAACCCAAATACACAACACAGAGTCCCCCCTCTCAAACAAAACCTTATCGAAGCTGTTGCATTGACCCACCTAAGGGCTTGCCTATGCACACACTGTTGGTTCTGCATTTTTTGGAAGTTCTTGGCGAAACCCTCGTCTTTTTGGCAGAATGTTTGGCATTCTCTCCGCATTTTGCGAAGGTGCAAACCTGCAATGTCCGCAGACTGAAAGCAACATAGGTCTACATCTCTCCATCGTGTCCATGGACACCAACAACATCGCTGGTTCAGTGTTCATGGACCCTCGAGGTCCACACACCTCAATGGCAGGGAATTTTTAATTTCGGAATTTGAAATTCAAAATTCGAAATTCAAATATCAAACCATTGTTAAATTTGACCAACTGGGTCAAACAAGTCGACCAATAAAATAATTAAGCGATCGGTGATGCCTTAGGAAGTCTCAAAATTAGCACATAATTTTTAAACTTTGAAAGCTCATGATTCTAGAACCCCTTTTCGACAAATAAATAGTTATTTACAACAAATTTCAATCTTTTAGACACTGGCGAAGTCAGGGTACAAGACTCCAAAAAATAGTTTTGATTCCTTTTCTTATATTGTGCTTTAAGAACTTCAAGAGCTAAATTTAGCATTAAACAAGCATTCGATGTAAGTTTTTAACATATAATGGGCCTCTTGAATCCAATGGTGAAGTCAAACTAATTATTTAGGAAACCAATAATGTGATACTTTAAATCATATCTTAATAGGTTATAACCTAAAATATCTAACCATGTCTAGAAATTTGATAATTATAATTCACAAATCTGGCCCTTTTATGATCATTTCAGTCTTTAGGATTGAGTGACTAAGTTATATTTCTAATAGAAATAGACCACTAACAACTGACCCTAGGTTTGTGGACACTAGTTTGTCATTAGTAACATTGCTAGAGACAATGTCCTAAGGGAGGTAGAAAGGTCATTAAGAGCCTATGTAACAAAGCCAAACTATTATCAATCCAAGGAATCACATTAATTAGTTAGTAAACCACAATACAAGAGAGGCTTAAATCAACCAAGCAAGAAACCAAATCATTTAGTAAAGATTATCAATCATGGAGAGTTTAAGCATATGATGTCTATGAAAGGGAATGAGCTAGGAGAGAATTTAAGCATAAAAGTTGCAACATTTAATGTGGTTGTAAGGCCCCTAGCTAATGAAAGATACATTCACTATACCCACCTTGAACTGACACAAATGCCAATACCCACGTATCCTTGTAGAATTGCAAGATTTGAATATTGATGTCTTGCGTCTACAAGAAGTTCTAATTTAAGAAAGTTGACATACAAAGGTGTCTACAAGAAAAAATTTTCTTGTGATGGTTCATCTTTTGAGCCATATGGACTAGCCTCCTGTAAGAACGATAACATGGATGGTTGTGTGATCTTCTACAATGAAGCCAAGTTCAAGTTAATACAAAGATTTGAATAGAGATTAAAAGATATGATTTTTAAAATGTCAAAACATTGAGTCATGGAGAAGAAAGAACAATTTAAATTCTAGAGAAGCTACATAGCCTTGGCATTGGTATTTAAAATATGATCATTTGAAAGGTGTGTATGTGTGGTCAACATACATTTGATCACTGATCCAACATGCCTAGATGTTAGACTTTGTCATGGGGCCTACTTGATTAATTAAATTGAGAAAATCTTGAAGTACAAGCTATTCTTAACCTATACCAATCTTGACCCAATATCATTCATCCTTTAAGGAGACTTCAATGTGAAAGCTAGAAGTGGTATTCATCATCACCATCATCATCCTAGTCTCGTCCCAACAAAATGGGGTTAGCTTGAAAAGTAGCATTCATCAATTCTTAAAATATAGATATGTAAAAAAGCCTTTTAAAAAGGGAACCCAATTTGAAGAAGATGCTTCCACCCATTCATCATATAGTCCCTTTGGCCAATGTATACTACACCTACTTCGAATCCTTAGTAGATAAGTCAAATCCTTGAATTCGAGAATAGATGATGCTAATAGATAGTGTTCATTAAGAACCATAGTTCAGTAATTATATTGTCATGATTACTGAAGATGAATTAACATCCTTGTTTGTCAAGACCTTAGATTACATTTGGTATGATACTTGATTGTTCCAAGTTACCAATACTAGAGTTAATTCCTAAGGAAGAAGTTGAGGAATAAGATCAAATCTTGATATCCCAAATGAGGCCATCTAACCATATTACCTTTATGGTAGAATTGTGACTACACACTTGATTCCAAAGGTTCATGAAAATTAAGGAATTTTTTAAACTTTGCTTTCATTTATTGTTTTTTATTTCTCTTTATTTATTTAATTTATATTTTTAAATTAGATAAGTAAAATATTTTAGAGTAATACAAGTTAGGAATAAGGATTTGCACTACCTTCACCTAGGTAACTAGAGACACAAGATGCACATCTTATACTCTAGTTAGGACTAGTGGTTGGTGGTTGGTAGACATGTTAAAATTTATTTTCCCCAAATATTTTTCTCATTTGTAATTTTTATTTGTAAAATAAGCAGGATAACTTTAAAATATTCAACCCTATTTCAAAAGGAGAAATCAAAGCCTTGGAGCATTAGAGCATAGAGAAAGCACTAGAGCTAGTGCATGGAGAAAGATCCTTAATGTATACTCATTCGAGGATGAATGAAAGCCAAGGAAAGTAGTTTGTTACATCTTGATTTCCAAAAATGAGTTGTTCCATAATCATGATGGTATTTCTTTGTAACAAATGATGTAATTATTGTAACAAGATCTAAAAGAACATGTTGTAATAATGGGCATGTCTCTTGAGGTAAACTTTAGGGGTTTGACTTGAGGTATTTATACCTAAAATTAGAGGTATTAGCATAAGGTTGCAGAGCCGGTAAAGTTAAGTAACAAGTAGTGGATGAAGCAAGATAGGAAGGTGACTAACCATCCCTTCTAGTCGAGCACAAGCCTAACAGTGTTGGGAGTATTAAACTATCTCTAAGGGATAAATATTAAAGGAAGATAACCCAATGAACCCTCATAGCATGACTCAAATGCATTATTCACATTAATAAAGTTCTTGTTTTTCCTTTTACATTTTCCTTGTTGCATTCATTATACATAATATCGAATGTTACACATATTTGATGTAATGGAATATCATAGGATACCTCATCAACAATCCTAAACCCTTCTACTCTCAACCAGTTAAGTTAAACTAAAACTACTTTATTCAACACTTTCTACATATTCTCCATCATTGACTTAGTTGTCCTCTTCCAATTTTATAGTGAGTGATATTCTAACTCATAATAACAAGTCCCCAATAGAAATTGGTAAATTGAAATGCGAAGTTGATCTGAATGGTAATTTATATTGAAGAAACCCCAAACCTCAAAATCCAACATGGTAGGACTTTCCATGTCTTTGACATCCATGTACCTACTCCAAATTGCCTTAAATTCACTTGGGTCATTAGTATGTTATCCATTGTGATCAACTTCTTAGCTTGCTTCGGAACTCTTTGTCATCCATCTTTTCATTAACAAATTTGTTTTATGAAAAACATTGTTGTTTCAAATTCTTTTAAATTAATTTGATGATTTGGGTAAGGACTTATTAACTTCATCTTAGTGAACTTAACAATGATTTGCAAATGGGGAAGAATATGCAACTACTAAGCCTCAAGGCTAGTTTCGTAGTTTTTTATTTCATTGTGAAATTCAACTCTTCATCAATTTCAACTTTTGTAGCATTTTTGCAAAATTCATCATTGATCTTTACTTTTAGTACTTTTGTTGAGCTACTTTCCTTGGTTCAACTTAATTTATGTTGCAATAACTTTGAAAGTCTTGAAAGTTTCTTTGAAGTTTTTCAATCTCTTTCTACTCCATTCTCACTTTTTTACAACTTTCATTGTGCAAGTTATTTCATCGGTCAACATTTCATAGATTTCATCCCTTAGATTAGTTACAGAGTTCACATGCATATTAATTGCCCCTTCACAACTATAAAATTAATTTTTTTCTTTTTTTTTAAATGCTAACAAAATAAATATTCCTTGTAATGAAGATGTTATGGAAGTTAGAATGCTTTTAATTTATGTAGAAATTTATACAACAAATTTATGGAATGCTTGTACATTTTACTAATCAATCTATTGTTATAAACATGACTCTAGAATGAAATCAATGCCAAAAACAATTTCAATTTCATTAAAAATATATCTAAAACATACTTACATGGTACTCTTTATATAATAAAGCATAGCTTGACTAGAAACTTTCTCAAGTAGTTTACTATAGAAATACAATTTTGTTCTGCATTTATCGTTGCTTCAATTGCTTATATGATATCTTGACTCAAAATTATTCCTTTGATCAATTAAACTGATTATTTTTTATAGTAATTTTGCTTTAGGTTAAACTAATATTACATAAACCAATTTTGCTCTTAATCAACTTCAATTTCAAATTTACTTATGATATAACTCAAATTTGCTTTTCAAACTAATTGATTTCACTCATAGTTAAAAAACACAAAGTTACCCAAAAGTTACAAAAGTAAAGATGTAAGTTATCCAAAGTTACAAAAGTAAAGATGTAAGTTAAAATGGATTAGAAAGCTTTTCATACATTTTGTAGCTTTCCGTAAATTTGACTTTTCAACCTACGTAAAATTAATTACTACAAAAAATAAATTTGAATTGTATTTTAAACCAAATTAAAATTCACTAAAAGTAAAATTGAATTATAGTTATGTAAAATTGTTTTACCCTTTAGTAAAGTTGCTGTAAACAATATCAAATTTAATTAACAAAAAAATAATACTTACAAGTTTAAAAAATGAAAATACTTTAAATTTTTATTTTAATATAATAATATTAATAAATTTGATATTGCCCTGCTTCTACATTTAAGAGAAGCTAAGAGGACCTATTCGATATAATTTCAGTACATCAGCATTTATGATATACTATTAACTTATTCTTGCAATTAATCACCAGCATTTATTTGATTGAAATTTAACTGTAAATAATGATCCTCCTTAACGCGAATGTGTAACCAAATCAATATGCTTAAAGATCTACGCATGCCAAAATGCACTTTTTGAAAAGTCGATGGAGATCAGGTTTGTGTATTGTCTGCCTTGAGATACTGTTGCAGCTGAAGATGAATTGTATCAGCAAATGCAAATATGGACAGCTAAATATGCCTTCGAATATAATATGGGAGCCATGTTGCTCACATAAAGATTGACTTTTCTTCAACAATACTAAGTTATAGTGAAACCAATCTAACTTTCAAGTTAAAAACCACAAAAATCAGATGAGATTTATCTTTCCAAAAAAGTAGGGAAGGAAAAAACAAAGGTAAACTAAAAAGTCCAGCACAAGGAGACAGCACATTGAATTACATTACCTCAAATGCATTACTGAAAGCTCTCGATGACATTTATACATATGCAACTCTCAATTTTCTGCATGATTCCATGCAGAATTCATTTCTGTAAACTACATTACAAAATGTTCGCAATTGTCCTACAGCTAGTCCACAGTCTCGAATAAAGATGAGAGTGGATTTGCTTGACTGCCATCATGTTTAGCATCCACCGAACTATCATCCAACCAATCCCGAAGCTTTGCTTCCTTCTTAATTGCTCGTTCTTTCATAACATCCTCAACTGGCTCCGTGCAGCAGTTTCTCCGAGCCTGCCTAACTGGTCTGTCGGCTACTAAGAACTTTTGACCATCCCTTCCTCTCTCAGAAAACCCTGCCCAAACTGCATGGAACAGAGAAAATGAGTGACTATAATTTCAAACATTATCTATAACAAAAATTGGTTGAAAAGAATCCAGAACTCCCCATGCCACCAAAAGAGTATGCTCAACATGAAAAGATCATTAACTGAGATTAGCAATGTACGAGACCAGGATCAGACAGAAGAAAACTAACTTCAAGTTCAAAATGCATCTCTGTATACGAAGCTACGCGGATGGGGACATGTATTTGTTAATATACAGCTGCAATTTTCGACTAAATGATAGAGAATAAGGGGGATTGTTGACATACTCCACAAAAACCTTGAAACCAATTTATTAAAAAATAGGAAAAGAAGGTTACAACAGAGACATCAAACAGACAAAAAATACTACTTTCCGAAATACCCAGAGGTAACACACCCAGATTTAACATCATAAAACAACTGAGGATGTGATAAACTGACACCTATAATACGCAAAACTCTCCATCAATAATTCAACAGCAAAAGATAAATGTAATCTGTGACATGTTAATACAAAATAAGTTTACAAACTACACAAAATAAAGGCAGCATCTTCTTGAAGAAAAACGAATGGAGCTGGAGTGAGAGCTGTACGGTAGAAAAAACAACACTATCTAAAAGAGACATTTGGCAGCCCTTGAACAGATACTCATTTCATTTCTTCCAAATAAGGAAAAGAAATTCAAGAATACCAAAACCTTATGCAGGATTTATGATGGCAGCTAAAATATAATCAGTAAGAGTAGAAGATGACCTGAACGTAGGATATACCCGCTCAAAAATGAGAGCTAGCATAGGCTTTATCATTGGGTAGTTCAAAAACAAATGCAAAGGAGATTCTAAAGAATCACAAAAAGCACATCAAGGAGTGTCAAGCCCAATCTGTTGCATTCTTGCATCCATTGTCAAGTAATGACCATATGAAAATTTTAATCTTAGGTTACCAACCAGTCCTCCCTAATTTCTTAGAAGTAGTTCTCCATTTATCAAAGCTCCAAGTGATACACCATTTGTGATTCAAATATTGAACGTGATGTTCACTTGGAAGCACCTTACTCATGCATTTGGAGACTGTTAAGTCTAAAATATGAGAACCGTTATTCCAAAACCAATTATCATGCAGTTTCCAAAAAAGAAGATCTAGGTGTAACAACATTGCCTCGACGTTGTCCGGCACCCCAAGGAATTCACTTAGATCACATGGATCTAGGGTGGAAGACTTGGGGAATACACCTCTAAACAAGCAAGCAACCCTTGGAAGGGAGCAAGTGGCACAACAACTTCTTAACAAGAGAATACACCTCAAGGAGAACCTCTAAACTCTGAATGAGGACTTAGCAAACAAGTACACAAGCAACCCCTCACGATCTAGTACAAGGTTCGATGAGGCACCTCACCAAAACTATCCAATCCTGGGTGCCTACAAATCTACGACCACCACAGAATCAAGGCCATGTAGTTCTCCATGTGAGGGTAGTATGAAGAGGACTTAAAAACGGATGCAACAGAAGAGAGTCCTGCTGCTGGCTTGGTACCGCCAAGCTGAGATGGGTTTTCTAACACTTGAGTGCCACTTAAGGGCACATCAGAGTGTTCCATGGTCCCCAAACCATGGGGAGAGACCAAGAGAACCTCTATACTAGGACCTCTCTCACAATCCTACCCTGCACAAAAGAAGCAACATCCTCGGAGCGAAGCCTAGGATAACTTTGACAGTACACTTCGAGTATGGGTTTGGAGCTCCATCAACTCTAGGGAGTCCCTCAACTCAACTAACGCTAGGATTGAAGGAAGGTACCAACCCCAACACCTGATACATCCTTCCATCCAAGGCATTGCATGAAACACAAAGGGCACTAGGAGGAACCCAAAAACTTTCCCTACTCTGTGACAAGAAGTATAAGTCCAATCCAAAGGGCCAATGTTTCTAAGGCATCCCCAAGATCCATCCCTTATCGGGTCTAGAGACTTGTCTTCCTACATGGACCCATATATATGCAAGAGGATGTCTCTTCTTCCACAAGTCCAACTGAGTTTTGTCCTAAATGCCTTCTTAGCACCCATCGGTTCCTTTTTTTTTTTCTTTTTTTTTGGTCATCAATTTTGAAGGCTCACTAGGACCATTTTCAACCCTAGTGATGGCCTTCGAAAACGGTAACCAAAGAAGAGAACATGCTCCAAAAGAGCCATGTCTCAACAAGCAACTCAAGCTTGCCAAAACCCCCGGGTTCTACATTTGGCATCAAGACCCATGGGGTCTCATTGGTCTACCCATATGTGTACTGGATCACCACATTTATACCATCCACATATTTTCTTTCCTTCACGTCCACCAACATTGAATTGAGCTGGTAGGAAGGGAGTTGAGCATTCTCCCCCTTTGAAACAAGTTTCAGAGGTAGATCTCTTGAATCCGACCTTGTCATCTGTAGATGCACCAGCACCAAAATCAACATTTCATCATCCAACACTATCCCATATTCACAGCAAGAGAGAAGATCCAAAATTTGTTTGGAAAACTTCTCCAAGAGGCTATCATAGCATCCTAGCCCAGTCTATCATCAGCATCATTTGACAATGTTCAACATCGAGAACCCCTACTCAGGTGCTTGAACAAGTGGAGGATGGGTTGTGCAACCAACCTCAAGACAATCCTCCATCCACATGTTTCATGCTAACTGCTTCCACATGGTCCGACACAACCACTATATCCTGTTTATGGGAAAGGATCAACTGCACTCACATCTTATAGCATGTCCTTCCTCCTTCAAGAGGTGGGACAAGCATCATTTTATGAATGCTTAGTCCAAAGAAGCATGTAGAATCACCTTCGAGGACAACTAGTATAATGAATTTTCTAAGGAACATCTAGGTTTCCAGAATCTAAACTTTCTTGCCATGCCAAGAACAATCGCAACTCACTATCAGCACCCTTCATTGGATTTTTGAACTACAAAGGAAGATCCTCTTTGGGAGGTTCCTTCCATAAGTTGGGACAACAACCCAACTGCACTGTATTCATGGTACATGCCCAAGTAGTCCACATATCCAACACAACCATATTGTCAAACCACTACCAATTGAGGGAAGACATAGATTCACAAGTCTTACCCACATTTGATTCCACCTCAAAACTCAACTCGGAAAGCCAAAGAGTTCATCCCACAAACTTCCATAGAGAGGGGTTCCATTTGACAATAGGAGGTATGGCTTTTCGTTTCATATACACCAGTCCATCCCATCTACAACCATTGTGGTACATAAGGCCACACCACTGCCTATTACCAACAAACTCGAGAGTCATTTAGAATAGTTTGCCCATAAGAGGACTAGGTCCTCAAGACAATTTGAAATTACAACGAATGGGCATCACCTTCATCAACTACTAACTCAAAACAATCCACGAATCATCCCCAAAAGGTTTACAATGAGGGAGGTCTACCAAAGAACCCCAACACGGAAGTCCCTCTTGAGCCTTGAAATTGAGAGATAGTACATGAGATCACACCTTACTTACAAGAGAAGAGATATATACATCAACCACATGGTCTCACAAGGGAGATTCCACGATTTCAAATACGGTAACAACATTTTGTCTCTGAAAACTAGCCTCAAGAGTTCAGGCATATGGGACCACTGCTTGGAACAAGTCCCAATCATCAACTACTTCTGAATCACATCTAGAGAACAACTCTCTCAATACAACCCACATTATTCTATCATAAACTAAAGAAGGCATCCATCAGAATGGAAAATGGACCATGCCATATGGCTAGAGAGTCAATATGAAATAGAGTGCTCAATTATGCTATCCCACCAAAGAGGTTGGGACACTAAAATAATCAACGATACACCAAAGAGATGGGGTGATACACCAAAGAGATGGGGTGATACACCAAAGAGATGGGGCGATACACCATAGCCCATACAAGCACCATAAGCCCCCAATCATGAGCGCACAGGCTCAAGTGTTTTCAGCACATAGAGGTCCACCATGTACGGCGTCCAAGAGAAACCAATGATTGGCATAACAATAACACCATTTGTTCAAGGATGGACCACCACCCCAACACTTGCGAGAACTACCCCAAGACCACATCCAACCATAGAAGAGGAAGTCTAGGTGTTGGTACCCAGAACTCAACTCTACCCTACAGCCAATCATGATAGCATCACCTTAATTTGAGTATCTGGTCTGCCATTGCAATTCACATGGCCACCACAAACCACCCATTATCAAGAGTTCATCGAACCAACTTGTTTGAATTTTAGGCTACATTCCACCATCAATCACCTGTGAATAAGATTTTTGTCAATCAAGGAACCTGAAAGGAAGAGTTCCACAACTTATCCTATTCTCAAGAACACTCACCAAAGGACATACCATCAAGGCATGCCAAGAACACTATAATACAAAGCATCAATTCAAGAGCACCACAAGCAAGAACATGCCCTGGCCTCCTTATTACAACACTATTTACAAAATAAGATCAGTCGTAGAGCCTTCAAAAGATCTCGCATCAAGGAACAAAGGCTGCTTTCAAGACATCAAGAGAAGGTGCTTCAAGGATAAGCACAGGGAAATACTATACATCAAGTTTGGCCTTGTCATAAGGTGTGGCATAAGCCTACAATAAGGGGACAACTGATTCACATAGGGAAACAACATCTAGCACTTCTGTGTGCATGATCTATCAAAACTGAATACATCACAACATTACATTACAATATTGCATACTCAAAGGTAGGAATACATTTGGTAAGCATACTACATGACATTCGGGATTGCTACCCAGGCCTAGGAGGCTATAAGACAAACTACCCGAGCCCATCCAAGCTAAAGGGTTTAGGCCACCAAGAGCAACACCAAAGCTACATCATACTATTCTGAGAAAAACCTATCTTTGTCTTTGCATGTGCACAGACAACTATAGCATTGCACCAACTACGAGACTGTCATCGAAAGAAAATGAACCAGGACACAAACACAACGATCAAACAATGGAGAACACCATCCGAGAATCCACCACCCACCACAAGGGGACCTTAAGGCATTGGCCACTCCCAAGCCATCAGTATCTAGCACAACCAAGGATACTATTCTATGCCATCTGCTAACCCAATATCCATAGGGTCTAGGATGGACCACCGTCCTCTATTAGTGCCCACCCGGCACTGAGAGGCAAACAAATCATGATGTACCAGCTGCTCCACAACAACAAGGGTAGTCATAAATCCACAACCCAATGTTGGGATTCCAAAACCATGCAACGAATTCATGAGGATCTCGAGACCACATATCTTCCCCATAGACATTGTGCTCATAGACTCAACTGAGGTCACCGCCATCTGCATCTTGTACCTGTGCTACCTACCAGACCGAGACAACAACTTTGAAACAAAGGAGTTAGCTAGGACATGATCAGCACATCACCCTCATATACAATCATCAAGCATAATCAACCAACAAAGAAATATCAGTCTCACAACACCATAGAGAGCAAGAGCTCAGTAACACACATAGAGAGCAATCATGCAAAACTTGAGGGGTCAATTAGATACACTCACACAAAAGAATTTATCATGAGGCACACCAAAAGAGAGAGAAGTAGACCACTCAAAATTCCAAGATTCACATACAACAAATGTTCCTAGCCACTAACACTAGTTCCCACCAAGATCAAAATCTCAACAAATTCACAAGAGGCATGGGCACTAGAAAATCATTATCTCAACTTGGAACATAAGGAAGGAGACCATGGTCTAGCCAATAATAGGTTTCAACAATGAAGATCCAATTCTCACTACAAAGAGCAACATCAAAGAGGATGCATCCACAAGGGAAGACTCTCATCAAAAGAGGTGAGGTCTCAATAAGAACCAACAATAGGATAACCTGCTCCAGAAGGTCTCCCAATCAAAAATGCCCAAAGAAAATGTCATCAATCAAAGAAGTGATGTCATGAAACCAAATGCAACACAACTATATCAAATGAGAAAACACAACACCCGAAGGGTCCACAACAAGGGCAACCATACCCAAAGCACAAGAGGTTATCAAAATAAGGACCACAACAATTTGGTCTTAGGATGGCACACATGGCCCCAAAATGCATCCTCAACGATCCCAACAACAAGCCATCACCCAGTGTAGAGCACAAAGCCTTGCATTAACGAATGATAGACACGACGAGAGAGATGCACATGCAGAATTTGAAAATGCAACCAATGAAAGACACACCTACACAACTAAACAAACATACAATCACAAACACAAGCGTACGAAGTCTATCGGCAATGGTCTTTATCCACCTAGAACAAGGCTCATTGAGAGCACATGTCCAAAGGCCCTCCATCCTGAGGTACTTGGGAACCACCATGTCCCAATTTGTAATTCCCACACTTATTGTATCTAAGATAGGTGGGGGTGCAAGGCTACCGCATCCTGCGCAAACCAATCAATGCCATCTCGATATATGTCATATAGGTGGAGACCGAAGCAGAGACTAGGTTCAATTCATCCTAGATGAACCACTAGAGACCAGAGATGAGAGCTCCTCAAGCAACAATAATTTATAAGTTGCCAATAGAACTCTCCTTTGCTATATCGAAGTAAACCACAACTGGTCCAACCACAAGTAAATCAATGGAGGACAACACCACAATGCAATCGCATACATCCTCTTAGAAGAACAACATACATTGGTTGCTCACACCGTAGCCTCGACTCCATAATGAAAAACCTTAAGAGTCTTACCATAAGGCAACTATTCGAAGGATACATGAAGATATGATCCTATATCACCAAGATATTTATCTGGAAGAACCATAAATACGAAACCTCGACAGTATAACACTGTCGAAGGATACACACTTATCACAACACAATTACAAAAACGCTTTGATACCACCTATAACAACATTGGCCCAACGTTGTTTGGCACCCCAAGGAATTCACTCAAATCGCATAGATCTAGGGCAAAAGACCTAGGGAATACGCCTCTAAACAAGCAAGCAATCCTTGGAAGGGAGCGAGCGGCACAACAGCTTCTTAACAAGAGAATACACCTCAAGGAGAACCTCTAGACTCCAAATGAGGACTTAACAAACAAGTACACAAGCAACCCTATAGACATCATTGGTGGAAGGGGAGACAATGTATCTACAAGGGGTGCCTCACCCCCAAACCCCTCACGATCTGGCACAAGGTTCAACAAGGCACTGCACCAAAACTATCCAATCTTGGTTGCCTACATCTCTACAACCACCATAGAATCAAGGCCATGTAGTTATCCATGTGAGGATAGTATGAAGAGGACTTAAAAAGGGATGCAACAAGAGGGAGTCCTGCTGCTGGCTTGGTACCACCAAGCCGAGATGGGTTTTCTAACACTTGAGTGCCACTTAAGGGCACATCAGAGTGTTCCATGGTCCCTAAACCATGGGAAGAGACTAGGAAAACCTCCATCCTAGGACCTCTCTCACACTAAGTGCCTAAAACTGAGCTTCAACAATTGAAAGGATTGCCTGTAGAAAGGGCTAATAGTTTCTAAGAGCTGGACACTTGTAAATGATAGAGAATAACATAATGGTTGTTAATATCAAATTTGTAGACCATATATTAGTCTCTCAACCCTCCCAATACCCCTCTTGGCCCAACACATAATTTAAGGACCATCATTTGGAATAAAGGTAAGGTTGGAAGGCCTCACTTCCAACCTAGCATACCACTAGAAAAGAGGTTAGGCATTGACCCTCCTTTTATATTAATCTCCACAATCAAATTTCGAAAGACAAGTAGAGAATAAGCAGAATTAGTTCTCAAATTTAGAAATAATCATGCCTTTCATAATGTGATTTCGATTACCTCCATGATCATGACCTTGAGAAAAATTTAAAAGAGAAAATTAACATGCACGTATGGTTTTCCTGGTTTTAAATTTAATATGCTATCTCATGTTGATAACCATGATAGTGACATGTATATGGTATTTCCAGAATATGTCTTTGGTGTTAAAAATGAATTAATTGAATAGTGTTACACAACAGATGTGAATTTTTCAACTGAAGACTTAATAAACCATCATTTGCAATTTTGATACCATGCTACTTCTCAATATATGTTACAGATATATGCTCCAAAGCAATTCAGCAGTTACCAGCAAAGTGATGAAGGGCAATGGATGCTGCTACAGTGACATTAAGTGATGCCGTGCCAGCACCATACTGTGGAATATAAACAAAGAAATCACATATTTCTAGTTCTTTAGCTGAAAGGCCAGTTCCCTGAAAATGTAAAAATAATTAGCAAAATGAATTTGTTAAATGTATAGAAAATCATGGAGAAGAATGACGTAGATCAACTTCCAAGTACCAGCTGCATACTAATTCAGAGGATATCAGGAATCTAAACCCATCTTAAAAACGTATAGTGATATCACATAGAGGAATGCACAATTAGCAACGGAAATGGCCAGTTTGACTTCAAGCTAATTGAAATGTTCCTGTCAGGTAAAGTGGGGAGGCTAAGTGGGTTTTGAGCTTGTCAATAAGCACTTCTACTGGCAAGAGCAGAAGTTTAATCCTCATACTACTGAAGGCTATTTTCTTCTATTAGCTCGTCTATCAACAAAGAATAAGTCACTTTAATCCTAATTGTATATTTTAATAAATGTTGTTACTTTAAAATTTATCATTGAGCCATAAATTTTATAAGATATATCAATATTGCAAAAACTAAAGAATTATCATATCTATGAGTTGTCTCTACTCGGATGTTTGCATTTGGCTTCGTCTAGGAATGCTCTCCTGGTAACCATTTTAGTCTTTGACACTAATCAACTTTAGCAATTATCTTTCTCCAGTTAATACAGAGAACACGATTCTTTGGTAGGAGAGCTATGACTGATTTGGTTTCTTTTTACTTTGTTTGTTAAATGGTTTAGAGATTCATTGGAACTGTTTAGCTTATTCAGAATTCTTTCCTGGCCAAAGGAGCTTAACGTTAATGTGCACACATGTTTATGGATCATTAACAGGGTCCTTGATTGCATAGATGCATCTTTTTGAGGAATTTGAAATCTGCTATATTTTTCTGCTTAAGTACTGGCCATTTATTACAATCACATATTTCATGGAATGGTAATGGTGGACATGGTAATGATTATTACATATTTGAATGTGCGACTTTTCTAAATCATCATCATCGTCATCGTCCTAGCCTTATCCCAATAAAATGGGGTCAACTACGTAAGTTCTTTTTTACCATTTGCCTCTATGAAGAGCCAGATATTTGTTTATTTGCAATTTCTTCATTTCATCTTCAATCGTTTTTTCATGTCTTTTTTGGTCTTCCTTTTGACGGCTTTCTTGGAACAATGATTTAGCAACCTCATTTTATAAGCTCATTATCTTATCTTCTTTGTGCATGCTCAAACCATCTAAGATATCATTCTTGTAACTTATCTAAAATAGAAGTTACCCTAAGTCTTCCTTTAATATCTCTATTGTGTTTTTTATCTCTTTTGATAACATTCAACATTTATCTAAGCATTTACATTTCTACTACACTAATTTGTTGTTCATGCCTATTTTGTATTGCCCAGCATTCAACACCATAAAGATAGCAAGCCTGATTGTTATCCTGTATAATTTTTCATTGAGTTTTATTGAGATTCTTTTATCGCATAGAACACCACTAGCCTATCTCCATTTTGACCATCATGCCTCAATCCTATTTCTTATATCTTTGTCAATTTCATCATCTAATTCGAGCATTGATTCTAGGTAGTGAAATTGTTTGCAATGAGAAACTTTTTGGCTTTGAATTGTCACTTCTATTTCACCATTATTTATGTTGTTATTGAAATTACATTCTATGTATTCTGTCTACTTCTACTAACTTTTAAGTCTTTTGATTCTAAAGCATATATCCACTTCTCCATTTTAGAAGCAATGTTTTCTCAGGTTGTATCCAATATTATCTGCGAATAGCATACATCAAGGGATTTCATCCTATATTTCTGTTGTTAATTCATCCATAATAATGGCAAATAAGTATAGGCTAAGCCCATACCTTTGATATAAACCTATTATGCTGGAAAATCAGATGTGGTTCCACATGTTGTTCTAATTTTAGTAGTAGCTCCTTCATACATCTCATGAATCTCTTTAATATATTTATTAGGAATGTTTTTCCTCCTTAAGGTCCACCAAATAATACCTCTAGGCGCTCTGTAATATGCTTTTTCAAGTCAATGAAGATCATACATAGATTTTGTCTATGTTCTCTGAATTTCTCCATCAATTGTTGTATCAGGAAAATAGTCTCTATAATAAATCTCCCTGGCATAAATCCAAATTAATTTCTGATACTGTTCATCAAGTTTGAGAAGCTGCTTTACAACTCTCTCTCAAAGCTTCATAGTATGACTCCTTAGCTTTATCCCTCTATAGTTTGCACAATTTTGTACATCTCCTTTCTCAAAAATATGTGATGCTCATTTAATAGCAACTCAATGCTCCTTAACCATATTCAACATATGTCTCCCAACAATTCTTGATAAATTTGAAATATAAGGCCTTGTACAATTAATAGCATGTATCAATCCCCAAATTCTAGTAAAATATGTCAAATAAGACATATCTTAATTCTCTTCATGTAAACTAGGGCATACGATTGAAGACAACATGAAATGTCTAGCAAGAAGGATCTTACAAGTTGCATTAATCACAGTAAATGTGTTGAACACTTTCCAACAGCACTCCTTTGTTATAATCAGTTTATTGCTTCTTTTATTTCTATTATCTCTAAGCCCAAAATGTTTTCTGCTACTTACAAACATTCTAGATAAGCATTGAATTTGTTAATTCCAATCCTGTGTTAACTTGCAACAAGCACACAGGTTCTCAACTAGACGTAATGATTTTGTTAAACCCTTCTAAAGAGGAAACAAACCTTCTGTGGCATTTTCTGAAAAACTAGATTTATATCAAAGAATGAGTTCTTGAGCTTGATACAAGCCGGTGTAACACCTTCTAGCTGATTTATATAGAAAATATCTCCTTTTAAAAAAAAAATCCAAGTAGAAATAGTGTCCCAGTATCGGACTGAATCAATCAAATTTTAGCAATGTTGCCAAAGTAAAAGAGACCCACATACAAACGTGCTTAGCAACTGGAAAAGTGCTGTCCAAAGATTATGTACCTTCTTTCCAATAATGTCGTTTGTAACCATTCATTCATGCCTTGTGTATCTCAATGGTATAATCCACCATTATTATTATCTTGTGTAATTATTGGCATCCAGTCACCTTCCATTTGGAGAAAACATTTTCAACTGCTTCCTGATAGGAACTGCCATCTCAATTATTACTCAACAATGCAAAAACATGTAAATTACACCTGCTGACCTTTATTAACCTTCTTAAATATCATATTTTTTTAAATACATATCTAACACTTAATGTTGAATTTCTTTTTATCTTCACTCTTCTTGCAAATAGAAGGGCTGATTCTCACCTCAAACTGCTATAACTCTATTGCAGCATGTGTATACTTGTAACCAACACATTCTAGTGTCATTACGTAACTAAATTTTTCCCCAGCACAACCATATGATTTGCATTAACTGTTCAAACTATTGTGAAGATATGATCATCAATCTCCTCTAAGAAAGTAAACATATACTGTCACAGAAATGGTCTTATTTAACCAGGCACACTTATTCTGGTTCACGCAAGCACATTCTTCTCTGTAAAAGTTTCCCTTTAATGAGCTCTGAATCGTCACATCTTTTCGTGCAACAGTGACCATCTAACTAACAAGGTTATTAAGTACAGTTGCCCGGGCTGGGCTCATTGAGCGAGACTTTTCAAAGACTTGAGCGAGCACCACTGACATATCTTATACGTTGATTAGTCATGGAACTAGAGAAGTTTTTAATGCTTGTTTGATACATAAGCATCTGTCAGAGGTTAATTTTTACTACCAATGACCATAATTGGTTTCTACAACTATACTCCTCTGAGGCTAGATATTCTTTCGAAAATGTCTTCCCACTAGCTTGGTAATTCCTACCGGACAATCCATGGATTATAGTTCACACATCATTTAACATATATGCCTCAAATTGAATTTTATAATCAACAATAAGTATCAAAATGCCGAACAATAAAAGAAGCACAGAAAACAAACAAAATGTGCCAAAGAATTAAAACATACTTGATCAGCTTTCATTCAAAAAAAAGTAGCGAGGGGTTCAAGAATGCAAAACCAAATAATAATAATAAGAAATCTAAAAACCTCGTTGCCAAGCAAAAATGCTGTAGCTCTTTTGAATGGATGCTCATGAACTGCAACAGCTCCATCAACGATCTCTAGCCCACAAATGTCACAGTCTTTGCCCTGAAAAAATATGTTATTGATTACAGAACCAGTTAGAAAAAGGGCAGTTGTTAATGCAATTATTGGTCCCACCGAAGTATTTTAATCTCAAATTTGGACATACTCTGCATAAATGTGTCATGGAATACAAAGAAAACACAGAAATAATGTAACATTCTGAAAAAAAAATCTATGGAATTTATTTGATAACAGAAAACTGAAAACTAACCATTCCTAATTACACTAAGAGTGGATGCATAAAATACTAACTTAATTTACAATTACAATTGAAAATAGTCATGTTAGACTCATAGTTTATGGTGATGATGTTGTATTATATATAAATTAAATAGAAGAGTTGCAGCAAATGCATAATACTCTTAATGACTTGTGTTAGCATTTAGGAATAAAAATTAAGATCCATAAAACTAAAATCATGATTTGTGGTACATGTAGAAAGATATACAATTTCACTATAGGAAATGTACAGGTAGATACAACCTCATCTCATAAATATCTTAGCCTAGAATGCTCCTACAATTATAAATGAGATCAGTCCAAAACTCAAATAGTTACATGTGGCATGAAAGCCTTAGTTGCTTAAAAAAATGTAAGAAGGAATCTATTCTAGCGTGTAACATCTAAAAGCAAGTCTATCATGTCATTGTTCAAGCAACTATTTTTTATGGGTGTAGGCTTTGTCTAGCAACTATCATCATCATCTTAGCCTTGTCGGCTACATGAATTCTTTTTTGCCATTCACCTCTATGAAAAGCTAGATCTTTGTTTAAGGGCAAGCACTTGCTCATTTTCCATAGCAAATGGGCCCTATGACTTCTGCACATCACATATGGGAAATGCCCTAGCATCTGCAAAATTTGAAAAGAACTCATTCATGAGATTTGGCAAGATTTTACAATTGACTGCCAACCTGACACTAACCCTCCTCTTTTCCATATCCAGGCTTGAGACCAGCATTGGTGGAGTTAGGCTTTGTCCAGCAAATAAATATTGAAAATAGAGAGAAAAAAATTTAAAAACTAATCCTACTTAATGAATTTAAAGTGAAGAGACAAGAAATTTTTTTTATTTTCTAATTTGCAATGACCTTGCTAGATTTCCTGAATCTTCATCATTTACTTTCACAGGATTTCAAGGTATCTCTTACATTAATTTGCTTTTATGTTCTTATGACGATATTGATTTTATTAAGAAGTTGAAAGTTGGAGAATATTCAATGAAGTATTGTCATCATCATGTAGAGTTTTTATTGCAAATTCAAATGTTTCTCAAACAACAAAAAATAAAAATAGAAAAAAATTTCAATACAAACTCACCCCAAAGTCAAGGAAAAATATATAAATGCAACACATAACAAATGAACTCTTGAAAAATGGTATAAGGAGCTTGAACAAATTTTACTCATAACAGCTAAGCAAGGTGTGCATTCACAACAATAAGATGCTCAAAACACTTGGTTTGATGAAAATTGCATGCAGGCTAGGCAGAATATTAAGAATGCAAATAAGAATCATAGACAAAGTTTAGTTAAGGCATATAAATGCCTGATTAAAACCAAGAGAAGGAAATTTATCAAAGAGCAGCAAGAATATTTTGCTTACACCATTAAAAAGGAACCTAGATAGTTATGGCCATGTTTTCATCATAAAGCCTCTTCATCATTTAGTTTTTCTTTTCAAGATATTTGTTTGTTTTACAATAAGCTATTTACAGGAGAAGATGATAATTCTACTACTATTGTATAGCAAGTACCTCTCCAATTTACTCTTGGGGAAGTCACAAAGGGTATTAAAAAGCTAGTATCTGGCAAAGCTATAGATTCCTATGGTTTATATGTAGAATTATTAAAGTGGGCAAGATCTACTATTCATAGAGAAATTTGGCACAAATTAAATTGCAATAAAGCAAGGATTGAATCAACATTAGAAAACTAGTAAAGCTATTCTTGTTATATAAAAAGGGGGATAAAATAATTTGCACAATTATCAAATGATTGTTGTAAGTAATATTTTTGCTAAGTTGTTGAGCACTCTATTAGAAAAGAGAATCAATTTTTGGGCTGAAGGTAACAAGGTCAGGGCAAGGTGTCAAGTAGGTTTCAGATAAATCACTGCACTATTGATCACTTAGTTACTCTTAGACATTGCATGGAGTTTGCAAAATGCCTAATACAAAAATTTTTATTTGTTTTATTAATTTTGTAAAAGCATATGTTAAGTGATCCATTCAAAACTATGGTTGCACTCGCATAAAATTGGTCTCCATTCAGATTTGATTGCAACAACTCAAAGATTGTATGAGGAAGTGATTATTGAAATTATAGACATTAATTCAAAGAAAACATTTCAATTCTAGGGCAAAATTAAAGTTAAGCAAGGTTGTCCACTTTCTTCAACTCTCTTTGGCACTTTATTGATGAAATGCAAGAATGGTTGTGCAACGAGCAAGATAGTCATGCTATCAAAATTGGATCCCAAATAGTGAATCTTCTTTTATATGTAGATGATGCTACCTTGATCTCCTCTACTGCAGAAAGTATGTAAAATATATTGCAGATTTTAGAAAATTATTATCGTTCATTTGGTCTTCAAGTGAACATAGATAAAACCAAATTGATTATATGGGGTACAAGAAATACATGTTATAACTTCTATTTTGAAGATACCAATGTGCAAATAGTAGATTCTTTTAACTATTTGGGTCTCATTTATATAGACAATTACATGTGGAGGAAGTGCATCAAAAAAAATAGTAAAAGGTTTCAAGGCTCTATATGCTTTCAAAAACCAGTGCAAAGATTTAGAATTCTGGGCTTGAAAGGACAAAAAACAAATTTTTCATACTATCATATATCCTACTATTTTGTATAGATGTGTTATTTGGGGACTTGGACTCAATGGTAAACTTTGGAAAGATATTGAAAGAGTGCAAAAAACTTTTCCTCTGATTGAGTTAAAGGTGAATAAGCAAACACCTTACTCAATGTTATTATGTGAATGTGATTTATTACCTTTAGAAGCAAAAGCATTGTGCCAATTTATTACATACATAACTTACATATCTCAAGGCAAGACGAATTTTCTAAAACAGTTTTTGAGGATTCGCAAGACCATGGTTGATATTTTTAGGGAATACAATGGTTGAGAAAATGGAATATCTCTTGGGAAGACAAGCAGCAAAATCCTAAGCATATTTGCCAACTAGTCAAGCATAAGATTTTAACACAGATGTAGTCTAATGTGGAAGACAAGAGATAATTTTTTACACCACATTAGATCTAATAAATTAGACGTAGAAGCTCACTATCTCTCAATTGCTATTCCAATCAATTATCGGAATGTCATAAGCAAGCTTCGCTTAAGTTCTCATCATCCTACAATTAAAAATGGAAAATAAATTCAACTCCCCCAAGAAGAGTGCGTTTGTAGGTTGTGTAGATTACGAGCCCTTGAAGATGAGTTACATGTGTTTCTTTCTTTTGCTGTGACTACCCATTTGAAATAACATTATAATGTTACAGAAAAAAACATATGATATATTTTTGATGCCTCCATTGGTGTTTGGTCAAATTATAGAGTTTATCTTTATTGTTCATGAACATGTAACAGCTGTCCAATAGATCCTATGGGTCTTTGGACATAATAAAGCTTCATTTTATTCATTCATATTATGCTTCTTGAAGCAAAGATGATACTCTTAGAAGTTGAAGCTATTTGTCAGTTTATAGCCTACACTAATAATCTTTCTTTGTGAATTCTCATGAGATAAATATTCCAAAAAAATAATGATGGAAACTCATGATAAAGGATGATTTCATAAGGGAGTTCTATGACTTAATCAATGAAATATTCAAGAACATGTTCGTCATTCTGATCCTAAGCAGGTTCACGTAGAAACAATATTTCAAGAACTTTGGGAAAATGTAGAAGGAAAGAAACATTTCTATTTGAATAGTACAAGGAAGACCTTAATTCAAGTACAAACTATTAATCTGATGCTATTCCTAACCATTTTTGATGTACAATTAGCAGAGCATGAATGAGATCTCATCATCTAAGAGTTGAAATAGGTAGATAGCTCAAAATTCCTCATGCAGAACATATATACCAACTGTGCAATACAATAACACTGAAGATAAATACCACATTTTTCGACAATGTTGTACATTCAATCAGATTAGATATAAGTAGAATGTTACACATGCAAATCTGGTTGATTTGTTCTAACTAAATGTTACCAAAAACACTTTTGTAATTTTCTTCAAGGTGTTTCCAATACTCATAAAATGTATATTTTCACAGTGAAATACATCCAAACGATCCACGGATATGATAAAATTAAAACTTTCAGTTTCAGTTTTAATTTCACCTTGTAGAAGGCCAAAAATGACTTACATTTACAGGACAACAGACACAGTTGATTTGAATACAGTGACAACTTTGCAAATGCCTGATAAACAGTTGCCAATCAAACGAACGTCAACCAGACAAACTACAGAAACAAAAACGAAAATTCTTTTCTGCTCGAAAGCAACACACAGGTTGCTGTCCATCTAACGAAAATACCACCCTAGAATTCAAAAACCAAAAGCAGAAACTAAAAAGGTAAGCAATCAAGAATCCGTCTACTAAACAGCTATCCAGTATTATCCTGGCAAGCAAGCAAGGCAACATAAGTAAATAAATAGTAGAATTTACCGACCAGAAACAAGGCTATGGCGAAGCAAACCTTAAATATCCTGAAAATGAAAGAACGGACTTACCTTGAGATAGTTTCTGGCGTCGGAAAGGGAGTAGAAATGGCGGAAGGTAAGATGTGAGGTGGATCCATGGCTGCCAAATGCATTAAAATCTCTCCTTCCAACGAGAATGAATTCCGATACTCCAAAAGCCGTGGCACTGCGAGCGAGCGTGCCAATGTTATGCCGTTTTGCTATGTTGTGTACAATCACGTAGCTCTCCATCGTTTTACCCCAACGACTAAGTTGCAGGGTTTTTGCTTTTTAACATACTTTAAAAGGCAAGCTTCAATTGCCTTTACGTGGGGAGAGTCTTTTAACAAACTAAGCAACGAGTTTAGTTGAGCTCTCGGCACCAGCTGTTAACCTGGAAAACATACACGGTTTGCACCCAAAGGCGGTGGGTTCAAAGTTCAACAATGCAGCTTTAGGCTTCTTACCACTTTAACACCTTTGTGAGAGTTATTGGGAGCAAAAATAATTGAAACATAAGATTTATAGAAGTTTATGACTTAGTGCTACGTAGTACTATCAAACCTATGACTTGGGGTGTAAATTTTGTAAGCAAACTAAATGGGTTTTATTCATGCTTATCTAATCATAAATGTCCTTTTTGCCATATGAAAAACTCATTCATCCCTTATTATTTTTTACTTGTCCCCTACTTGAATCTCTTAGTCATAGTGCAACTTGTATTTGCATTGTTTTAAGGCAAGGTTGAAAGAAGTTGTAAGTGGTGATACTTCTCAACTTCAAAGAATTTTGTTTCATCACTTTGTTCTTTATCCCATTTGGAAATTTAAATGTAATGCAATTTCTCATCAAGATTTTCCAATTAATATTCTCCCTATTTCTACTTAAAGATTACATCATTTAATAGCTCATGTAATGTAGCCCTAAATGTATTCCTCTCCACATTTTTTCTTTTTGGTTTAAGAATTTAGTACAAAGTGAAAACTTGGAAGGGTGTTTCTTAAAGAGGTCAAGGTCTAATAGTTTTCTTACTATCAAATAGAGGTTTTCCAAAATTGATTGTAAGGATAATACCTAAAATGATATCTCCAAATCATTGAGTCTTTCCTTTTTTGTTGTGCTAGAGCTTCACCTCTCTTTAGTGCTCTTCTATAGTTGTACTCTCAATTTTTTCTGTATAGTACATTTTATTTTCTTTCTAGTGCATTGGTGCCATGTAATTTTATTTTTACAAATCACAAAGATCAATACTGCCTACAATCTTCATCTTTCACCTTTTCAAGTTGGCATCAATCATCTCGTTGTATGGATCTCTCAAATAAATAGTACATGGCATGGGGTATTGGAACTTGAATTAATTGAAACACAGGTATACCCCAAGATTTATAAAAGTATATAACTTAGTGCTACCTAGTAAAATCAAACCTATGACCTAGGTGATAGAACATGAATTAGCTAAGACGTTGCATCTACAATCTCGTAGATGCAATGTTGCATTTGTTTTGTGATGTCGCAATTATAATAAATGCCTATAAATATGAGACTCTCACCATGTATTGGATACATTTTAGTCGTTTAGTAACATAACTCTACCAATTTGTTTTCGTAATTTAGCAATAGAGAATGAATACCCACAGTCTGGTGTTGAGCAATTGTATAGAATCTTTATTCGAGTGAAGTGTACTTGGTCGTAGTTCATAACCGAAAATAAAGATCAATTGTTTTTCATCATTGTAGCATCCACTTAGTTTTACTGTTTTACTTAGCATAGTTTTTACTATTTTCTTAGTTTAATCATTCACATTTCCAAGTACTTTACTTTCTTGTTCATTAGTAAAGTAGAATGAGTACGACTAGTTTCAAGCATTTAAGCGTACTCGTTTGGTAATCCTAGTAGTGTTATAGCTTGGTTCGTCTAGTAGCATAACACTTGGTAACCCAGTCGTGGTTACATGTGTCCACAGCATGTACGATAAGCTAGGACCAAATTCTCATCGCTCTAGGCTAGTTTAGATTTACCTTCTTATTGTTAATTAGATTAAAGAATTAATTTATCCATTACTATCAACATTAGCATAAGGTCGCAACAACATCAATTATCATATGTCTCCCTTTAGACTAAACCATATGTGACAAAGCTACCACTAGTGCAAGTGGGATGACAACGTCCTACGATCAATGCTTAACAATCTATATGCCACAACTAGTCTCGTCCACGAAATTCGATCGGATCATGTGTGAACACTTGTGATTCGTATGGTTGGATGTAAGGGTACCTACCGCTCATCATTGGTGCTATTGCTAGGGATGGTGCTAGTTATCTAGATTAGTTATATTATAAACAATTACTATAAAAGTATTAATGATCTATCTTTTAGAAAATATTACTATTTTAAGTCACACACATTATGAAAAAAAAAACCATGTCTTCTTCACATAGGGCCAATAATGGATCATATGATGAAAACACTCGTACGAGAAATGATAGGATCTATACTGAAGAGAATTGGACTAAACAACTTCAAGTAAGGGTTTCATATTGATGAGACACGATATCGCATGCACCGCGATATCGCGGTCCGCCACCAAATCTATAAATAAGAGGTGGCACTCTCCTCATTTTTTATCCTAGGCTTAAAGTAGGGAAACTCTGGCAGTTTGATCACTCTAGAGATAGAATATTTTCCATGTGCCCGCAGTAGGAGTCCCCAAGTGAACGGATCTTTATTCGAGAAGCTTTGTACCTGAACGCAAGTTGTGTATGGCAATAAAGACAAGCTTTGTGGATAAACCTTGCAGTGCATGGAATAGATTTTATTACCTATTATTTCTTCCATGTTATTTATTACATGCATTAGCATGGCATGAGTACGACTTGATTACGAGCATTGACGAATGTGTACGGCTAATCAAGGAATCGGCTACTCATCGCGATTAGGTTCTCTCACCCTTATCTCCTAGAATGCGAGATGAGTACGACTTGATTACGAGCATCTATAGATGTGTACGGCTAGTTAAGGAATCGGCTACTCATCACGTTTAGGCTAGTTAGGTACCTTAGTACGACCACTTCGAGCACGTGCGTTACGTGTGGTGATCCCAGTAACGATTAGCGTTTGGTACCCATAGTTGCATAGTTCAGGGTGTGTACGATAAGTGGGAACGAATGCTGATGCTAGTTAATTTAGACTTAGTCCTTAGTTAGAGTTAGCTAGTTTCTCAACCCTTGGCTCTTAGTATAGAAGATATAAAACCATAAAAGACCAAAAAAATCATATATCTCAGACTTACTTAACCATACACTGTGACAACAACAAGTAAGTTTGGGAAGACAACGAATGATTAACCCCAAGTGTTCCATGGGGCGTTGAGGCATTTAGTCTACGGAGTTTGATCGGATCGCGCGTGCTACACTCATTTCGTATGGTTGAGTGTAGGGGTACCTCACCACTCATCACATATGCTCATTTAACCTTACTACATGCAAGGACTACGTTCAATTGGTGCAAACAATCCTAGAGGAGATGGAGTAAGTCCTAGAACAAGAAGGGCCTCAAGGCCCAGGACCTTCTCTAAACCTAGAAAGGATAAATCAAGGGACCATAGGGGGAGATGTATTAGTCATGGCAATTCTCTTAATTCCCCATCTTCCTCTTCCTCTTTCACATCTAGTTCTGAAAAGGATGAACATAGGTATAGAAATAGAGATATACTAAGGGGTTAAGATGAAGATAGAAATAGAAATAGACGAGATCATCAAAGTAAGCATAGACAATATCATCATAATTAGATAAATAGAAATAGAAATCATCACCACAACATGTTTGATGATGATAAACCCTTTTTGGCTACTAGGAGCATGATGCAGATAGTGAAGGCAATTAGAATACCCCACAGGCATCAAAGGGAAAGTCACATTAAAAGGCTTGATATGAATAACATCCCTAAATTTGTGGGAAGCTATAACTTTGATCCACAACATCATTTACAAACCTTTCATGATGTCTGCACCTTGTAGAACATTGAGAGTAAGTGGAAAAAGCTTAAGCTCTTTCCTAGGATACTAATAGATGAAGTTAAAACCTAATATAGATTGTTGGAACCAAATTCAATCCACCAGTTGTCCACAATGTTGGAACTCTTCAACAAAAAATACCAAACCTATGAGAGGATGTCTAACTTGAGAAAATAAATCTAAGGATGGAAATAAGAAAAACATGATTCCTTGGATGTATCTTTGGATAGATACTATTCTCTACTACATAGATGTCCAGGCCATAATTTTTCTCAAAAAGAGCAACTTTTCCACATCATAGATGGGCCTCATAATCAAATGAGGGAGACTGATGAGCGACGAGTATATCCTATGCTCAACCATTTAAATCACTAAGGGTTCATGCATGATTTGGTCGAATTTTATGGACTTATAGCCTTCTAAGAACATTGGCCTCTAGGAGGTGAAACTAACCATTGTAATCATTGTCTTCCCAATTACACTTGTGAAATGTAAAGGTATGGTTAACTGCAACTGAGGCATATGATTTTTATCATTTTTATGTTCTATGTTCTAAGTCACCTACAAATAAAGAATAAATAATTATATATCTAATTGCTAATTTACTCTAACCAACTAACATTTAACTAATCCTAACATAAGCATTTGTTCTCACTTTCCATACACATCCTAAACACATTCAATGCTATTAGGTTATCAAACATTAAGCATCACTAGGATTACCAAACACCAAGCGTATGCTCGAAATGGTTGAACTTATGTGCTTAATTAATTGCTATTTAATATATCTTAATCTAGCTTAATTTAATTACTTTAATTACTTAAAGCATTAAAGGAATTTGCTTAAAATATTAAATGCATAAAGGAAATAATTAATCTATTTTAAAGTGCTGCAAGGTCTATTAGAAAGATCATCTTTATTGCTACACACATTGTAATGCTAAGGTACAACAATGCTTAAATAAATATTTGTACACTCTTTGACTTCTGTTGTGGGTAGTTAGAAAATATTCTAACTTTCAAGTGGTAAAATTGCTAGAGCTTTGCTACAATTATGAGACTTATGTCATAAATGTGGCTAGTGAGTGCATATTTATAGGTGAAATAAGAAGCCTCATTAATGAGTACACATCAATGAGTCAAACCCTACGTTGAAAGGATCACGTTGACGGCATCCTATTAATGTAGGGTTTGACCATGACACTTCATCAAAGATCCTTGGGATTTATGCCTAGGGTCAGTTATTCAAATTGAAAGCACATTAAATACAAAGGCTAATCAAACATGTGGCAAAAGAAGAAGGAGAGTTATGTAAACAATAGAATGTAGAGGAACATAACTAGGACGCAACTCTTTAAAAGAAGGGTTTCCACATCTATGATGAGGAAAGAGAGGTAGATCTTGATGAGGTGATTTCATAAGAAACTTTGTCAATACACAAGTCTATCGTTGAGCTTAAAGTAAGGATAGATAATATGTGGGAGTTAATGAATGAAAAAGTCACAACTTATGTGAAAACCTTAGAGGATAGGGTAGCACAAAAAGGATCAAGTGATCAAAACACGAAGAGGAAAATGAACAAAGCAATAGGTAGGAATACTTATTGGAAAAAAGCAAAAATAGCTATAGGAGAAGAGGCTTTAGACTCAACCAAAGAAGAGGATGATGGATGTGACATTTACCAATACGACCATCCAAAGGGCTATTATCTAGTTATGTTACATCTACATGAGTTTGGGGCTTTTGCTTTGAATCCTAAGTTTGTACAAAAGAAGATGCCTAGGAAATTACCTTAATTACAAGGTAATTATAGACAATACTATCACCAATCGTACTATTTTAGTGGGATTTCTTATCACCCTTAACACTACTATCAACCGTAGTGGCAAAACCTATAGTCATGGGGGATGCCATCAACAAACCAGCAATACCCTTATTGCCAATCAAACCCGTATAAATATTATGTTCAACAACATGTTTCTCCAAATGGTTCTACTTCCTCTACCTCAAATCACTACTACCACTCTCCCAAATATCATCAACCTACAACATCTCCTATGGGATCACCATCTCAAACCTCTTATCCTTCGTGACATCCTCAATATTGTCATACTTCCCTCCACCATATGTCACCACCAGCAACACAGGAAGGATTGACATCACAACATCAACAAAAGAATTCCACTTGTGTTGTGAACATACACATAAATGATAATGCTAGTAGATCTCAACCACTATCTTGAAAATGTCTTTTCCTTAGGACAATGTCCATACATAAGCATAAAACTCATAGACCTACTAGCTCATTAAAATCAAGACAAGATCAACCTAGTGTAACATCCTTCCTCACCAAAACAATGTCTCCCGATCCCATTCCCACTCCAATGCAAAACATAACACATGAACCTATCACTATGGAGAGATAGGCAATTCCATGCATCACTAACAATGATAAAGGATTTAGTTGTGGACCAAAAGTTAAAAATATTAACATAATTCCTATATCAACCCACAACAGATGTGAAAAACAAGTGTGTGGACAAACAAAAGCATGGATCACTAAACCAAAAGACATCCATGGTCAAAAACTAAGAACCTAAAAGTGTCTAAAACATGCATGGAAACATCTAAACTGCTTATTAACTTCTATTATGAGAAAATGACCCCAACTAAGACCTCACAAATGAAAATATTAAACCATAATCATACACTAGCAAATAGAGGAAATAAAGACTTAGATGATCAGGATTCAATTACAATCAAGATTACTTGGGACAATAATAGAAAAACTAAATCACTACGAATGGTAAGTGAACAACCCAAAGTGTTTGATCAAGGGGAACTAGGGTCTATTTTCCAAACACTCACCCATGAGTTCAGTTGTGGGGGAGAGGCCTTATCCTAACTTAGGAATTAATAAGTGCTTTTTAACTTTTTTGTGGTTTATAATTTTTTGTTATACCTTTTTCTTTTCTTAATATTTTTTCACATTCTTTTATACTTTTTCATTCCTTAAATTTTTGATATTCTTTAATATTTTCTAATTCTTTGATAATCTTTCATTCTTACTATCCTTACAATTCTTGATATCTTTTACAATTTTTTCTATGCTTTGCTATTATTCTTACTTGTACATATTTTTGTCAATGTTCAATAAAACACATCAAATAAGGCAAGATGTAGTCCCAATATGGTGAAGAATTCTCTATATTATCAATCATAAAGGATTGGTTATTTATAGAATGATACCACACCATCCATCCACACATTCCAATAATAAGAGGTTCTTAACATGGTGATGAGTCGTCATTTGGGGCGACCACGATATCGCAGCTTGTCTCCTCATCTATAAATAAGAGGTAGACAGATGACACACACACATTAGGAATTAAAAGTTTAGTTTTCAGTTTAAGTGTTTTCATTTCCTTCTCTCTTTTTTCCTCTCCATGTATGCCCGCAGTGTGGTGATTGTAATTGTATGGAACCTTTATTCGAGTGTGACGTACTTGGACATGCACATGACCGGCAGTAAAGATCGAGATTACTTCATCATTGCAGCATTCACTTAGTTTAATTATTTAATTAATTATTATTTACTACTTTCTTAGTTAATCTCTCTCACCCTTAAATTCATGTTAAAACGCGGAATGAGTATGACTTGATTACGAGCATTTAAGTGTGACTACTTGGTAACCTAGTAGCGTACCTAGGATCTGTGCTTGGTAACCCCAATGGTAGTCATGCACGAAGTCCAAGATGTGTACGGATAATCAAGGAATGGATGCTCATCGCACTTAGGCTAGTTTAGATTCTCTCACCCTGTCTCTCCTAGATTAGTTAATATTACTTTCCACTGCCTTTAGGAGTAGCGTTAGATTAGAAACCCATCATACACCTCACTCTGGACTAAACCATACGTGACAAAGATAATACTAGTCCAGGTGGGAAGACAGTGAACTACGACCCAAGGCTAACTATCTAGGTGCCACAACTAGTCCGTCTGTGGAGTTTGACAGGATCGCGCGTGTAACGCTCGTATTCGTATGGTTGAGTGTAGGGGTACCTCACCACTCGTCATTGGCATCGTTGCCGAGGAATGGTGCTAGTTATCTAGATTAGTTATATCATACAAGGTCGTTGTATAGAAATTAATGATACATCTTTTAGCAAGACATAATTATAAAAAGTCACATACAAATTCACACACAACTTTACAACCATGCCTCCCCTACAAAACTACGATAACGCCACACTTAGTGAGGAAATTCATTGGAGAACCAACAAATTATATGACAATGAAGATTGGAGTACGTAACCCGAGGTAGGGGTTTCTTATAAACATCAACGAAAGCAACGTCATCCCAATGCACGAAAGCATAACTTACAGGATGACGATGAACCCCTATTGGCCACTACAAGCTTAACGCAAATACAGGAGGCTGTTTGAATCTCCCGTAGGCATCATGAAGAGAGCCGTCTACCTAGGCTCGATTTAAAAAACTTCCCTACTTTTTCAGGAGGCTATGACTTAGATCCGTATCAACATTTACAGGCCTTCTACGATGCCTGCACATGGAACAACATTGATAACGGTTGGCAAAAACTTAAGCTCTTTCCCATGACACTCGTTGGCCAAGCAGAAGTATGGTATAGATCGTTAAAACCAAATTCAATACGACGTTGGTCAACAATGGTAGAAGTCTTTAACGAAAAATATCAAACCTATGCAAGAGTATCAGCCTTGAGGAAACAAATCCAAGGATGGAAACAAGCACAACATGAACCCTTAGACATGGCCTT
>MNCI01012686.1:349882-406069 GCA_015680685.1 Gnetum montanum
GTCGTACTGAGGCACTTAACTAGGAGAGAAGGGTTGAGAGAGATTAATTACTAATAAAGTGATTAAATGATAAATAGTAAATAAAGTCCTATTTAGCCTATTCCATGCACTGCAAGGTTTATCCAAGAAGTTCATCTTTATTACCGTACACAAACATGTGTTCAGGTACAATATTTGCTCGAATAAAGATCCGTTCACTTTGGAGCTCCTACTACGGGCACATGGAAATTATTCTATCTCTGGATAGGTAAAATTGCCAGAGTTTCCCTACAGTCTAGGCCTAGAATGAGAAACAAGGAGAGTTGCCTCTTATTTATAGATTTGGCAGCGCACTGCGATATCGCGTACCTGATATCGCATCCCATCAAAAGGCTAATGTACCATATCATTGATGGGCTTCGTGATGCAACAAGAAAGACCCTATGGATGTATGCCCAAGGTCAACTATATGAACTATGAACCCATCAAGTATAAGAGATTGTTAAGTGGGTAGCAAAAGAAGAAGGAGAAATGGCTAGATGGGAGAGTGTTGAAAAACATCAACGGGACCAAAATCTCAACTTAACAAAGGTCCATGATCATAAAAAGGAGAAATCAACCTATCACAAGGAAAAAGAATCATCTTTTCCAATACAACAATCATTAGAAGAAGTTGAGGCAAAGATCAATAAGATGTTGGAATGGACGTATAAAAAGTGTGGAGAATGTATCAATATTATTGGAGATAGAGTTTTGACAACCCAAGAAACAGGACCAAACATTAGACGATCGGAAAGAAGGGATAAGGAACATAAGAGCTCAATTGCTGATCATACGTATGAATGCAAAATATGCCTGTATGATCACCCCAAGGGCCAATGCCCAATATTGTTACACTTACATGAGCATTGGGGAAACACATTACACCCAGAGTTCATACAAAGATACTGTGTTCGATCACAGTGGCAACAATCCCAGTCATGGGAGAGACCACCACTAAATTGGAGACACCCTTCACATCATCCAAACCCAAACGCCTATCTTGTTCAACATCCTATTTTTCCAATTGGGCCAATGCACTTTATTTCACCACAGTACCATTCTCCTCAATACTATCAGCCCATACCTTCAACACAATCACTGCCTTGTGCACCTTGCACTCCTCCTAATTTTCAACATTCTCATCCTTTCCCTCCTTATATATTGCCACCGACTATTCCTAAGGTGTCTACACCACAGCAACAATCCACGAACGTTACTTGTGCTGCTACTTCCCACAGCAGTGAGAGACCTCAGCAACATCGAAGGCGCCCCTTCTTTAGAAATAATCCTAAGAAGGGACAACATAATTCTGAGGCCACCACACTCTCCAACTCAGCACAAGTCCAAAACTGTGGTGCACCCTTATCTTCAAACCCCACACCTCATGTTACTTCATTAGGTCCATCAACTCACACTCCAACAACAATATGACCCAATGAACGCAACCATGGAAGGCATCATCCCAATCCTTGCATACCATCTAACGGTCCCAAATATCATAGTGGGTCAACTCGTTATCCGGGAACTACATCGTATAAATTGCCCCACTATGTTCACTATAATCAAGTGTGTGAACCCCAATGGGGTAAGCATGACTGGGCCCCAATACTTCCAACATGCAAGGATCCTCATCTTCAATTTATTAATCCTTGCCATCCTCAACCTATTAGTTATGGGGGATATCCCCCATTCTAATAATAAGCAGGATTAATAACCACTTTTTATTTTCTTTAATTTTACAACTTTTTGTTTTCCAGTTTTTTATTTTTCAATTTCTTGTTTTATCTTTTTTATCTTTTTGTCTTTTTGGTATTTTTGTCTTTTTATAAGTAATCTCGTCTATGAATAAAACACTCATGTGGATCATTGGTTGAGGTGTGTTCTATGTTGTCGAGTTGTGAGTGGTCAATTACTTGGACAGTGAGCCCATTACACCCACTCATCCACACTACAAATAAGAGGTTCTATTCGAGGGTATAGTGATATTCTTAACAATTTTGAAACTTATAAATTAATTTTGTGTTCATTGTACCCAGAATGAAGAAGGATGGATCAAGAGGGAATGATTAGGATGTGTCGTCAAGGGAACTTGTGGATTCTCTTTGGTGACGTCTGTGGGAGTTATCGTGCAATGCAGTTGTACTAAGATCCTTGTAGATCTAATGAAAAATGGGAGTAAGAGTAATCAAAAAGAGCACTCAAAAATCCAATGTTGTTCTAGGGGGTCCCATTGGAAAGACATGCACCCATGCTTGAAGGTTGGCGGCTTCTTTGGATTCAGTATTCAAAAAAAAAAAGCAAAAGAAAAAAAATGAAGTGCCACAAAACAAAAATCACTCCTCCCTTGAATAAAATGCCAAGTGATCGTATGCCTTATTGTTATGGTACTCTCATAGTTGCTCATCATGGGATGAAACGATGCAATGTCATTGATTAGAGGAATGGACTTGGTCCTGATCTTGGAATGACGGGTTAATGACACATTAATCATGCTTTACACATAGGATTCACTATGCCCTAGGTCAGTTACCTCATGTCCCAATCTCTACAATGCCTTTCTATAGTTCGTCTCATCTCACTATTCGTGTAACTATAGCTCGTGTCGTGTGTAACATAGAATTCTTACCTCATTCCGGTGATATTTATATGTGTGTCTTTTGTGGAGTTAGTGCGGATTACATTTCACCCTTCTAGTGCCCATGGACACTTTAAGTGTGCTTACACAAGGGCATTAGAGGTTGAAACCTGCTTTGGGGAGGACCCACTTGTGTAATCTTTTGTAATTCTTTCTTATGACATAGCTCACACCTACCATCTCTTACCCTCAGCCTATTTTTCATAACATTCTTTCCCTATTATTAGTATCTCTCCGAATCAACGTTCCTATGTACCATCACATAACCTTTTTCTCTACTACACAAGACCCTTATTGATAAAACCCACAAATCATTATTCGTGCCTTCAAAATCATCTAATTACCTTAGAACCCCCTCAACATATGTCACATGTCCTAATTTCAACTTTTGATTTCAAGAAAATCCCTTAAAATCTGGTATTTTCCCTCAAGCCTAAACATCAATAGGCTGTGATATCGCATACACGATATCGCGTACGCAATGTATTGTACGTGATATCACATCCCTCCAAACCTATAAATAGGCAACCCCCCGCAACACTTAGCATCATTTCTTGCCATTCACGTGGGGGAGTTTTTCAAATTTTTCTCTACAACTTGCGAGTGTGACACCTTTGCTTTTCAACCTCTATCTCGCTCGCTGATACTCTGATTTTAATTCTGTCTGAACCTACTTGAACCTGGAGTGTTCAGCTTAGTCATGGGGGAGGGGCACTTGCCGAATAGTGCCTAACTTTTTTGGAATTTATCATCGCCCAAAGGACATTGTTAAGGGTAATTAGTTGTAAATTAAGAATAAAATGTGCCAAAAAAATCATTTAATCCTTTAGGTATACCGAAAATTTAAAATTAATTAATTAAGGTAAGTAGTAAGGTATAACTTAACTTCAAAAACAACCTTACTAACGCTTGACCTCGTGTGATTGCAGATGGCCCTGAAACGTGGACAATAGGAAGGTCCTACTCAAGGTGGAAGCAAACGATCTCAGAGAGGTGGAAGATAAGATCCTGCTAGACAACATACAGAATAAGAGGAGTAATTGTTTAGTATTCATCAAGAGGACCCTCCTACCGTATAGTCTAGGCAGGCAGAAGGAGGAGTTGCCTGAACAGGGACAACATCTCACGTTCCCCCAAGATTGTGTTCAGGCCATCCATGAAAAGTCCACATTCGTTGTGGTGATTGTGGAATTGAACTTCGAATCTTTTGTAGAGTTCGCTCCAAGGCTATTAAGGATCACCTCAAAGGATCTCCCTTATGGCCTACCCTCTCTGAAAGCGGTGCCTGGTACTTAGGAGAGACGTACCAATTTTTGCACAATAGACAGCAAGGCACTACTATCAGTATTTGTGGTATGACAATTGATTTCTCCACGTAGGCCATTTTAGAAGTATTAAACCTTCTGAATACAGGGCCCAAAGTTGCTCAGTTATCCACTTGTTTAGACCCCGATGTGCAATGGGATTGGTTGGAAAGGGCTTATGGGAAAGATAAAACATTTGGTGAGTTGACGATGAAAGAGAGGATTTACTTCAAAATTGGAACATATCACCTCTTCCCCATGAAGGGCTTAAAAAGAATATCAATGTATGTGGCAAGAGGATGTGCAATGCTAATGGGAAAGGTTAATGCTAACCTGCCCCATCTATATTTAACGGAGATCCTAAGGTGGTTCAAGGAATGGAAGATAGGGAAGATGAAGCTACCTTTCCCTTGTCTTATCAGAAAGCTTTGTCGACATGCTAGTATTCAGGGGTACACTAATGATGTCCTTCAAAAAGCCCAGATTGCTTCATATGCTGAATTGTTAAAGTCGCCAGCCCTAAGGAGAATCATTGGCGAGACGCTGGGACTAGAAGAAGAAGAAGAACATATGGCTGGACCAATTGCAACTCAACTTGCAGGACCCAATCAATCTCTAAGCATTGGTCCCAGCCAACAATAGGAAGTAGGGCCCAGCATAGGCCAGGATTAGTTGCCACTGCCGCAAGACTACAGACCATTGATGAGCCATCTCAGGGCCATCGCTGAGACGGTCAGTTGGGGAAGTCGTGACAACACAAACCTCTTCCGCATCATTGATGATGTCATTCAACCTATTGTTTCTTTGGATCGCACAAGGGGTAAAGTGTTTATTCACATAGGAGGAGGGGAAAGTAGATGCTCACAGCAGATCTCAGGAAATGTGACATCTTTCTAGGTGCAGTTAAAAATTGGTGAAGGGGCCACTATGGTGGTCATGCAACACCAGAATGCCATGGGAGCTGTAGAAGTGGTCATAGACCACATCAAGGAATCATTCAATGTACCTGTTGTACCACCAGCAAACCTCACAGGAGCACAGGATGCTCAAACCTTAGCCAAAACCTCAATGACTCCTGCGAAACATGAGGATGTGCTTGATCGATTGCTCCAAATAGGGCAAGTAATGATGTCCCTGTTTGACATCCCTCAAGATGTTACAGCAATTCAGTCAAATCTCACTTCCACAAAGGGGAAGTTGGTCTTAACAGAAGCGAGGGCTAAGCATGCTGAAGCTGAAGTGCAGAAATTACAAGAGTAGCTCATGGTCCTACAAGCAGCACAACGGGACCCTCTGCAATTTGTTCCCGCAGACCAGCTAGATAATTTCAGAATTGAGCAACTAACCAAGCTAATCACGAAGAATAAAAAGGTGGCTAATGAAAAAGAGAAGGCTATTTGGGATGCCTCTGTAGCATAGGCGCAAACTCATGCACATCTTAAAGCACTCAATGCCTTGCAAGAAAAAAATAAATAGCTCCTTGCTGACAACCTTTGGTTGACCACTATGGAGAAGCAAAAGAATGTTCTCGAGGAACACTTTCATTAGTTGCGAGAAAAATTCATCTGGGTCAACCAAGACATAAGTCATTTAGCCAGGGAGAATAGAACCCTCTCAATGAAGGAGGTACACGTAATTCATCAAAAGATAGGCATTGAAATAAGTGCGTGGCAAAATGAGGCTAAATGACATGAGAAGTTGAAGGAGCACTTTTGAGATCAAGTGGGAATGTACAAATAGATCCTCAAGAAGGAGATCCATATGGCCAAGGCCCACATTAATGCTATCAATGCTCAACACACTAACTGGTGGACCATATCAGACACATATGCCTTTGCCCACCAAGCAGAAGTTAAGAACTGGGACTTGCAGATTTAGGATCTGACAGAATACATGGAGTTGGCAAACCTGTGGTATGTCAACCTTGCCATGTTAACAACAGGGTGCCCAAGAATAGAGCTCGAGTAGCAAGTAGCAACCACCTATGTTAAATACGAAGCAGAATTTGCTGAACATAAGAAGTTGTTGGAAAAACTAGAGGTCACAAATTTCGAACTTGAGGTGGTAAAAGCAAGCTACCAAGGCCAGAAGGATGTCGTAGCAAATTTGGCTCAACGGCTAGCAGACTTTCAAGAGTACAAGGATAAAGCTAGAGCCTACGAAGAGGAACGTCAGGTATTTGTGACTTGGTATGTCAAAGCCAATCAAATGTTTCCTCAACTACCCTATCCGTGGGAAGTGTTGACTCCATTAAACATCGGAACATTAGCATGGATGGCACAAGACCCTTAGATCGAAGAGGAGAAGCTCTAGGCCATACTCCAATGTCATCAAGCCTCAAAACCTGGAGCACAAGACAAGGGGAAAGCACCAATGGAGGAGCCATCGCCACCTGGAACTACATGAGTTCCATCCATTTTTGTAGATGTAGAACATTCCTTGTGTTGTGTCTTCATTTTTTTTCATTCCACACTACAGCATAATCCCAATTTTCCCATCTAATAATCCCATACCTATCCACTATGTAATCACTGTAACTCGAGGATGAGTTTCCATTCAATCGTGGGGGTATGATGAGTCGTCATTTGGGGCAACCGTGATATCGCGTACGCGATATCGCAGCCCAAGTCGCAATATCACATATGCGATATTGCAGCCTATCTCCTCATCTATAAATAAGAGGTAGACAGATGACACGCACACATTAGGAATTAGAAGTTTAGTTTTCAGTTTAAGTGTTTTCATTTCCTTCTCTCCCTTTTCCTCTTTGTGTATGCCTGCAGTGTGGTGATTGTAATTGTACGGAACCTTTATTCGAGTGTGATGTACTTGGACACGCACATGATCGACAATAAAGATCAAGATTACTTCATCATTGTAGCATTCACTTAGTTTAATTATTTAATTAATTGTTATTTACTACTTTCTTAGTTAATCTCTCTCACCCTTAAACTCATGTTAAAACACGGAATGAGTATGACTTGATTACAAGCATTTAAGTGTTACTACTTGGTAACCCAGTAGTGTACCTAGGATCTGCACTTGGTAACCTTAGTGGTAGTCGTGCACGAAGTCTAAGATGTGCATGGATAATTAAGGAAGAGATGCTTATTGCACTTAGGCTAGTTTAGATTCTCTCACCCTGTCTCTCCTAGATTAGTTAATATTACTTTCCATTGCCTTCAGGAGTAGCGTTAGATTAGAAACCCATCATACACCTCACTCTAGACTAAACCATACGTGACAAAGATAATACTAGTCCAAGTGGAAAGACAACGAACTATGACCTAAGGCTAACTATCTAGGTGCCACAACTAGTCCGTCTGCAGAGTTCGACCAGATCATGCGTGTAATGCTTGTATTCATATGGTTGAGTGTAGGGGTACCTCGCCACTCATCACATGGCCATAATTATATTCTTTTCATAATAAAACTAAGAATAAACCTATGATCATTATGCCTAGACAGAAGAGTGAAGAACCAAGTGGGACTGAAAAGGGTATGAAATCAAAGGGATTTGTGGATTCTTTTGGATTATTGTTGTAGGTTCTATCTTGTTTCTTGGGTTGTATTATATCCTTGTAGATCTAACAAAAAATGGGAGCAAGAGTACAATAAGTGTTGCCTTACCATGGCACTATAAAGACATGTCACCCATGCCTAAATGTAGTCTTCTGGTGAGGTTGACATAATTAAAAAATAAAATAAATGCACAAGAATAAGTTTCTAGGGGTTCCACTGGAAAGACATGTTATCCATGCTTGAAGGTAGGTGGCTTCTCAGGAATCTAAAAAAATAAAAAGTGTAAGGAATAAACTTCTTCCTTGGACAATACACCAGGTGGTAATACTCCTTGCAATAGTGGTAGTCTTGTGGTTGTAACTCTAAGAGATTATACAATGTGATGTCACTAAAACATGGTATAGACTTGGTTTGAATCTTAAAACAAATGGCTAATAATCACTTTAACCATCAATAACACACAATAATTTATTATGCCTATGGTAAGATACCTCATGTTTCAAGTTCTGCAATCCTTTCTGCAGTCCATCTCACCTCATTGTATATTTAATCATAAATTGTGGTTTTGTATAATATAATGTTGTTTTTCCAATCTGGTGATACTAACATGTGTGTTTTGCTAGACATGTATGTCTTACATTCAACTCCTTGAGTGCCTAAGAACACTTTTAAATGTGGTTATACAAGGATGCTAAGGGCTGAAGCTTACTTTGGGAAGGACCCACTTGTATAACTCTTGTATTTCATACTTTCCAAGTAATTCCACATCATCTCGTGCCTTCCAAAACATCTAATAAACTTTCCATATCATATAATAATTTGTCCATACATCAGAAATTCATTATCCATTTCTTATCCATATTATAAACTTTCATTGCTTGAGATTCTTTCTTCATGAACCTTAAACACTAAATTTTTGAAAATTGTGCATCACTCATGGCTCATGACCCTTTAGACAAGATTTACATCTTCCAAACATTCCATCTAACTAATTTTTACCAAAAAAATCATTGAAAATTTTGAAATTTTTTAATGGTGACATTGTAGCTATGATGTCATAGGCATCTACGATGTCACATATATAAAAATAGTATATATATGTGCAATAGTTAGTGAAATGTTTTACTTCCTCATTTTGCAACAAGAGGGTTTTTGCAGTTTTTTTTTCAGAACTATTGCACACTAGCTTCCAAAGACCATAACTTCACCCTCGTAGCTTCGATTTCCAAAATTTTTAAATCTTGTTGATCTTGGAACTCAACTTAGTCATGGGGGGGGGGGGTGTGCATTGCACAATATAAGTGAAAATTTGAAAATTTGAGCAAAAAATTCTTCATGTGATAAGATATTATAAAGGTTAAGTACAAAGAAATAATAAGAATCTTAACATTAATTAATTAAACTAAGGTTAGAAAGATTTAGATCATACTCCTAATAGATCATACCAACTGTTTTAGGCCATAATAAGCAAGAAAACGATAAGAAGGTCATAAGTAACTGAAAGATATAACATAGGAGGGGTTCTTTTTTTGCAAATTTTTCTAACTTTGCAATCATAATATGATAAGAACTTGATCTAACCAAGGGTATGAGTAAGGTAATGGGCTATTAAGAACTGGTGTGAACATTCTAATAATTTCGTATCCTTGTTGATTGTAGATAGCCCCAAAGAGACCACCAAAGGGAGGACCTTCACAACCTGGAAGCTATAAAGATGCAACTCTAAGTCTCTCCATTATGGCCCACACTAACCAACAATGGTGAATGGAACTTAGGAGAAATGTACCAATCCTGGCAAAATAAAGAGGCCAATGCAATAGTTAAAATTGAAGGAGTCTCTATGCCATACTCAGTAAAGAGGACATATGGAAAAAGAAGATAAGGATAGAAGAGGAGAAACTCTGCATAAGCCTAATGACAAAGGGAAGAAGCCAATGGAAGAGCCACCACCACCTCAAATACAAAATACATCGAGCCACTTCAAATTTTGTTTTTGTTTTATCATGTAACTATGTCATTTTTGTACACACCACTCTGGCACTAAGAGTTAGTCAATAGTTAGAGTTAGTCAATAATCTTGAACCTTTCCAATTTTGTAATAAGCTCGATCCTATTTTGTTCACTCGAGGATGAGTTTTTGGTAAGTCGTGGGGGTATGATAGAGTGTGAATTCGCTAAGACGTCGCATCTACAATGTTGTAGATGCGATGTCACATCTGTTTTGCGATGTTGTAAATGCGATGTCACAATTATAATTAATGAATCACATCTTGTCATAGGCTAAGATATCGAGTATTCAATATTGGGGATCCGATATCTTAGCCCTGTTATTGGAGCCTTGATATCATATCCCGTGCTATGACATTGGATGTCCAATATTGCGAGATGCATACTTGCCTATAAATACAACATTTGGGTGCATGATCCAGACATTCTTTTATCAATAGAGTATCCAAACCCTTGTAGTTTTATTCTATAGTCTTAGAGAATAGTCAGTGAGTGCCTACAGTGTGGATCTAAGTCAGTTGTATGACATATTATTTGAGTGGCAATGTACTTAGACACATTCCATGAACAACAATAAGATCACGATTGATTCTTCTTCATTGTAGCACTTTGACTTAGATTAGATTTACTTTCCATGCAATTTACTTTTCAAGTACTTAGTTAATATCTACATTTCATGCAAGTTAATCAATGGGTGGAATGAGCATGACCAATTTCGAGTGTAAGCACGTATTCACTTGGTAATCCCAGTAGCATTACCGCTTGGTTCACCTAGTAGTGTAGTGGTTGGTTATCCTAGTAGTGGATACATGGGTTCAAGATGTGTATAGCAAGCTAGGAATAGATGCTTATTACTCATAGGCTAGTTTAGACTTTATCTTTCTATTGTTAATTAGATTAACTAATTAATTTCTCTATTATTGTTAGGAGTACCATAAAGTCAAAACAACATCAACCATCATATGCCTCACTTTGAACTAAACCATACATGAAAAAGCTACCACTAGTCCAAGTGGAAAGACAACAAATTGCAATTAATGCTTAACAATCTAGATGCACAACTAGTTCCATCCACAGAATTTGACTAGATCGTGCATGAATGCTTATGATTCGTATGGTTGGGCATAGGGGGTACCTGCCACTCATTAATAATAAATGCCTATAAATACAAGACTTCCCCCATGTGTTGGATACCTTTCAATTGTTTAGTAACAGAACTTTGTTAGTTTGTTTTGGTAGTTTAGTAATAGAAAGTGAATGCTCATAGTGTGATGTTGAGCAGTTGTACAAAATCTTTATTCGAGTGAAGTGTATTTGGGCATAATTCATGATTGGAAATAAAGATCGAGATTGCTTTTCATCATTGCAATATCCACTTAGTTTTACTATTTTACTTAGCATAGTTTTTATTGTTTTCTTAGTTTGATCATTTACATTTCCAAGTACATTACTTTCTCGTTCATTAGTAAAGCAAAATGAGTACGATTGGTTTCGAGTGTTCAAGTGTAATTGTCTGGTAATCCTAGTAGTGTTTATGTTGGTTTGCCCAATAGCATAACACTTGGTAACCCAGTCACGGTTACATGAGCTCAAGGTGTGTATGGTAAGCCGAGACTGGATGCTCATCGCTCTAGGCTAGTTTAGATTTATCTTCTTGTCATTATTAATTTCTCCATTACTGTCAAGATTAGCATAAGGCTACAACAATATCAATTATCATGTGCCTCACTTTGGACTAAACCATACATGACAAAGCTACCACTAGTGCAAGTGGGAAGACAACGTCATGCGATCAATGCTTAACAATTTAGATGTCACAACTAGTCCCATATAGGGAATTTGACTAGATTGTGCTTGAATACTTGTGATTCGTATGGTTGGGCGTAGGGGTACTTGTCACTTATCACTAGGGTTACTAGGCTAATACTTGTACCACTAGGCTAACACCTCATCGTTAAATAGTACATATCATGGAGCTCTACTTAAATTTAACATTGTATTTTATGTTCTAGATTACCTTAATAAAGCTTAACTCATAATGCATTGACCACAAAATAATGAACTTATCAATTGAGCTACATAATTATTGGCTTTTACTTTCAAACTTAGAGGGCATGAAACCCCAAAACATAACCAAATTTTATTGAGAAATAAATTCAAATAGGTACAACATGAAAAAACAACATTGCAACTATGATTTCAAATGAGGCATGAATTACAAACAAATATTTTCTAGTTTTGGTTTAATTATTGGACTATATATCTTAGGGTGTAGTTATGAAGTTCTAATTAAACTATATATCTTAGGGTTTTACCTATCTTAGAGTTCTAAGGATTTTGGAATTTTGAAGTTTTCATGCTTATAACCAATTCTAGAATACCTATCCTCTTAAAATGAAAAGGTTGAGTAACCTTGATTTAGAAACCCCCCCTATTTTCAAAAAGCAAAAAATGCTAAGCAATGTGAATGGAATGCCTTTAAAAAACAATTGGCTACCAAGGTATTTTAAATCCAAAAAACCATGATACCGGACCTTACGTGCTATTAAACACAAGCTCCTTAGAAAACCTTTTGTGGGAATTAGGAAACAAATTCAAGTTGAGTGATAAATCACGTTGTTCGTGCTGTAGCTGCATCCTCTAAATTAAAATTACCCAGAACACTAAAATTAAAATCACGTTGTTCGTGCTATTGCCGATGCATTGCATTAGTTCAAGAATGGATCCATTTTTTGCTGTCGAAACACGTCGATACCAATAAACCCTCTCTAAACCTCAGACGCTTGCAGTGAAGCTCGCAGCGGATCTGATGGCGTCAATGATGTCAAAGATCATTTCCAGAACCATTTTAATTTCATCGCAATCTCCATCGTCATTATCGTGGAAGCATTTCAAATGCAGAGCTGCAGGATTCTTGCAGCAGAGAAGGAACTTCAGTGCCGAGTCGGCAACAGAGAAAGAAAAGGAAATACAAATCGATGAAAACTCGTCGTACACGGCTTCGAAAGAATTCTTACAAGCGTACGTGCCAATGCCAATTTCGGCGGTGCAGAGCTTTGTGATCGGAAAAAGATTTTACAAGGGCGTATCTACGCGACTCGCAGACGACTCCAATGGCTGGACTGTTATGCTCGACTATCGCACTCTCAAAACGCCGTCCAAGCGGCCGCTTAAGTTCCCTACCCTCCACCTCGCCAACGCCGTCGCCGCCGAGTGGGAATATCAGGTTTGAGATAAATGGATTTGCTATCTGAATTTGTGAACGGTTAATGAAGTTTTTGCCTTGGAATTTCGTAATTTATGAATCTGAAATTGTAAAGAAGTGTTCGTATACGATTTTAGTTGCTTATAAATCTGAAATTGAAAATGAAGTTTTTTGTTTTGGTTTATAGTCATTTTTGAATCTGGAATTGACAACGGACTTTATCAGATTTTAGTAATTTCTGAATCTGAATCTGAAAGTGAAACTGAAGTTCATTGAAGGCACCAGTGGGACATATTGAATTTTCATGTCTTGTGTTTGTCAGAGGCATCAATTGAATGTAGTCGAATTTCGAGCATCTCTGTTACGAAATAATTATTATATACCATGAGTGGTTGGCCTAGCTGCAATATTAACTTTTCTCTTCTCAGATCTGGTTTGCCAATTCCTCAGTCTGAATCCAAAATTGAAATCAAAGTTTCTTAACTCATTTTCCCATATTTTACTTTAATCTACGTGGAATCTGGGATCCGCCAAAAAGGTGTTTTTGATATTTTAATTTAAAATGCATTTCGTTTTCATTGTCAGAGTGTAGGCCTTTTCCTTTTTATTTTGCTTTATTTTTTCCTCTGAGATCGAATTAGTAGCAAATCAGTGCGGCAGCCATGTAAATGGTTGGATGGATGTTGAATGGTCTAAGAATAGATAGACCACATATTATAGACATTAGAAGAAGAGTTGGAGCTGTTTTTATTTCAGATAAGCTGCAGGAATGATATCTTAAATGGTTTGGGCATGGGCAAAAAAGATCAGATAATGAGCTTATTAAAAAGGTTGGTACATCTGTGTTCTAGGAAAGCCACTGAAAAAGAAAAAAACATGGGAAAAAATGATTGAAAATGATTTGAAGAAATTATTGCAAAGAACAAAGATTTAGCTTTTCATAGAGGTGAATGGTGAAAGAGAACTTATGTAGCCAACCTCATTTTATTGGGACAAGGGTAGGATGAAGAAGAAGAAGCTGTCATGATGTTTGCTATTTAGAAATTCACTTACTGCACTTTTTCACTCCATCAGTGTATTTATTTTAAAGTTCAAAGCATATGCAGAGCATGCATTTTTCTTGAACTCATAAGGATGCAAACTGCAAAGAAAAAGGTCAGGCTTACATGTGTCATATACAATATGTAGTTCTCCTAATTAGCCTAGATGAGTTAACTGTTACGGGAATGGATGATTCAGAAGCAATGTATACAATTCCATTCAAATAACTTCTAGGATTTAAAAGTTGGCAGATATTCAGGAGGAGCATTCTTGGGTGAACATTGTGTCAAATTTATAGTGTATGAGCCTCCTATTCTTATTAGTTTCAATGGAGGTGCTGAAGAAATGGTTCAGATAATCAAACTTCACCATTAAAGCATGAAGTTCTCCAAAAGGTACAACAGTGGCAGAACAGATAATGGTTATTGAAGATCATAAAGACAATAACATGATTAGTAGCAATGAGTAGAAGTTGCCTGTTCATCCAAAGGAATACCACCCGAACTGTCATTTACCTATATTAATATACTATTTTGTCCTATCAACGGATTATCAGCTAAAATAATCTGTTGCTCATTGACCATGGCTGAAAAGACCTAGTTTGATGTTTCTGCAAAAGTATTCCATTGCATTCAATAACAATTTTTAGGATTGGAGATTGCTGCATAAAAGGGCTGAAAGTGTTTCTAAAGTGAGTGAGGGTCGAATGTTTTTGATTTTTCAGAGTGAGTCATTTAAAGTACTTTTTATGGTTAATTTATCTATGGTTAATTAAAGAATCTTGCATGTGTTACTGTCCTGAAAAATGTTTTTGCTTTCTTCATTTCCATTTTTCTTAAATCAATTTAAAATTCTTACAGACGAATAACCACTGCTTTTTCATTAGAAACACGATAGTATTCTGTCATGTAAAGATTAGCACACATTGCGTCTGTTTTAGTAGCAAGAGTTCAAGTCTGTCCTGTTGCATGTTATCTTTTGTGTAATGTTAAGAACGGGGGAAGTGTTTGTCAGTTCTAATGTTCAACCATATATTCATAGTTAATTTCATCAATTCATAATGACTGTTTTTCTTGCCTGGGGTATGCATCTTCTCAACATTTTTTTTTTCAATGAAAACAAGATTCCATTATTTATAACGCTTAGAAGTGGGGTGCAACAATGAATTACTCTGGATCTTGGAAATAAAGCAAGAACATTACGAAAGTTCCATTACATAAGCATGTCTTGTAGAAAACATTAAAAATTGAATAATTATTCTTATGGTAGAATCCCATCCCTAAACTTGATTTACAATTATTAATCTTGCCAATTTCAAAGACTCTGGCAGCTAACTCTCACTCGATGTGTGACATTTTCTTTCCAGTGTTTTACTTTCAACCACAACTTTTTCTTGTTCGCTTTCAGCTCCTTCACAATTTGGACAATTTCTTTCCATCCAATTATAAAGATCAGTTGTGCTAGTAGTGTGCTCCAAATTTTATTTGGCAGTCTTCTCACCAATCCATGTAAAGGCCGCTGCCAAATATTGTAAATATTCTGGCAAAATAAAACATGAAATTGTTAGTTTATGGTCGTCCAAATTTTAGTCTAGCTATGAGTAATTCCAGGGTAACACAAAGATATTATTACCATCCTTGAGTGCATCTAACAGTTAGGTATGCTTGTTTTACCAGGCATCAAGCATAGAGGAGTAAGCATATATTATTGTTTACTTTTAATAGTCTTTGGATGAAACAAACAGTCCTAGGATTTTGGGTCTAGAAGTTGCAGGGGAGCTTATAGACCTCACTTCAGAAGGATTAAAATTCCTAGACAGCATCACCAGGATTTTGGATCTAGAGGCTGTGGATGATCTTATAGAACCTTGCATGGTCAGTATGGAAGATGTGATTGATTCTTTCCTAGCAGAATTACCCATTGCATGGGTGTCTAGCTGAGCAGAACCAAACTAGGACCCTCCTGGCAATAAGTGAAATAATTATTGGAGATATATTTTGTTCAATTTGGAAATGTTTCTAAATTGTATAAATTGCATTTCTCTTTTATAAAATCCATGATATATGACTTTTCGATAAATCTCTCCCATTATTTTCTCTGATGCCTCTGGATAAAGGACAACACTAGAGACTTGGGTGTTGTCTTGGTCTTGTAGGTGGCTGCAACAACCATTGCCTCTAAGGCTGTTCATTATCATCATCATCTTAGCCTTATCCCACCTACATGGGGTCAGCTATATGGGTTCTTTTATGCCATTCGCTTCTATTAAGAGCTAAATAAGCATTAGTATCCAAATCTTAGATATCTTTCTTTATACAAGCAAACCAAGTATGTTTTGGTCTATCACTTTGTTGGTTCTCCTCAACTTTCTCCTCAACTTTAATAAAGTGACCTTCCTAATAGGAGCATTGTTTGGTCTTCTCAGTACATGCCCAAACCATCTAACATGACTTTCCTTACTTTTCTTATCTATGTGAGCTACTTCTTAATTTCCCCTAATAAGATATTGATTTGATTTTTCCTTGTCACACCTAACATTCACCTTAGCATATGCATCTTTTCCATAGCACATGTTGAGCCTAATGCTTTTCGATAGGCTACCATTCTGCACTCTAAATGATCATAGGTCTGATAGCAGTTTTGGAGAACTTACCCTTCAACTTAACATGGATTCTTCTATCACAAAACATCCCACTAGCTTCCCTTTGTTTCCTCCATCATGCTTCAATTTTATTTGTCACATCATTGTTAATCTCACCATCTACTTGAACTAGAGACCCAAAGTATCTGAATTACTAATATTGCAAAAACTTCTTGTTTTTGGATTCTAATATTCATTTTTTCGTTACTCACTTTTCCAATAAAAGTGCACTCCGTGTATTCCATTTTACTTCTATTGATCCTCAATCCTTTTGATTCTAGGGTGTTTCTCTAAGTCTCATCCACAAAAATAATATTAGTAGCAAAGAACATACAGCAAGGTATATCATCTTGAGTATCTTTGTTTTGCTTATCCATAATAATGGCAAACAAATATGGGCTTAGAGTAGATCCTTGGTGTAACACGACTTTCACAGGAAAATTTGAAGTCTCTTCACAGACAGTGCAGATTTGCAGACTTGAGTTGTTTCTCCATCATATGTTTCTTGAATAGGCTTCTTGCACCCAATGGGAATGCCCTTCCTCTTTAACACCCACCAAAAATATCTCAGGGAACTCTATTATAAGCTTTCTCTAAGTAAATGAAAATCATAATGCTCCTAGGGTTGTTACAGAACTAAAACTAGTCCACTACACTATTATGTCAAAGCCATCCAACAGTTTTTAATTTAATCAATTAATAAACTGAACTACTGCTCACCATATAAAGAATACCAAATACTAAAAAGAGAATTGAATCAAATCTCAATGTTAACAATGACTTTATGATAACCAATGCTCAATCTGCAGATCAATGGACTCAATTTGACATCATTACTTTGGTTGCCTAAAAAGCTTATAATTCAAATTTAATAATAAACCTGACAAGCAACCATCTTTGCCAACAAGGCTTAGAAAATAGTGATGGGAACTCTTAACATATTGACTTCAAGGGCTCATCAAGTTTTTTTATTGGCTAACTCCAAAGCTTCTTCTAGCCATCTAACTCCCACACACGTCCCCAAAAGATTCTTGCACACTAAAAAAATTAAAGAAGGGCTTTGAAGTTGCTATAAGAAATTGCATACTGATATTCCTAATCTAGTGTTATTGTTATGATATAGGCACATACTTAAAATAACAAATTTAAATATTAGTGTATCATCCATAGCTTCATTTTTTTTTGCAAATACATACATATTTTAACTTTTTTCTTAGTTTTTTTATTAACTTGTAGGATTAGTGAATATATTTTTACTTTTATTTTTAATGCACAATTTTATCATGTTCACAACCTGGTCCTTCAAAATAACCTACCTTCCCAAACTCGTTTAGGATTGTGTTCCTGCTTTCTCATCTTCCTGAACCCAATGAGGCAGCGTGAGGAACACATTAGGAAGCGTGTTTTTCTATCCAATCAGCAAAACTTGCCAACGTGAGAAATGGAGCAACGTTGACATGACCAACACTAAAGAGGTGGCTACGGCTGAGGCATGAAAGGCAAAAGAATGAGACCAGATGGAGCAAGCTGAAGGTTTTGATGTCCCGGGTCTGCCTACTTTGATGACCGGGGATTGGTAAATGTGCCCCAACAAATGAAGCTCCAGCTATAAGCAAATAGCCTTGGACCTTCACCTACAAAAATTCACAACATCAAGTTCACCGAGACATATGAACTCTTAGAAAGTTCTAACATATGCCATTTTTTGTTATCACCAGGAGGTCAGGAAAGAGATAATGACTGCATGTTTTTAGAGCACCATGCTGTGGTACTAAACACTTAGCATGGTATACCGGATGAAACTTTGCTTAGTGATTGGAATCTTTACTCAACTGATGCCAATTGACCATACTAGCAAGATGCATTCAAATTCGCAGCAGGCAGGCAACAAGCGACAAAAAACGATGATAAAATCACTTACTTATCATAATGGGTCATCCCAGTTTGATGAGGATGGCTTTAAGCATGCTCATTGAAGCTTGTCTGTGTCTATGGATATTACTGTCTTGATGCTTATAGTTGAAATGAGAACATGTACTTGATTGGATTATAGCATTTCAAGGATTTATATTTGACATGAATTAGTCCATCTCTAATTCTATTTGTGTAAGGCTTTTTACAATATTATTTAGCTATGCAAAAGAGTTCATATTGAAAATCGAATCTGCTGTTTGCAACAACATAGAATTGCACCAACAAGAAGACCATACAATCGTTGGTAGTTTTGTAAACAAGATTCTCCTTTTTAATTTTATTTTCTTGTGTTTTTTCACATTTATAAATGGTATCTCACCAGGTTTGAGATTTCTGGGGTTTGATTGATCAACATGAAAATTTAATTATGCTGGTCAACTTTTAAAAATATGTTCTCAGTTTTCCTGTTATGGCACAGTACATTAAATAGTTTTCTTATATCCATTTTCCTCATCTTTGTGTAGATTGATGGTCTGATGCCTTTCACAATGCCGTTAATGAGACTTTGTTGCACGGCTTTGGAGAGAGTTCCATTGACTCGAGAAAAGATAATTGTAAACCTCATGAGAAAGTTTCATACAGATCTTGTTTTCTGCCGCGCTCCTGAAGATGACGTTTTAATCAACCCTGTAAATGGTTTGTAATTTCAGCTAGCATACCTATTTTGTCTCATGTTTAAACAGTTTGACGTGAACTTTCTGAGATGTTTCCATGTAATTGTTAACCCTCTATCTGCTATAATCATCTGATCAGGTACTCTGTTAGCTAATTGCTTTTTTCAATACTATGGAGTGATGAAAATTGCTTATTTTAATCCATATTAGTCAAATATTTGTAACTTAAGATTAATGTGAAAATTTATTTCTGAAATTGAATTTTTATGTATGTCCACTGAGACCCTCTTATATCTATTGGACTAAGTAGTTTCAAAATTCCTTTTACAGATTTTTTCTTTTAATTTAGAATTCAATAACTCAACCTTGCGTATTGGATTCAAACCTGTGACCTGGGGTTTCCATGCTCTTACCACTAAGCTAACACCTTATTGCTCCACTTATCCTTTTGCTTTGCCCTATTTATTATGTTCTGCTTATCCAAGTTTGCTTATTTTAGCCAAGAGGTGAACTACTAGTTGGCTGGACTTTATCACAGAAAATAAATAATTTTCATCATAATGCTGGGTAAGAGATGAACTTTTTCATGGGAATTATTATGGGTATATGTTGGCTGAACTTTGTCACATAACATAACTAATTATTGTCATAATTTTAGGCCAAGAGATGGAACTTTTTCACAGAAATTATTATGGGTATGTAGTGGCTCAGGTAAATGGCAACGCAAAATTTAAGGCTCAACAACTACCATGGCAAGAATTATTTGATAGTGGTTTTGATTTTTTTTTTTCAATATGAAAATCAAATCTCAGTGAATCATTTCTGGGATTTCATTAATTTTGAAAAAAAGAAAAAGATTCTCTGGGCCAAATAATAATTATGTAGGTAAACTAGTTATTTACACTGATAATTGTTTGCTCAGATGTTTCTATCATATTAGTGGTTTTGTTTGATATTGTTAGGCGTCATATTTGCAATTATATTGTTCTAAGTTTGATTTTTGGTGTTTTATTGGTTTTAAAAGTTTTTCCTTTCATAACATAAAATTTTCTACGGCTGAGGATTTGCCTTCTACATTTTCATAATAGTTATAATAGATATATCTCATTGAAATTATGCAACTAGCTTCCAGTGATATTAGTATCTAGGTTATTTGCACAAAACTGCCGCAAGGAACCTAGGGTACTCAACTAACTTGAGTTATTGGTTGTCAGCGATTATAATTGGAAGGTATTTTCACAGGGTTTCTGGATTCTCAGCACATTTGTACAGTTGGTTTGATTATTTTTTGATGCATAATCTGAACATGATACTGATTTCTTGTCAGCATCGTTTTCTGTCCAGAGGCGCAGGTCAAATATTTCGACCCTTTGCTGGATTGGATGGAAACGGAATTAGGATTTAGGCCTATAATGTACACAAGCATCTTTGCTGGAAAGCAACCACCTGAAGTGTTTAATGCTATGGAAAAATTGCTCAGGAAGACAAGCAATTGGGAATTAGCAGCTATCGATTCCCTTGCTGCAGCTACACATTCATTGACGATATCTTTTGCCCTTTTTCGAGGTAGGCTTGATGCTAAAGAGGCTATCAGGTTGTCTCGGCTAGAAGAAGATTTGCAGGTATTAATGTTGTGATTTTCATTGCCTAACCTTTTTTTAACAGGTTGTAGTGTGCGAATTTTTATTTTGCATTTCTTAAAAATTGAGTGCAATGAAAATCTTCTATTTTTCCTTTTGTTTTACTTCAGGTTGACAGGTGGGGCCTTGTTGAAGGTGGCCATGATATTGATATTGCTGACCTACAAGTTCAGGTTTATTCAGCTTCTTCCTTTCTAAATCTGTTGAACCCATGATACTCGTATGAACTCAGTAACTCAAAAAGCAGACACCTTATCCCAACTGTCATCATTTTTTTAATGACATCCATAAGGTGAAATCGTGGCACAGCCATGATAACAGATTTTGCTTACAAATCTGGTGTTGCTGTTGATGAAAGGGCTCATATTAATTTTGGGTACCTTTCAAATTGTATTAGATTCATTATCAGTTGTAATAGATGGTAAATAACATCAAGTTAAGAAATGATGTTAATATATTATAATTCTTTTGCGGCAAACCTTTCTTAAATCAGTTCCTAAACATTTGTTTGTTAAATTAAAAATTAGATAATAAGGATAACTTTATTTTACTATATGCATGGCTGTATTTCCGTGATACCCAACACGGATTCGGGGATCCGCAAACGCAGAACTTTATTATTCCTTCCACCAATATCAAATACCACTTTGTTTAACTTTGGCCAGCGTGCTGGTAGACGGTGCCTCACCGGGCATGGACCGGTAAAGTAAATTATCCCAAAAACAGAAAAGTTACCAAATCATGATATGATAATTATTCTCTTTAATCATCTTGCTGTACATATCATTCTCATTTTAGAGTCATTATCCTTATTCTCCGTAATGTGTTAAAGCATCTTCAGAATTTTTATAATTAAGCATTATTTATTGGAGTTGAACCCATAACTTGGGGTTTTTAAATCAAGAGTCTTACCCTTGTGCTAACACTATAGGTTTCTTATAGTAGAAGGTAAATTATGATAATGATAAAGAACAATGATTGGCAGAGAAGACTTTTTATGTGATAAAGTCTTTCATCCAATTAAGATGCCAATTATAATCCTTGTTTTGAGTTTAGTTTATTCAAAAAACTAATTATACTTTTTTTTTTGTTTTTAGCTATTTACATTAACTATTTACCTTAACATATTTTCAAAATACTTTTAAAAAAATGGACAATACAACCCTATCATCACTTAGGCCTTACCCCACCAATAGGGGTTGTTACATGAGTCCTTTTTTACCCCACCAATAGGGGTTGTTACATGAGTCCTTTTTTACTATAGATTAGCTTTTGCCATTCACTTTTCTTAAAAGAAAATTACTTCTCATGTAATGAATTTATTATTATTTTTGCCTTTTGTTTAGAGTTTTTAAACAAAATTTTTTAGGGTACCCACAATTGAAGTTTATAAAATAAAAATAATAATAACAAAAAGAGCATATTTACCCATAATGAATTTGATGTTCATGTGATACAGTAGTTAAAATTCATGTTTTTTTCTTTTTTCTTTGTTTTTTCACCTTTGATCCTTCAATGAATTCCACAACTACCTTGGTGCTTAGGCAATCGTGTTATCTTTTGAAATTGATTAAATAACAAGTTCATTAAGAACTTGTTCCTCTCATAGTTATTAAGATAATGGCAAGAAGAAGAAGGATTTGGGTTGAATTTCAATGATTTATTTTTTATTTCAAAATTAAATAGTATTTTTCCCTCCTCTATATATATATATACACACACACACATTGTGGATTAATTTTACGTGAGCATCATAACATTTTCTTAAGGTTTTTCTTTCATATTGCCATATAATCTTTTTATCTCCCATTCAAAAATAATATCTAAGTAATGCAAAAAATATATTTTTTAATGAATTCTTTTTTTCAATAAGTAATTGATTATTCCCAAGGACATATAGCAAACTAATATTAGTACTTAAAATAATTTTAAATTTATTTTAAATTAAATAATATATTTAACTGTAACCCTTGCACAATTTTTTATCATACATGATAGCGAAGAATTTAAGTTAGATCAAAGGTTGGAAAACACTAGGAGATACAAGAATTTCATGGTTGACACAATTCTATGAAAAAATTTTCAATGATAGAAAGATACTCAATAATTGGAGAAAAAACATTGTTGTTCCCATCTACAAAAATAAAGGAGATGGATAAAGTTGTGCATACCATAGAGGGTTCAAGCTAAAGAGCCATGCTATGAAGTTTTCAAAGAGAGTTATAGAGACATGTCTCAAACTTGAATCAACAAAATTAGAAAATCAATTTGCATTCATTCCAAGGAGATCTACTATAGAGGCTATTTTCTTAACATGACAATTGATGGAAAAATTTAGAAAACAAAGAGAAAATCTATATATGATTTTCATGGATTTGTAAAAAACATATGACAAAGTGTTTAAGAGATATTATTTAGTGAGCCTTGTGGAGTAAAAACATCTTTGATAAATATATTAGAGTGATTCAAGACATGCACAAAGGAGCTACCACTAAAATTAAAATAGCTTGTAGGTCATCAAGGGTTTGTGCTTAACCTGTATTTATTTGCCATTCTCATGGATAAATTAACACATGAAATACATGATGAAATCCCTTCGTGGATGCTTTTTACAAATGATATGGTATTTGTGGATACAACTCTACAACATATTGCTTCTAAAATGGAGAAGTGGGGACATGTTCTTAAAAAAAAAAAAACTTAAAAATTAGTAGACATAAGACACAATACATAAAATGAAGTTTCAAAAATAACATAAACAATGACGAATTAGAAGTGACAATTCAAGGCTAAAAAATCCCTCATTGTAATCAATTTTGCTACCTAGGATCAATGCTTCAATGGGATTGTGAAATTGATAAAGATACAGAAACTAGGATTGAGGTAAGATGGTCAAAATGGAGACAAGATAATGCTATTCTATATGATTACATGATAGTAAGGAGACTTGCTATCTTATATGGTATAGTACAAATAGGCATAAATATGAAATTAGTGTAAGAGAAATGCAAATGCTTAGATGGATGTTGAATGTTACTAAAAGAGATAAACTATACAATCTAAACATTCGACATTCAAGGATGCCTTGGAGTAGTTTCAATTTTAGAGATAGGTTATAGGAATGCTAACGGTTTGAGCATGTGCAAAGAAGATCATCAAGAGATGAGCAGTGGAGTGTTAAACCCCAAAATTGGTAGTTTTTAAATCTTAATTACATATTGTTAATTATTTAGTTAGTGTTTAATTAATGTTTATTTTAGTTATTTTAATTTATTTTAGTTTATTATAGTGATGAGTATTAGTTTATTATTATTAGATTATTAATAGTTTATTAGTTTTTATGTACTAAAGACTTGAACTAGAGGCACAGATTTTGTTGTTGGGTAGCCATGTGATGGCAGTTGAAGAATTTAATTCCTTGATCGATACTGGTGTTATGTTTTTTGGTTTCTGGTTTTGTTTTTGTAGCAGTAATAGAAATGCACGTTGAAGATTTATGGCGGTAATGGAGCTGCAACTTGGATGTTGGCACTGCAATGTGGATGTGCTGCTCCATCAACCACGTTCTTTGACTACACAACTACAGCTGTTTCCTACACGTTACCTTGATGGAGACTGCCATTTTTCTACAGTGGACATTATGTGGATAATGAGGCATGGTTCCTAGCTGTTTTTACAGTTGCATGTTCCTACAGTTGTTACCTGTGCATGGGTTGTGGGAGCTACTTGTTTCTTTGCTACGTGATCGGTGGACATTATAGTGAATGTTACCTATGTGGGTGGTGGCACTGGATGTTATAGTTGATGTTATTAGCATGGCCATTACACACGAACCACCCCATTATGCACAGGTGGTGGCTCCTCATGTGCGAGACTGGTCCTTATAAATTCCCTGGCCAAATGCAATAGAGGAGACAAAGAAGAGAACAAAGGATTGAAGAAATAGAGAGAGGATACTATTAAAAGAACCACACCAAAATAGAATTTTTGTTTGTGCACAAAATTATGAAGGAAGAGTGTTGATGCTTTGTGGCAATTAACAGTTAACAATGTTTGAAGATTGTGAAGTTGTTACACTGCAGAGACAATAGAGCAGGGTCACAAAATAGGTGACGTATCCTTTGTAAACTTTTTTATTTTTCATAAATTTATTTAAATTCAATTTGGTTTAATTGATTGTATTCATCTTTGAACTTAATCTTAGAAGTTAAGGTGAATATTGTTGATTTTACTTATGGGTGATAGCCATAAGTGTGGTGTTCTTAATTGAATTTAGATCTAATCGTTGGTTTTATGTCTTGATGATCTTTTGACTTTAAACTGTTCCTGTTCCTCCACGGGATATGACTTGTAGGTCAGTAACAGATGAGATGACAATTTCTACAACGAAAGAAGCGAAGAAAAGATTAAAGGTATCTAGCATCAAATTTTTCCTGGCTTGTCAATTTGGAGCAAATCAACACCCAGCCATATAAGTCACAAGCATTCACACATGACAAGATCGTAATCCATGGATGAGACAATATTAATATGCTAGCAATTGGATTAAGTTCGAGACCGTTGTCTTTCCACATGGAGCTAGTGAAGTCTATGTATATGGTTTAGCTCACCATGAGGTATATGATATATGATGTTGTTTGGCCATTCTTACTCCTAGCAAACATGATGAAATGAAAATTGTTTCTAATCCTAAGTCTAAGTAATTGTAAGAAAGTAAATCTATCTTAGCCTAATACGATGCATATTCGATCCTAGTCTACCATACATGTCTTGGACTCATGTAGTCATCACTAGGATTACAAAGTGGTGTTACTATTGAGCGAATCAAGCTACACCATTGCTGGGTTACCAGATAACTACACTTAGTGCTCAAAACTAGTCGTATCCATATAGCTTACTTTTAACATGTAAAATAAAATGCTTGTAAAGTAAATGATTAACTAGGAAAATAGAAAAATTATTCTAAGTAAACATAAGAAAACTAAGTAGATGCTACAATGATGATAAGCAATTTCTATCTTTATTGCTAGTCATGAATTATGTTCAAGTACAATTCACTTGAATAAAGACATTGTATAATTGCTCAACACCACATTGTGGGCATACACTCTATCACTAACTATGGAATGAAACTGTAAGAGTTCTCCTACTAGTGGAATGAAACTTATTGTGGATCATGTGCCTAAGTGTTGTATTTATAGGTTGCACACATTCCACAATATCGAATCTATGATGACGTAACATGTGCTACGATATTGAATATATGACATCATAGTTACGATATCATTGGTTAAGAAAAGTTGACTTTATCGTACCCCCATGACTAATTGGAAACTCATCCTTGAGTTAAAGCAAAATGAGGATAGAGTCCCTTACAAAATTGGGAGGTAGATTTACATGACATTAAATGCCATAGTGGTGTTTTACAAAAACTTAGACACAGTTATATGATAAAACAACAAACAAAAACTGAGGAAGCTTAATGTAGATTAAGTTGTGATTGGTGGTGATGGATCTTGCATTGGCTGCTTTCTCTTGTCATCAAGTTTCTAAAATTTGTATCTATTTAGGAGCACCTAAAGTTTCTCCTCCAATCTAGGGTCATGCATCATCCATGCTGATTGAGCAATGTGTGATGGAGTTGGTACATCCCATGAACATGGCAACTGCAGGAACATCTTATTTACCTTGATGTACAACACCGCAAATTGCCTTCTTTCCTTCTCAAATGCCCTTGCCTTGGCTCTCAATTCCTAATAGTCAAAAATTCTTTTGGCTAGGTTTGTAGCAACATCTTTCTACCCTTGGTAGCCAATTTTAACTACTTCTAATCTAGATTTTCCCACATATAACTTCTATAGAGCATCCTTTCTATCTGCAAACTCCTTTTCATACAAGGCGTATGTGGCTGCTACTTGCTATTCAAGCTCATTTTTGGGCCTGCCTATTGTCAACATGGCTAGGTTAGCATAACAAAGGTTAGTTAACCCCATGTATTCTATCAAATCTTGTATTTGTAGGTCTTTATTTTTAATCTCCACTTAGTGGACATGGGTCATGCTATCCAAGATGGACTACCAATTTGGATTTTATGCTAAAATGACATTGATCTAGGCCTTTGCCATTTGAATTTCCTTCTCATTGATCTGTTTGTACATGCCCACTTAATCATGGAAGTGTTCTTTGAGCCTTTCATGCCTTTTTGCCTCATTTTGACATGTGCTTATTTCAATAGCTAATTTTTGTCAGATGGTGCATACCTCCTCCATTAAGAGGATTTTGTTCTCATGTGTAAGGTGACTCATATCCTGATTGACCCTCAATAGTTGTTCTCTTAACTGATGAATACTTTCTTCAAGGATGTTTTTTGCTTCTCTACATTGGTCAACCTGGTGTTCTCTACAACGAGTTTCTTGTTTTCTTCCTGTACTATAGTGAATTCCTTAGCATGTGTATATGTCTATGCTTTTGCTATTGAGGCATTCCATATTGCTTTCTCCTTTTCATTTTTTATTTGCTTATTATGTTCCATGAGGTGATTGATTTGTTTTAAGCTAAATTGTTCCAGTTGGTCAGGTGAAATAAATTGAGTAGGATCTCTCTATTCTACCCTTAGGATCACAAGCTCTTCTTGTAATCTATGAACTTCATTTTCTGCATGCTCTTCCCTAGTCTCTACCATGATTAGCTTACCCTTGGTTGTTATGAGTTCTAATTGTATTATAGTGACATCATTTGAGATGTCAAAAAGATTTATCATAACTTGTCCAATTTGTAGTAGTCGATCTAGCACATCCTCATCATCTGCAAGAGCCATCGAGGTACTAGCTAACATTTGAGCATCTTTGGCTCTAGAAAGATCAATTGGTGGTACAATAGGTACATTGAATGATTTCTTTATGTTTTCTGTGATCACTTCCATGGCTCCTGCTACATCTTGGTGCTACATAACCACAATTGTGGCTCCTTCACCAGTTTCTAGCAGCACTTGAAACAATGTAGCATTCCTAAAAATTTGTTGTGACCATTGGTTCTCTTCTCTTGACTATAATAAAATTTTTCCATTAGTAGGATCTATGGAAACTATGGATTGGATGGCATGGTTAATGACTTTATACAGGTTGGCCTCCTCACATGTTCCCCAACTGATAGTCTCTGCAATTTGTTGCAGATGAATCATTGATGGCTTGTAATCTTGTGGTAGTGATGGTAGAACTTGCTACTGCTATTGCTCTTGCTACTACTGTTGCTCCTGTTGCTGACCACTAGGTCCTACTTGCTATTGTTGCATAGTAGTTTGAGTGGTTTTCCTAGTGTCTACTTGTTTCTCCACCTAGTCCTTCTTTGACGATCTTGGCTTGAGCATTTCAGCATAGGAAGTGTTCTAAGCCTTCCTAGGGATGTCATTGGTGTACCCTAGGATTTCAGCATGTCTGCATAGCTTCTTGATGAGGCAAGGGAATGAAAGTACCAGCATCCCTACCTTCTTTTCCTCAAACTGTCATTGATCTCAAGGAAATAGAGATGTGCGATGTTTGCATTAAATTTTTCCATTAAGATCGCACTTCCTTTGGCTACATATGTTGATATCCTATTCAATCTTTTTATGGGAAATAGATAATATGTGTCGATTTTGAAGTAAATCCTTTCTTAAAGAGTTAGCTCATTATAATCCTTGTCATCTTTGCCATATGCACTTTGCAACCACAATTTTCTTGTATTTGTATATGATCTAGTGGAAAGATGTGCTACTTTTACCCCTTCATTGGGCATAGTAAGGGCTTCATCTATCACCTTTATAGAATAGGATACTGAGACTCCCTTGATGTTAATTGTTGCATCTTTATTGTTGTCATGCCAAAATTGATACATCTCCCCCAAATATCATTCCTCATTGTTTATGAGTGTGGGCCATAACAATGACGCTTGGAGTTGTGTCTTCATCATTTCCAGAGAAAATTCTAGGAATGGACCAAAGTTGAGCTCATGATCACTGTGAACATGATTGTTTTTTCTTGGATGCCTTGGAGGCAATTTGGTGATAGTGTGAGGCATTGTCCTTGTTTTGGTACTCGTGGATCTACTACCTCTGCTTGGGATGAGTGTCTTGTAGTAGGAGTTTCTTGATGGAGACTAAAAGATTGAGCCTCCTACTTCGCATGTTCTACTTGTGGGATCTGTTCCCCCATTCGGCTTCCTCCATGGCCTCTTGGCCTTTTTCTTGCTAGCTATGAAGGTCCTCCTATTGCTCCTCCTTTGAAGGCCATCTGGAATCATCAAGGGTTTGGAAATTATTAAAATGTTTACTCCAATTTTTGATAACTCTTTCCTTAATCATATCCTTTACTAGATCAAGTTCTTAGCTTGTTATGATTGCAGAGCTAGAAAAATATTCAAAAAGAAACCCCTTATGTGTTAGTTTCCTTATAACCCTTCACAGTTATCTATTTTGCTCTTATTTATGGCTTATGATAGTTGGTATGGTCATTAAGAGGATTATTTAAGTGTTTTTGGCTATAGTATGATTGATTTTCATTAAAAATTTTCATTTTCCCTTATGTACTTACCCTTATAATACCTTTAGGCATTAGAAAATTCTAACTCAAATTTTAGCAATATCATGCTAAGCACCATCCCCATGACTAAGTTGAGAGCTTCATGGTTAGCAAGGTTCAAAAATCGTAGAAATTAGAGCTACGAGGGTGGAGTTATGAGTGTTTGAAGTTGGGAGATTAGAGCTCTTAGTTTAGAAGAAAAAATGGCAAAAACTCCCTTAGCTTCAAAAGTTGAAAATGAAAAATTTGCTAAGTCCCCTACAGTATATATACTTTTTTTTATGCATGATATCATATATTTGATATCGTAGGTGATTTGATATATCAGAGGTGAAAATTTTAAATTTCTCATTGATTTTTCTTAAAAAAGAATGAGTCAGTTGGAATGTCTGGAAGATATAAAACATGTTTATAGGGTCTTAGGCTAGGAATGATACATATTTTTTAAGAATTTGGCATAGAAAGTGCATAAAGAAGGAATCTTGGGCTATGAAACTTTATAAGTGTTTTGGATGGATAGGAAATGGGTGATGAAGTTTTAGTGTCCAACTAGAGTTCAAGATGATTAGGAAAGGTTTTTATTTAGTTATTTAGTATTCTAGAAGGCACAAGATGATGTGGAATTGCTCTATGGGTATAAGATACAATAATTATACAAGTGGGTCCTTCCCAAAGTAGGCTTTAGCCCTTGTATAACCATGCCTCATTGTGTCCTTAGGTACTTAAGGAGTTGAATGTAACACATACCTATTTAGAAAAACACACATGTTAGTAGCACCAAGTTGGAAAAATTACCCTATATTACACAAAAGCACAACTTATGATTAGATATATATAGTGAGATGAAATGAACTTAGAAGGTATTGCAGACATCGGGACATGAGGTGTCTTACCATAGGCATAATGAATTCTTGTGTTTTATTAATGGTCAAGGTAATCATTAACCCTTCTGTCCAAGATTCATACCAAGTCCAGACCACATTCTAGTGACATCACACTGTTTTATCTCTTGGAGTTACAACTGTAAGACTACCACTACTGCAAGGAGTATTACCACTTGGCATATTGTCCAAGGGAGGAGTTTATTCATTGCACTTCTAATGATTTTTTTAGATTCTTGAGAAGCCACCTACCTTCAGGCATGGGTAATTATTCTATGCATGAGTTTATTTTTATCTGTGTCAACCTTACCAGAGGATTTTCTTTAGGCATGGATAACATGTCTTTCTAGTGACATGGTAAGGCAACACTTATTACACTCGTACTTCCATTTTTCATTGGATCTACAAGGATATAATACAACCTAAGCAACAGGATAGAACTCACAACAGTAATCCAAGAGAATCCATAGATCCCCTTGATGTCACACCCTTGACATTCCCACTTGGTTCTCCACTTTTTAGTCTAGGCAAAACGATCAAAAGTTTATTCTTAGTTTTATGATGGAAAGAATATCATTATGGACATGGTAAGAACCTCTTATTAATGGAATGGATGGATGAATGTTGTGGTCTCACTGCACAAATAATTAGTCCCTTATGGCCTGATAACATAGAGAAATATTCACCTTATTAGACTACATATTTCCTTATTCTTGATGTGTTTATTAGTAATCAAAATATTTACAAAGAAAATGACAATTGATGAGTGGCAAGGTACCCCTACACCCAACCATACGAATCACAAGTGTTCATGTGTAATCCGGTCGAATTCTGCAGACTATAGTTACTAAGTGCACTAGAGCTAAACAGTGTGTGCGTGTTGTTTGTTTGTTGTCTTCCCAGTCCCACTTGTGAGATGCAATTGTATGGTTAAGTGTGACTGAGGCATAATATTTTTATTATTTTGTGTTTTATGGAATTACTCACCTAAAACAAAAATAAAAGTAAGAGTGATTAAAAGTAAAAGTGATTAATTGTTAAGAAAACTAAAGTCTAATCTAGCCTAACATAAGTAACCATTCCCACTTCTCGGACACATCCTGAACTTTGTGCAAACACTACTGGGCTATCAAATGCTAGTCGTTTCTAAGCTACCAAGTGTCACACGTATGCTTGAAGGGGTCGTGCTTGTGTATCTTACTAAGTTGCTTGATTAATCAAAATTAATTACTGCATAAACAACATCAATGTAAATTGCATGAAATATAAATGCATAAGAAAGAAAATCTCAAGTGCTACAAGGAATGGATCAAAGAGCTCATCTTTATTTCCAACAAATGATATGCTCAGGTACATCAATGCTTGAATAAAGATTCGTTCACACTTAGACCTCCTGTTGTGGGCACTTGGAAAATATTCTAAGTTTCAAATGGACAAACTACAAGAGTTTCACTACTTGACTGCCAAAAACTTACTCCTAATTGTGTGCCTGGGTGCTGTATTTATAGACCCGGGAGTAACCTTGTGATATCGAATGTATGATATCGCATCTTGGGTCGTGATATTGCGTACTCGATATCATGTATCTAATATCGCGACCACCCCGATATTGGAGTATTGAAAAACACGATTTATCATACCCCGACAACTGAATGAAAACTCATCCTCAAGTATAGAAGAAGAGGAACAAGTCCATTACAAAATATATTAGGGGGTGTGGACTTATTTAACTGACATGTAGAGTGACATAGAGAATACAAACGAATACAGAAGTGCCCAAGCCTACAATATTACAATGGTGTATAACATTGGGTGTTCATGACAATAGGAAAGAACACCAAAAGATCCAAAGAACATCCAACCCATTTTGGTAACAGAAGAATGAAGGAGAGATAGAAGAGATCCAGTGGTTATGAATAATCTCCCACGAGTGATATGGTTGCATCTTCCTTGGTGACGACAATCCCACTTCCAATCCACGCTTTCCACTATAATCACAACAAAACCAAGGATTAGTATATATGGTGCAACAGATATAATGGCTGAATACCTTGTCTTGTTGGTGATTTTATCTAGCCAGGTTGTGATTGTGATAGATTGGTTGCTTGATGTTATTAGTGGAAAGACTGATGAATGGGTTAAACAAGAGAAGAAATCCATGTAATTCAGAAAAAGCTTAACATAAGGAGTCCTAGAAAGAGGGTATTCACAACAATAAAAAGGAGTTCATTACAAATAGTTGTGAAGGTGCATACAATTGGATGACATGAATGGGGTAAATAAAAAGAATTTTATTGTAACAATGTCTAAGGGTAAAGAACTTAACTTAACCAAACCAAAAGATACGCAAGTGGGTCCTCCCCAAAGTAGGCACAGGCCTTTCATGCCCTTGCATAACCTCAAACCAAGGAGTTCATGGGCACCATGGATGATTAATGGTTATGGAAAGTTAAGTACAAAAAACCTAAAAGTAACCGACTGAGAAACCCGACACATCAAACCAAAACATTGAATCAAAATATGAAACTCGTAGCGAGGTGAGGCATGAAAAGCATAGATGCATGATAGAGAGAGTGGAATGGAGTTCCTAATTATGGTCACATACAGTCCCTTATGGAGTTTGTGATTAATTGACTTGGTAGGACCTTTCCTTATTCCAGATCAAAACCAACCACTTTCAATGACTTCGCATTGACATTCTAAGGCAAGTCCATCCCCTGAGACACAAGAATGCTCCCACAAAACAACCACTATTCCAAACTGGAGTGAAGGTAGGAAGTGAGAAAGGGCCTTAGTTAGAGGAGACAAGACAAGTCTCATAACCAATGCTTGTATTCCTTTTATTTGGTCTAAGGGTCGTGCTTTGAATTCCCATGTTTTTTTTGAATGGGAACCATACCATGTAAAGACCCATGCATTTTTCGCATTTATTTTGTCCAAGAGGTGTGCTTTGAATCCTCATTTTTTTGTGTGATGAGGACCACACCATGCAAGGACTTATTTGACTTCCTATTATTAAATGACATAGAATGGTGAGAAGCTTACGAGAACACCCCTGCACACAAGAAAATAGAAAAGCACAAAGAATACCACATCCCTTTGAAGCCACACCTTGTCCAAACCTTTGATTCCTTCACAATTCCTAAAACTACACAAGTCACCAATTTATTAAAGTTGTATTAATGAAGAAGAGACTACATGCTTCCAAAACAAGGAAAACTATAGAGTATGTGGATGGGTGGATGATGTGAACTCATTGTCTATTACACGAAAAGAAACCATGTCCTAGTCGTTAGTAATGACATTCAAAGTCAAAAACTAGACATCAACAATCAAATTACAAATGAAGCATACCACCATTGAGTAGTGCATTACCATTGTGCTTGCCACCTTATTAGCAAAAACAGGAGGGAAACACATCAAACACAAGAAAACATAACCATAAAAGAAAGTAAAAGAGTATATAATAAATATTGAATATATTAACAATGATGTAAAGCAAAAACTAAGGGAAAACCAATATTCTTAAAAATACAAATATGTAAAACAAAAAATGTAAAACAAAGAAGATTAAAACAAAAAGTTGTAAAACCAAAAATGTGTAAAACAAAAAGGTCAAAACTGAGGAGCTACCTAAGGTGTTAGTATGGATGGCCATCTCCCCCATGACTAAGTTGAAAGGGAGAGATTCGAAAGATTGAGTGTGGTTGTCCATTTGGCAAGGTGTTTGTTGAGTTGGTTGGCTTGGGCTCATGGAAAGGTTTTATTTGTTAAATGTTGACTAACTATTTTTTGTCTGGGCTGTCAGGTTTGTAGATGATCATGGCCCTAGATGGAAAAGTCTCATCAATGATGTAAGGTCCTTTTCACAATGTTTGAAATTTGTTTCGTTGGGGTACATGTGTAGGATTCCAATAGAGAACCTTGTCTCCTGGTTGAAACTTGGCTTTTCTTATTTTGAGGTCATGGTATTTCTTGTTGAATGCCTTATGCATCTCATTGGATGATAGGGCCATTAACTAATTTTCATCTAGTAGTTTGAGACTCATTAATTGTTCTTTCTGTGCTAGACCTAGATCTAGGTCAAGGTCATAGGTTGTAGAGAGTATGTTGAGCTTGGATTGGATGGGCAATGTTGGTAGATTTCCATACACAAGCTCATAGGGAGAATAACCTATGGGAAACTTCCATGTGGAGTGATAGGCTCAAAGGGCATCATTTAATTTAGTACTCCAATCCTTTTGGTATTTACTAATGGTATGCATTAAGATTTTTATAATCTCTTGATTAGTAACTTTAGCTTGATCATTGGCTTGGGGGTGATATGGTGTTGTGAATTTATGTTCAACCCCCAAGCATTGCATCAGCTTTTGGAAAGTATTACTTGTAAAATGAGTTCCATTATTAGAAATTAATGCATGAGGTATACCAAACCTATTTACGATGTTTTGTTGTACATATTGAGCAGCAGTGGTGGATGTATAGTTGGTGACGACTGCTACTTCTACCCACTTGGTACAATAGTTAACTACAACTATTATATATTCCTTTTTATTTGATAAAGGTGCGATGGAACCCATGAAGTCAATGCCCCAAATGTCGAATGGTTTGAGAGGTTGTATCCATTGTTGGGGTCCCTCCATTTGAGTTGTCATTCCACTATCCCTTTGGCAATGATCACAAGCACGGACGAATTGATGTGCATCCTTGAAGATTCTTGGCCAATAATACCCAACCATGAGGATTTTTATGGCTGTGATTCTCCCAGCATAATGGCCCCCACAAGGACTTTTGTAAGCATCTTGAAGAACGCAAAGTTGATTTGTATTAAGGACACACCAATGTACAAGGGCGTTGGGACAAACCTTTTAAAGGTTCTCATTAATCTCCATGAAATATTTGACCTAGTGAAGAAACTGCTATTTCTTTCTAGTGTCCAGCCCTTACGACAGTTCTTGCTTGAGCAGATAAGTGAGGATGGTGTCGTACCATTTTAGTTCATCAGGCATTTGTGCATTAATAGCACCTGCAAGGAGAGATTCATTAGGGAATTAATTAGATAAAGAGCTCTCTTTCTCCTTGTCATCCCATCTTAGTTGTGATAAGTGATCTGTGACCATATTCTCCACAACTTTATGATCTACCATTGTGAGATTGAATTCCTACAAAATCACAAGCCACCGTATGACATGGGGGGACACTATTGGTTTGTTCATTAAAAATCTGATGGTGCTATGATCTATGTGTACAAACACTTTGTAACCAAGCACATAGTGCCTGAACTTCTCAAAAGTGAACACCACTATCATCAACTCCTTTTTTGTGGTGGTGTAGTTTAGTTGTGCACTTGCAATGCTCCGGCTTACACAGTGAATGTAATATGGATGTTTTTGATCATCCATCTGCGTAAGAACTAGCCCCAAAGCATAATTTGATGCATCGGTCATCACATGAAATAGTCTGGACCAATTTGGTGCTTGAAGAATGAGATTTTCAACAAAATTATACTTTAATTGTTGAAATGCTTCTTCACATGCAGGAGTCCAGAAAAAAATGCATTCTTCTTTGTCAATTCTACCAATGGCTTGGAAATTTTGAAATTCTCGATGAATCACTGGTAGTAGCTAGTATGACCAAGGAATGACCGAGCTTCTTTGACTATTTCAGGTTAGCAGGTTATTCCTTGGATGACCCTTATTTTTTTAGGGTCCACCTTGATTTCTACTTTTGAGATGCAATGCCCCAAGACTGTGCCTTCCTAGACCAGAAGATGACTCTTTTGTTAATTAAGCTGGAGGTTTTTTTTGACACATCTTTTCAACAGTTGCTCAAGACAGTCCAGAGCTTGCTCGAATGTAGCTTCATAGGTAGAAAAATCATTCATAAAAACTTCTACCCTGCTACCAATTTGCTATTGAAAAATGCTAAGAACTAATCGTTAAAATGTGGCTGGGACATTGCATAGACCAAATGGCATCTATCAGTAGGTAAAAGTTTCCCAAGGACTTGTGAAAGTTATCTTTGCCTGGTCCTCTGGTGTAATTTGAATTTGGTTATAGCCACTATAACCATCAAGAAAGATGCAATAGTTATGCCTCAAAATGGTGTCCAACACTTGGTTGACGAAAGGAAATAGAAAATGATCCTTGAAAGTTGCCATGTTGAGCAGTCAGAAATCAATGCACACCTGCCATTTACCTTCTTTCTTTGGTACGATCATGAGTGGACTGACCCACTCACTATCTGCAATAGGGTAGATGAATCTTGCTTTGAGGAGTTGTTTAATCTCCTCTTTAACAATATGTTTTAACTTGGGATTCAAACGTTGTTGCGGTTGTTGTTTTGGCTTGATGATGAGGTCAGTATATATTTAGTGCTAGCATATTCTTAGATCTATCCCAGTGAGTTTGGAATATGACCAGGTGAAGGCTGCTGACCATTTTTCCATAAATTTTATCAATTTTCTCTTCTGTTCTACAGCAAGCTTGGCATTAATAATAATCGGCCTCCCTCTTTTCAAAAATACATACTCCATTCTAGCCGGTAGCATCTCCAATTCAAGGGGCTCTTGTTTAAAGGGATAGTGATGGACTTCAAAGGAGCCAAAAAATTAATGGGATAGTGATGGACTGGTTCACTAGTTCTAGCTAGATGTTTCTCTTCTTCAAAGGAGAAAGGTTTCACATTGTATACATATCATGCAAGATCAAATTAACATCAGAACGAAGAGCCTTACAAGGTTCATTCCTAGCCATTTGTAAGTAAACTAGGGGACTTCCAAGATCAGCTAATTTTTTGGGTAGGTTACTAGCTCGAATCCAATTAGATACAACATGTGTTAGCATTATAGTATGGATTCAAGAGGGATTTTGGTTTGAAGGGGACTTAGATAGAGAGGAAATAGAGGAAGATGGAGGAGTAGGGTTACCAACCATCGATGTGTCCGAGGGCTTTAGTGGATTGCAAGGTTAGAAGAAGGATGTTTTCTTTGTTCCTGGCTTTGACTTGCTAGATGGGTTAACTGATTTTAGGTTAACTACCCTCATAACGTTCCTTTGTTGTGGTTGTGTAGGCAATTCACCTTGCATGGATGGAGTAGCTGGTAGTTATGTAGGAGGTGAAGGAGTAGGTGAAAGAATAAGAGGTGCATGAGGGTAGTAGGTGGCATCCCTTCGTAGATAGGGTGATTGGTATATTTCAGGAGGGTAGTGGTAAGATTGGTAAGCAACAATATAACCAGATGAGTCCCTTGGAGATGAAGGTTACTAAACATAGTAACCGTAGGGATTTGGTTGCTGGTAAGGGTATTGCTATCTTAGAGGTGGCAATGCCCATGATTGTGGTTGTTTCCACTACTGATATAGTTCATAGTGTTGTAGAGGAGTTCCACTTGGATAGTACTACTGTGGTTGGTGGAACTGTCAAGGATTACCTTGTGGATAAGACAATATTTTGGGCATTTGCCTTTGTGTAAGTCGTGGATGTAAGGCATACATCCCAGATTCTTGCAAGTGTGATACAACTAGACAACATCCCTTAGGATGTTCATACTAGCAAACATCACACCACCATCATCATCTAACTTGTTATTCACAACCATCTCTATTATAGCCATTTTACCTTTACCCCTAGATATGGTGCGTTCAGCTTCCTTACACCTCTGACGCTCTTGCTTACCACTTTGCTCCTTGGACTCTTCAGAAATTTTCAAGATAGTTTAAAACTTATTGTCAATGGAGTCCCATAACTGATCAACCTTGGCTATGATTTCTGATTACAATTTTTGGAATAGCAAGGTTTTCTGATTTACCATCTCATATTTGGCCAATTCATCCTTACTATCACAAAATTGAACCTCTTTTTTTTAAATAGAAGGGTCCCTATTGTATTCCTATGCATTTTCAGATTTTCTTAGCTCTCCCTCCTCCTTAGCTACCTGCTCAATTAGTTTTTGGATCCAACAGGTGCTTAACTCTACCAATCTCCCTTGGGCATAGATGCTAAGGGGTTTCCTAGTTTCAGACCACAACCCGTCTAGGATATGGAAAAGCTGATCAAGCTAAGAGTATCCATGGCTGGGACACCTAGACAATAGAGAGTAGTATCAGCCAATAGTAGCATCCAAGGGCTCATGATTTCCTTGTTTCTAGCCTTGAATTTTTTTTCTTAGATTGGATACTCGGGAGTACATTTGATATTTGTCATTGAATAGTTCCAACATTGTACTCCACCACCTGATTGATTCTGGTTCCAAGGATCAATACCAACTTTCTACTTCCTTTATAAGTATCCTTGGAAATAATTTCAGCTTTTGCCAGTCATTTTCAATATTTTGCAAGGTACATGCATCTTGGAAGGCCTGAAGATGATTTTGTGGATCAGCATCATGTCCTCCCTCAAACCAAGGGATAGTGTTCATATCAAGCCTCTTTATTCTACTATCCTGTACGTGCCTGGTTGGAATCCTTAGAGCCTCTACAATATTTAACATGCCCTGAGTAGTAAGTAGAGGTTCATCAAGGCCATGATGGTGGTGCCTACGATGTTCCCTACTAGCCCTTCTTTCTTGATGATGGGCCTCTTTGGATTGTCCACATCTTCAATCACGATTGTCTTGATGGTCCCTTCTATTATTCTAGTCCTGTTAGTCACTTTCATCATGGTTATTTCTTCTACGGTCATGATTTGGACCAGATGAAGAAGAAGACGATGATAATGAAGGGAAATAAGAAGGGGAACTTGCTCCGTGCTGACGCATATCATCCTTCCTTTAATGCTTGCGACCATGATTGTGATCATGATCTCCTTTATCCTCCTTTTCTTGACTTGCTTCTTCGGATTGATTTTTGTCATTGGATCCATTTCGACCAAAACCTGGATTATGGATTATGGATTGTACATTTTGGTTGAGGGCTCCTTAAACAAAGTTAAAGAGAGGAGAATCACTAAAGAAGTGGTCACCTTCATCAATTGAGCCAAGCGGAGGTGGAAGGATGTTTGACCCCTTGCCCTTCACAAGCTCATGTTGGTGCTCCAGTTGATGATCCCTTAATCTTTGCACTTTAGTGGGGTGATAATCCCTTGAGTCGGGATCTCGCATCTCATATTCTCCATGGAGATGTTGAAGCCTGTGTCGTGTGAGAATTAGCTAGAGCATTGCTGGAACAGATTGGTTAGGTAACAACACAATGTTGCCTTCCATATCACACCCTCATCGGTTCATCTTGATGTAAGATGAAGCTAAAGTTTGGTACATACTCATCGGGATGAGCATATACCGCCCGGTATTGCTAAAGCACATGAACTGCCCTAGGTGGAGATGGGCTCATGTGAGAAGAAGACATTTTGTGTTAATAAATAGTGTGCAGTTAAGATTTAATTTAATGACAGTAATAATAATTTTTATTTTTGTAGGATATGACTCTTTAGGTTCGAACAACAAGGTTACTAAATTTTACTAGGCTTAGATAGTGCACGAAGAACTACAATCCCTGGCAACGATGCCAATGATGAGCAGTAAGGTACCCCTATGCCCAACCATACGAATCACAAGCATTCACGTGCAATCTAGTTGAATTCTGTAGACTATAGTTACTAAGTGCACTAGAGCTAAACAGTGCGTGTGTGTTGTTCGTTCGTTGTTTTCCCAGTCCCACTTGTGAAATGCAATTGTATGGTTAAGTGTGACTGAGGCATAAGATTTTTATTATTTTATGTTTTATGGAATTACTCACCTAGAACAAAAATAAAAGTATGAGTGATTAAAAGTAAAAGTGATTAATTTCTAAGAAGACTAAAATCTAATCTAGCCTAACATAAGTAACCGTTCCCACTTCCCGAACATATCTTGAACTTTGTGCAAACATTGTTGGGCTATCAAATGCTAGTCATTTTTGAGCTACCAAGTGTCACACATATGCTTGAAGGGGTTGTGCTTGTGTATCTTAATAAGTTTCTTGATTAATCAAAATTAATTACTGCATAAAAAACATTGATGTAAATTGCATGAAATATAAATGCATAAGAAAGAAAATCTCAAGTGCTGCAAGGAATGGATCAAAGAGCTCGTCTTTATTGCCAACACAATGGTGTGCTCAGGTACATCAATGCTTGAATAAAGATCCGTTCACACTTAACCTCTTGCTATGGGCACTTGGAAAATATTCTAACTTTCAAATGGAAAAACTGCAAGAGTTTCACTACTTGATTGTCAAAAAACTTACTCCCAATTGTGCACCCAGGTGTTGTATTTATAGACCTGGGAGTAAACCTATGATATCGAATGTACGATATCACATCTTGGGCTATGATATCGCATACCCGATATCGTGTACTCGATATCGTGGCCACCCTGATATTGGAGTATTGAAAAACATGATTTATCAACAACAAAGTATGAGAAAGATGAAAAATATGGTAAAAATTGAAAAGATATAAAGAAAGAAAAATGTTACAAGAATGAAAATTATTAAAGAATGGAAAAATGTGAAAGAATTAAAAAATTATTAAGGAATGGAAAAGTAAAAAGAAAGTGAAAAGTTTAGTAAAGTACCTACGTGTCCAGATGGATACCCCCATGAATATCATCAAAATTAGTTAAATGAAAGAAAGAATGGGTGGAAGATAGTTGGGCAGATTGGGTAGATTCTTCAAAATGTTCATGATAAAATTTTACTTGTTGGATGTTTATAAGAATGAGCTTATGAGGGTAGGGTGGGTGATATATGTGTAAGGCACTCAATGAATAAGTTGCTTTAACAATGTATGGTCCCTCCCATAGTGTCTAAAATTTGGCTTTTGGGGTAGATGATTAGGATTATAGTAAAGGACCTTATCTCCTAGTTGTATTCTTACTTTTCTTATCCGTGTTTCATGCTTGTGTTTAGAGTAATGCTTATGAAGCTCATTATGCATTAGTGCTACAAGCCTATTCTCATCTAAAAGCTTTAGATTCATGAGACGTTCTCATTGGGCTAAGCTCAAATTAAGATCAAGTTAACTAGTAGTAGCTAAGGTTCGAAGCTCTGCCTGAATAGGAAGTGTTGGTAGTTTTCCATAAACAAGCTCGTATGGGGAGTGTCCTATGGGTAATTTCCATGATGTCTTATAGGCCCATAGAGCACCATTAAGTTTAGTACTCCAATCCTTCCTAAACTTGCTAATCATTCTAGTTAAGATTTTGGTGATTTCTTAGTTAGTAACTTCTGTTTGATCATTAGCTTGGGGATGATATGGTGTACTTAGTTTATGATTGGCCCTTAGTTGTTGCATGAGCTTCTTAAAGGTAGCACTCATAAAATGAATTTTGTTGTTAGATATGAGTTGTTTGAGTACTTCAAATCTATTTACCACATTCTATTGGAAGAATTTGGGAGTGGTCTTGGCTATACAATCTTTAACTATTGTTTCCTTTGACCACTAAGTACAATAATTCATAGTCATGCTTATATATGCTTTTCCATTTGACATTAGTGTTATGGATCCCATAAAATCAATTCTCCATATATCAAATGGCTCTAAACGTAGTATCCAATACCGTGGCCCTTCATTTGTGGCTATTATTTCTCCATCCTTTTGACATTTTTCACAAAACTATGTAAAATTATGGATGTCTCTAAATAATGTAGGCTAAAATTAGCTTGCCATTATTAGTTTGAGTGTTGTTTTGCGCCTTTCATAGTGGCCACCACTTGGGCATCATGTAAGACTCTTTGTTGATCACACTATGACACACATCATCTGACTAGCCTATCTACATAGATCTTGTATAAATTGCCATTGATTTCTATATATCTTTTTGTTCTATGAAGGACTTGTTCTCATTGTTTCTTACTCCAATTAGTAGGAAGCTCTTGTGTTGATAGATAAGTCAGATATTTTTTTGTTTGTGGCTTCTCTGTTGAATTTATAGCCTTTACTATTTTAGTAAACAAGTTCTCATCAGGGAACTAGTCAGATAAAGGTTCTACTTAATCTTGGGCATCCTACTTTAGTCTTGATATATGATTAGCTACCACATTTTATTTGTCCTTTTTATCGATCATCGTGATGTCAAATTTTTGCAAATTAATGAGCCATCTTATTACCTTGGGATTGACCATTGGTTTGTTCATGAAAAATTAGATGACATTATGATCAGTATGGACATAGATTTGATACCCAAGCACATAATGTCTAAAATTTTCAAGTGCATGCACCATGACCATTAGCTTCTTTTTCATTATGGTGTTTTTTAATTATGATTTGGTGATGCTTTTGCTAGCATAGTGTATATAATAAGGCCTCTTTTGATCATCTAGCTGTGTTAGTACTACATCGAGTGCATAATTGGAAGCATCGATCATGATGTAAAAAGGCTTGGACCAATCTAGAGCTTAAAGGATTAATGTTTCAACTAGTTTTTTCTTTAGAGCTTCAAATGCCTTTTTGCATGACTTCATCCATTCAAAGGATGCATCCTTCTTAGTGAGTTCCATGAGCGATTTTGCTATCTTTGAAAAATTCTCTGTAAATCTTCTATAATATCCCATGTGGCCCAAGAATGACCTCACATCTTTTACTATTTGTAGCCTTTGATTGATATTCTATATGAATCAAATTTTCTTAGGATCTACCTAAATACCTTTTTGAGAGATTTTATGTCCCAACACTATGCCATCTTGGACCATAAGGTGGCTTTTTTACTAGTTGAGCTTGAGATTGGTTTTCACACATCTTTTCAGTACATGCTCCAACTGGTCCAATGCTTGCTTGAAATCAAGCTCATATGTCAAAAAATCGTCCATGAAAATCTCAATACCATTTCCAATTTATTTCTGGAAGATACTAAGTACTAGTCTTTAGAAGGTGAATAGTGCATTTTAAAGACCAAAGGGCATCTGTTTGTAGGCAAATGTTCCCCATGGACTAGTGAATGTCATTTTTCCCTAGTTTTCATGTGCAATGTGGATTTGATTATATCCATTGTATCCATCCAGAAAACTATAATACTCATGTCCTACCATGGTATCCAAGACTTGATCAAAAAATGGCAGAGGAAGTGATCCTTGAAGGTAGCAACATTCAACATTCATAAATCAATGCATACTCACCACTTGCCTCCTTCTTTGGAATAATTTCTAAGGGACTGATCCATTCACTATCTACAATAGGATAGATGAATCCTACCTTTAGTAATTTATCCAACTATTGCTTGACTACTTATTTTAGTTTGGGATTAAGCCTTCGTTGGGGTCTGCATCGTGGTTTGACTGCTGGATCAATATATATTCAATGATGAAAAATTCTCAGATCAATTCTCATGATCTCATTGCAAGACCACGTGAATGTTGTGGGCCATCTGTTAATCACTTCTAGCAACTTTCTCATCTGTTCTTCTTTTAGGTTGGTGTTGATTATTACTAGCTTCTTATTATTTAGGAAAGCATACTCTAATGATGTCAGTAGGGCCTTTAGTTCTAGTGGTTTTGGCTCCATAGTGTCTAGGATCTCTAGTTGTTCCTAGCCTGTCTCTTCTTCTTAACTTATTCATGGGTAGGAGTGTCTTTTCCTTAATTGTTCTAACTTATCAATCTCTTCAACATAGGTAATAATAGTTTGCTTTGCTAGTTCCATGTACTTGTTGGATTAAGTTTCTTCATATGTGATCAACCACTAGGTGCCTTCTTGTTGTATGGCTATTGCATATAGACATTTTCACATACATATTTCTTCTATAAAATTATCGCATGCCTTGGTATCTTCTCATTTATTGGGCCATATCCTTTGCATGCAATTGCACCCATTATTGTTGTATGCAATACATGGAACTCTATGCCTTTGTATCATACTGGCTTTGTCTTTCTTGGAAATCTCCAAGGACAAGTCACAAATACCAAGCTTAGCATTGACAGTGCTAAGCCAAGCTCTTCCCATGATAATTGAAAATTCTCCCTTATTTTTACCAACATGGATTACTAAAAAATTTGTAGGGTAAGACCAACCACTGATGGTGATGATCACATCATCAATTAGTCCTAGTGGAACTGTGATCGACTAGTCCACAAACTCTAACCAGATGTTGCTCTTCTTCAACAGTGGTAGATTTCAGGCTTGACATATGTCTTCTGAAATCAAGTTTACTCTTGATCTAGAATCAAGTAGAGCATTACATGGTTTCTACCCTACTATCTAAATGTAAACTAAGGGACTTCTAGGATCTGTTTGCTTTTGTGGAAGGGCTCCTACTTTTATCCAATGGGTGATTGTTTGAGTAAGCATGATAATGGTTACATTGACATTCAATGAAGAGGAAAGTTTGTTATTCTTTGGAGGATTGGATGAGGATGGAACACATGCAGATGTGATCCCCATCATTTGAACCTTCTCGAGACTCATTCATAAGAACGGTCATTTCCTGGATTGTGGTTCGCACATGATCACATCCTCTTGCATGTTAATCACCCTTGTTGCACTTTTCTGTTGTAGTTGTGATGACAATTATACCTACATGATAGGAGGTGGCACTGGTGGGAGAGGATTTGGATGTTGATTGAAGAACCGGCTGTGGATGGATGCATGTATGAGTTTGAATTCATACTTGTTGGTTGTGGCCTGTGGTACTCAGTTGGGTAATATTGTGGAGTCTAAACAACAACATTACTAGGAGAGATTTGACATTACACATATTATCCATATGGGTCTAGCTGCAGATATGGATATTGTTGGCACGGTGATGGCATGCCCCATGATTGGGGTTATTGCCATTATTAATGGTATTGTACTTATGGATGTGGGTAGGCTTTACTAGGATAGTATGTTGGTTGGAAGGTTTTCCTGTAGTTACCTTAAGGGTAAGGTAATCATTTGGGCATTTTTTTCTTAACAAATCTAGGATTAAGTGCATATGCCCCCATCTCTTATATGTGTGTCATTATTGGACAACATCCTTCGGGATGCTTGTATTAGCATATGACACATCCTTCCTCATCTTCGTAGCTTGTGTTTGAACACTCAGCCATTGAAGCTACTTTTCCCTTTTGTCTAAAATCTTTCTTCTTCTTCATGTCCTTACCTTTACCAAAGGCTTTCTTTGTTATTTCTTCCATAATCTTCAATATTGTTGTAAATTTTTCATCAATTGACTCCCACATTTTCTCTACCTCTACTGTGATGTTAGTTATAGATTTTTGAATTGGTAGAGTCTTCTTCTAAATTACCTAATCCAAGGTTTCTTTTTCCTAAGTATCACAAAATATTACATCTCTTTTCCTAATACATGGATCTCTATTATATTGTTTCGTTGATTCTCTCTTTCTTAACTCACCTTTCTCCTTTGCCACTTGATCAATCAATCTCTGTATATGGTGGATAGACATCTTTGACAATCATCCTTGGGCATAAATCCTAATGGTCTCTCTGGCCTTATTCTATAACCCATCTACAGTGTGTCTTAGCTATTTTTGTTATGAGAATTTGTGGCCTAGGCATCTATTTAGTAGTGAATAATACCTGCCCATTATCACATCAAGGGATTCATGAGTCCCTTGCTTCCATCTTTGGATTTGTTTATACAAATTGAACACTTGTGAATAAGTTTGATATTTATCATTGAAGAACTCTAGCATGGTACTCCATCTTCTAATTGATTTTGGTTCAAGTGATCTATACTAGCTCTCAGCTTCTTTCACAAATGTTTGTGGAAATAACTTTAATTTTTGCCAATCACTTTTAATATTTTGTAGGGCACAGGCGTTGTGGAATGCTTAAAGGTGGTGTTGAGAATCAACATTATAACCACCCTCAAATTTGGGCATGTTATTCATATCTAGTTGTTTGATACGATTATCCCTGACGTGAATGACTAGAATATAATAGTTTTCCTAATGTTGATCATGCTTTGATTAGCCAATAGGGGTTCATTGTCGTAATTGAGTTTGTTGGCTTTGTCGTAGTGATACCCCCTTTGGTGCTCATGTCATTCTCCATCTTCCCTCCTATCCCTGCATCTTTTTCATTCATAATCTTCATCTTTCTCATTTGAATGCCTTGGGTGATAGTCATGGTGATCATGAATCCTTCTCTCCTCTTCATGGTCTTGGTGACTTAGCCTCCTCCTATTAGAGTCCATTGATGATCATGAGGATGAGGATGAGGCAGTAGGAGAACACTGTTGGCTTGTTCTCCTTTCATGACTACAATATTTTTCTCTATATGATCTAGCAGAAACTCTTAACCTTGACTCTTGCTTATACTTTGAGTCAGTTGCCTCCCTCTTAAGTGTCTCTACTTAGGTGGAATGTAGTTGAACTTTGATAGGTTCCTCGAATTGGATGATAAGTCTCTGTGAATGGACTTCATGATTTTGGTGGAGTTGCTTAGTGATGAATGCGTCACCATCAAGCTCTTCTAAGACAATATGAGAGTTGACTTTCTTTACTTTTTTATGAACATGGTTAATTTCCATGGCAGCATCTCTCTTTACTTGCTTCTTAGTGGGCTGATAGGGCCATGTCATGTGTTTGGTTACATGATACCCATCAGGTGCCTTACTTAGATTCATGCCCCTTAGAGCTGTTTGAAGCATGATGGGTGTTGAGCGCTCTAGAGGGAGAACAGTGTTACCTTGAAGATCTCTTCATCTTTGTTGCCCATCTTTGTGAAAGATGAAAGTAAAATTGGGATAATAAAGATTGTGATGAGCATACAAGATCCTTGCTTGCATTGGAATACTCCATTCTTCTACATCATTGATTCTTTCATTGCCCCTTTTTGTCTCTTTGGTAGGTGATGATGTATCTTTGTTTGAAGCCATGTTGTGGTTTAAGATGTTTGGTTAAGTTTGCTTGCTTTTAGAGTTATTAGAAAATTATGAATTTTAACTTTGGGTTTTTGATACAATGAAATTTATGAAATCAATTACTCAGCATACATTGACTTGTTCTTGGCAACAATGCCAATGATGAGAAGTGGAGCAATCCAACACCCAACCATACAAGTCACAGGTGTTCATGCATGACTAGATTGTAATCCATGGATGAGGCAATGTTGATATGCTAGCAATTGGATTAAGTTCGAGACTGTTGTCTTTCCACATGGAGCTAGTGAAGTCTGTGTATGGTTTCTATGTATGGTTTAGCTCACTGTGAGGTATATGATATCTGATGTTGTTTGGCCATTCTTACTCCTAGAAAACATTATGAAATGAAAATAGTTTCTAATCCTAAGTCCAAGTAATTACAAGAAAGTAAATCTATCTTAGCTTAATGTAATGGATATCTAGTCTTGGTTTGTCGTACATGCCTTGGACTCATGTAGTCATCATTGGGATTACTAAGTGGTATTATTACTGAGTGAATCAAGCAACGCCATTGTTGGGTTACCAAATAACTACACTTAGCACTTGAAACAAGTTGTATCCATATCGCTTGCTTTTAACATATAAAATAAAATGCTTGTAAAGTAAATAATTAGCTAGAAAAATAGGAAAATTATTCTAAGTAAACATAAGAAAACTAAGTGGATGCTACAATGATGATAAGCAATCTTGATCTTTATTGCCGATTATGAACTGTGTCCAAGTACAATTCACTCAAATAAAGACACCATACAATTGCTCAACACCACACTACAGGCATATACTCTATCGCTAAGTACAGAATGCAACTGTAAGAGTTCTGCTACTAGTGGAATGAAACTTATTGTCGACCATGTGCTTAAGTGTTGTATTTATAGGCTGCACACATTTTGTGATATTGGATCTACGATGACAGAGCATATGCTACGATATTGACTATATGACATCATAGATACGATATTATTTGTCAAGAAAAATTGACTATATCAATTGTTCAATGCTAGCTATTGAAAGGATGACCTAAAAAGAGATGGGAAAAAACAATTGAAGAGGATTTAAATAAATTGTATAGGAGTGATAGTGAAAAAGAACTATTGTAGCTGACCCCCACTTAGCTAAGACAAGACTAAGATGATGATTATTTTATAGGTTCCATATTGTAAACATTGACAATGACATGTTAGGTTAGTCGGACAACACCAAGTTAAATACCACTAGATTATAAATTAAGATTCAAAAAAAGAAAAAAAAAAGATAAATACCACTAGATTATAAATTAAGATTCAAAAAAAGAAAAAAAAAAGAAAAAGAAAAGAAAAGAAAAGAAAAGAAAAACTATTCTGAAATTAGTCCATAAATGAAAGTTTCAATACCAGATATTTGTTGAGCGGCGAATAAAATTTTCCAATTGTTGTGTTTGCTTAATAATATTATTCTTCTGTAAATTAAACATAAAGTCCAGTAAATTGGCTGCTTAACTTTACCATTCCTTCTAAGTTATATCAAAAGTCTGGAGCATTACAATAATCGATCTGTTAAATAATGAACGACCCTTTTTTACCTTTCCGTCTGAAAGCACATGGACTCCAGCAGTGCCTGCCTGAAAATGGAATATTTCTAGTTACAGTGGATAAAAAGAGGCTATGACGATGAAAGCACGCGTATCCGAAGCATGGGTACAGTGCATGGCACTGTCAGCTTTTGCTTTACTTTGTTGAATCTGGTCCCAAAATTTCCAATCTCAGCACTGCTTCAATTTGCTAGTGCTTCTGTTGCAAAAGCGCTGAAAACATCTGCCGCCTCAAAGCAACAATTCTGCCTGAATTGGAACATGCGCTTCTTTTTATTTACCTGCGCTGTCGTTTAGCATTTGTCGCAACTGCTCCTGCCAAATCCAAACAGAATCCCGAGGTCCATCTCACTTCAGCAAGCCCGTCTTTTGAGATCACAAATCCCAGCTGCTGCAACGACCATCCGCACAAAACCAGAAGAAGAATAATTCTGACAAATTAACATACCAGACCGATGAATATTCTTATAAGCAAGCCACGTATAGTGAATTCATGGCGATGGAGCAGTGCAGTGATGATTACAGTGTTGCAGCAGACGAATAATAATAGTTGCAGACGATGGTGGGCCGCAAGAGCTATAATAATTGAATAAACACGTCTCCCTGGCAGTGTCAGAGCATGCCAATCCTCCACCTATGCCTGTATAAGGTACGTGATCATATGCTTTGATCACAAAACCGAAAAAAAGGTTATCACTGTTTCTATGGTTCATGGCACAAATCACTACAAAGCTGCTGCTGGGATTCCCAATTTTGCAGTGCATACACTGGTGGTGTGCATTGCATTGCTTTTGGGATTGTTGGTTAGTTACAATATACAGCAATACCCGGCTATTATATTTAACCTGGGCTAGTAATGCTATATCCACATAGCACTGCATGCATACCCACTGTTTGTTTGTGGAATTGTGGGTAAACTAGTGCCATATATCCACATAGCATAGTATAGCATAGCATAGTATAGCATTGCTTTTGGGATTGTTGGTTAGCTGAATGAAGCCATTGCGAGTATGGCTATGGCTATTGGGGGCACTGTTGGCCGTGGCAGGCTCAGGCTCAGGCTCGGCCACGGCCAGGAGCATCACGTTAGCCTTCGGGGTGTCTTCGGCGCCCGCGGATGCGGAATCCACCCCGGAGGCGCAACATAGGCACCACCACCACCACCATCACCATTCACTCCATCATTACTACTCTCCGCCACCTCCGCCTTCTCACTATTACTTGCCGCCACTGCCGCCGTCACCGCCGCCGCGGCCACCGCGGTCACCGTCACCACCGCCGCAGTCAGCACCGCCGCCTGCGGTGTGGAAACATCCACATCCACCTTGCGGGTGCATGCATAAGAGGCCACCTCCGCCGCCGCCACCTTCGCCAGCTTCATCATCATAGGGCATGTTCATGCATACTAATAATTTATGGTTTGGTTTCATGTTGTAAGAAACCAATACTATTTTGGGTTTCTTCATGTAGGTAATAGTTATTGTTTCTCATTTTCTGCTTCACCACCTTCCCTTTGGAGCCTTCCGGTCGTAATATCTCGGCCTTGCATGTATTTCCTCCTTGTTAAGGGTTATGCTGTGTCTTTTATCTTTTCTTGTCTTCCTGTCTGGGTTTGCTCTTTGGTTAACTTCCACTGGACTGGTCTTGTTTGTATGTGAATTTTCTTCCACATTTCCGCGTCGTTTCACGTCGTGTCTGATGGTTTCAGTGAATAAAATTCGCACTTCTGTGTTAAACGCGTCTCATGCTTTCGTGTTTTATGATTAGCCAATAAATAACATAGTGGTTTTCTGTAAAATGTGCGTTTCTTAGCCTTTATTTTCAAATGGATGTGGTGCCGTATCACCGGCAAGGCCCGTTGCTGAATTATGTATGTATTTCTGGTGTGGGTTGCTTCTCAACGCAAACGTGTTGGTTGCATAATTTGTCTCAGTTGGGAAGTTTGTTGCGTCGGCATGCTTCAAGAAATCGGTGAGTCGGGAGTCTCATTTAGAAGTCCGAAAATTCACATCTAAAACTATGGATTTTTTTTTTATTATAAAAATCTTGCGTACTCAACTCGGATCGACAAAAATTCTAATGAGCGATCTATTACCGAATTAAAAAACTATGAATTTTCTTACTCCATGTATGGTTTTCGTATCGATGAAGAAGCCAGCATGCTCTCGTCGAATCATTGTCTCTCTTATTTCTACGGAGTATTATAACTTCCATGTGAAATGCATATTCTGCGCAAATGCAACTTGTGGTGTTTTTCCCCCTTTTATATGCTCCATAAAAAGAATATTAATAATAGTTGGTGCATGATCGTACATATTTATAATGGTGACATGTTTAATTAACTACCTTCATGCAATTTAAATGTTATTTTAGGTAGTCCTTAAATTTTTCAATGTTTTGCAATGTTAGTATATTTCTCTAGGGCATTTAGAAGTAAAAGATCTGGGTTCAACCCTAGGTGCACCTAGTCTCTCAAGTTAAATACCTGAATTTAAACTTGAGCATACCCACTTGAAGAGGTTAGGCTTTGGCTTATCTATCATCTGATGATCCTAAGTCATTTGGAGGTAGTCCTTAAATTTTTCAATGTTTTGTAATGTAAGTATATTTCTCTAAGGCATTTAGAAGTAAAAGATCTGGGTTCAACCCTAGGTGCAGCTAGTCTCTCAAGTTAAAGACCTGAATTTAACCCTGGGTGTAACGACGGAAAACGTCGGCAGCTGGAAATACCGACCGAAATTCCGTGTACACAGCTTTAACCACGGATCTGCGCGAGGGCTAAGCTGGAAAAACGAATCCGCGGTGCCCTGAACGGTCTTGTCGATCAGACAGGGACTTACGGGTCAGTAAAAGCGATGATGATTATGGATTTTTTGCGTGCCGTGATTTGGTGCAAGAGATTGTAAAACGGGAAGACAACGACGTAGATGGATCGCTACGAAGATAACGCCAAAACGCCGAAAAGATGCTAATCGGGAGAGAAAAAAAAAACGTGTACGTTGCAAAGATCAAAGATCTATGTTTCAATGCGGGATCGGATGTATGCTTGTGTGTATATTACGTTACAATGGGAGAAAAACCCCCCAACAACTGAGCACAAAACAACAAGAAAACTGTCTGGACAGAAGTCTGATCTACCTTGTAGGCCCAAAGCTTAGGTGCAGGAATGGTCAAGCTCTGAAGTCTGTCGATCTTTTGAACGATAGAACCTGCTAACTGGGCGAGACGACTCCGCAATTCCCGTTCTGCTTCTTTGCTTCGGGTAGATCTGCTGTTAGGGCTCAGGCGTGCTGTGTTCTGTTTCTGCTAAAGGATGATGTTTGCAGCGATTACCAAAGGTTGCTCTTGTTTCTCTGTTCAAGGCGATAAGTGTTCCCTTGCTCAGAAAATGCTCTTGTCCTCTTGATCTGCTGCCAACGAAAAGCGATAAGTGCTCTGGTGCTCTGATTTGTTAACTTGTCCACTGCTAACTCCCCCCAAATCTCCTCCTTTGTATATTTGTCAGCCGGGGTATTTATAGGCCGCGACATGCGCAACCCTGATGATGTGGGCCCGAATGTCGCGGATCCTGTTGACGCGATTCTTTTAAGTCGAACTGCGACTACGCACAACACGCTCGTTTGCGTGCTGTGCGTGTAAAGAGCAGGCCCATGATAGGCGTGTCTCGGCTGCGTTTGCGCTCATTCGCGTTGTGTTGCGTGTATGAGCGCAACCTAGGTGTAACAACAACGCGCTTACACTCATCACGCAACTGTGCGTGACGCAGCGTAAATATAACATACACGCAGCTACGCGCGGTGGAATGTAATCAAAGTGTCACTTACGCTCATCACGCAGCTGTGCGTGACGAAGCGTAATGAGCGCGTGCTTGCATTCTGACCTACGCCCGAGCACGCATCGCCGCGTAACGTGCGTAAAGATCAGTTGTTTAAGCGTTGCGAGAACAAGTGCCAACCCGTCGTGTTTCTCTGGATTTTGCTTTTAACTGTCCTGGAGCTTATTACGCTCATTACGCTGCCGTGCGTGATAGAGCGTAAACTTGTCCTTGAACAAATTTGCCTTTAACTGTCTTGGAGCCTATTGCGCTCATTACGCTACCGTGCGTGATGGAGCGTAAACTTGTCCTTAGAACAAATTCGCCTTTAACTGTCTTAGAGCCTATTACGCTCATTACGCTGCCGTGCGTGATGGAGCGTAAACTTGTCCTTAGACAGATTTGAGGCGCGTTCTTGCTCAACTTACGAATCTTCGCCTGGGGCCGACCCGTAATTTTCACGGTGTTTCAATGGCCCCTCTTTGTTGACGGTTAGAGGGCTTACCCGAAAAACGTCGACAAAGAATGCGAAACACCGGATTGGTAGAAGCAAGAACAACGTTCATCCATGACTACTCAGGTGTTGCTCTGTTTACGTAAAAGGAAGGCTGGCGAGTATGAGAGGTAGAAGGGTGTAACTGGAAACAGGTTCGGGGAAGATGCAAACGGTGTGTTTATTTATGTCAACAGGAATGCTTTCAGACGAGCGTAGCGCGTCAATCTGAGATATCTCTGTTACAAATTGTAGCAGGAATGCGTGCAAAAAGGAGCATTGCGCATCACTTTTGCGATGTCTCTGCTAGCGTGAGTACGAAAAACGAAGATTTGCGTATGTGAATGCTGCGTATGGGAACTGGGTGGTGGGGAAGAAGGAAACAAAGATTAAGGTTAGACGCGTGTCGGGAAGAAATGCGCAAAGCTGAGTGGGTGGGCAAACCTGAGCAGCCATTTCAGCACGCTGTTGTACTTCGCCGCTCAGATGGACGCACCTTTGAATGACATCCTCCAAGTTAAGCAGCCTGCAACCACAAAAGGAAACAGAGGACGCCATTGCTTATGGACAAAAGACGGGTTTCTTGGAGCCCATGCTGTCTGATGTTGAACAGAGCCAATGGACTGCAAATGTTGAGCTGGAGCACTTGGGCGGAGTCGCCAATCCTGATGATTCGGCACTGCATACCTTCGCCAAAAGGCATCAGACGCAGTGCAGCTCACTGATTTCACCGGGAACCGGCCAGATGAATCTGCGAAGCTGGCGTCCGATAGCGATGATTGGCGGAGACTCCTGGGGCCATGACCAACAAGGATTTAGTTGGGGCTCCCGCTAACGAGGCTATACTCCCGGAGCTGCTACCACTGCAGCGGGTGCGGTGGCGGCATCTCCGAGGGATCAATAAGATGCCTCTTTGCTTGTCCGAGGGACCAGTAAGATGCCGATGAGGTGGCAATACTGGGACTGTCTCAGTACCCCACCCCGTCTGCTGTGCAACTGCACAGGAGTGATCACGCTCGCTTGAACATGGTGGCGATCTGTACGTCCCAGTTTTAAGTCTTGGAAGACTGCCGTTACTGGTTTTAAGTCTCAGCAGACCATGGTCCCAGTTTAAAGTCCGGGCAGACCGAGAAGTGCTAGTTTTACGTCGTAGCGGACGGTGGTAAGGCTGGTTTATGGTTTCAGCAGACCGTGCTGTGGATGTCAGTTTTATGTCATGACCCTGGGACAAATCTGTGCTGGTTTCACGTCTCAGCAGACGACTACTTACCTGTGCCAGTTTAGCGTCGTGGCGGATGCGTGCAAAAGATGCCAGTTTTTCGTCTTGGCGGACCTGTACAACATTGCCAGTTTTACGTCGTAGCGGACGCGTAGTGCCAGTTTTACGTCGTGGCGGACGATCAGTGCCAGTTTTACGTCATAGCGGACGATTACTGCCATACCTACTGTCAACACCGTAGATGCCGCTAGATGAAATACCGCTTTAAGTACACATGATTCACAGGATTTGCTAACTCGTTGCCGTTGACGTCTGCCAATTTGAACGCTTCGTTGCTGTATGCGTCGGTTACCAAGAAAGGGCCTTCCCAGTTTACAGAGAACTTGCCTACTGGTTCACGCACAGCCTTGAGAACCAGGTCTCCTTGTTTGATCGGATGCTGCTGAAGATTATGATGATGTTTTTGTCTCTGTTTATCCTGATATTTCTCAATTACTTCAAGAGCCTGTATCCGCTTCCCTTCCAATGACTCCAAATCCATTATCCGAGCCTCGGTGTGTTGAGCCTCATTTATAATGGTGGAGAGGACCATTCTCAGAGAAGGAATTTGCAATTCAAGAGGTAGCACCGCCCCAGATCCGTAAACTAGGCTATAGGGCGTACTGCCTGTAGCTGTTCTACACGTAGTACGATATGCCCATAGCACGTAGAGGATCTGTTCATGCCACCGCCTTTTGTTGCCGTCGAGCATTTTCTTGAGCAAATTGATGATTATCTTGTTCGATGCTTCAGCTTGACCATTTGCCTGTGGGTAATAAGGGGAGGAAAAGGACTGCCTGATGCCTAGGTTGTCACAGAAGGATTTGGTATCCACGCTACTAAACTGTGGTCCATTGTCGGTCACAATAGTCATTGGGAGACCAAATCGGGTTACAATGTTATCCAAGATGAAATGGCAAACCTGTTGGGATGTAATTTTCCGCAGGGGGACAGCATCTATCCACTTCGTGAAGTACTCAGTGGCGGTAATGATGAAGCTATGTCCTGCGGAAGATTTTGGCGTGATGGGTCCTATAATGTCCAGTCCCCATCGTTGGAATGGCCATGTGATCTGTGTGGTGTGCAATTCTGTGGGTGACACGTGGATGAGGTTTGCGTGACGTTGACACGTGTCACAGGTCTTAACCTTTGTCAAACAATCTCTTTCCATGCGTGGCCAGTAGTACCCTAAGCGACGGATTTTTAGGGCCATAGCCCGTGGTGCTACGTGGCCGCCGCACAGTCCCTCGTGAACCTCGCTGACGATGTGTTGTGCTTGGTCTGCGTTAACGCAGGTGAGCAATACGCCATCAAAGGAGCGTCTGCAGAGAGTGCTGTCTTCGATGATGACGTAGTGCCTAGCGCGTTTACGGGTTGCGTCTTTTTGCGCGCGCGTTAAAGCAGCTGGTAACTCACCCTGTAAAAGATAAGATTTAATGTGATTGTACCACTCAGGCGTGCTTTCCTCGGTAAGAGAGGAGATCTGCGCCGTCTGAATGATAGGGTCTGCGCAGTCTGTAATCAATGTAGGACAGGTGTTAAGCAAGTGCGATGGCACGTGTAAAGCCAGAGTGGCCAGTGCGTCGGCCAGCGTGTTGTCAGTCCGTGGGACGTGCTGGGCGTCGAAGGTCATAAATCGCCTCAGGAGACTTTTAGCCTGATCACAATAGGGCTGCAAGTGTACCGCTTTGCAGGCGTAGACTCCAGTGATTTGATTTATGACAAGCATCGAATCGCCCCTAATTGCCAGGTGTTGAACATCGAGTTCGCCTGCAATTAGTAATCCCCTGAGGAGCCCCTCGTACTCTGCCACATTGTTCGTACAAGGGAAGGTCAATCGATAAGCGTGTAGACGCACATCCTCAGGTGATAGCGTAAGAACAGTGGCCGCACTGCCACCTCTGGCGGTTGAAGCTCCATCGAAATACAATGTTGCTTCGAGGCCTGCCGAAACAGGGCTTAAACTATGTACATGTTCATCAGGAAATTCTGGCTCTACGGTTGCGTGGTTGTCAATTGGTGAAGTTGTTAACTGGTCGGCTATCGCTTGGCCCTTCGTAGATGACTGGCCAATGTAGTGGAGGTCGAACTCCGCGGTGATAGCCTTCCAGCGAGCGATTTTGCTACTTTCGTATAGACTATGCGTAATGGCCCTAAGGATGTTATTTTTACAAATGA